>CM029552.1:5598935-6198935 GCA_017141385.1 Sogatella furcifera
TTTTTTCAATCTCATCAAGTATAGTAGTAGATAGTTCATTGTATTTTTCTTGCACTAATCCTCTGTTTAACACATCTTCATAATCAAATTTCTTCTGCACTGCCTTGTTCACCTCCTCTATGCTGTTTTTAAGCTTTGTTTGTATGGAACTAACAACTCCATCAAACTTTTCATCCATTTGTTGTTTGCTCATTGATATCTTATCAAATATAGAAGTGGATAGCCCATTATATTTCTTTTCTATCAAATCTCTGTTTACCATACCTTCATTATCAATTTTCTCCTGTAAAGCCTTATTCATCTCCTCTATACTATTTAAAAGCTTTGTTTATATGGAATTAATAACTCTATCCAACTTTTCATCCATTTGTTGTTTGCTCACCAACATCTTATCAAATATAGAATTAGATGACTCATTGTATTTTTTTTCTACCAAGTCTCTATTTTTCATACCTTCATTATCAATTTTCTCATGCATGACCTTGTTCACCTCTTCTATACTGTTTTTAAACTTTGCTTGTAAGGATCCAACAACTTCATTTAACTTTTCATCCATTTGTTGTTTGCTCACTGATTTTGCAGATATATCATTGCTGCTGTTGAGTTGAGATTCCTCAAGCTTGCTTTCCAAATAACGTTTATTTACACCATCAGTTGGTTCAATTGGATCCAACATATCTGTCAGTGTAGAATGATTAAGGCTTGTAAATACTTGCAATGTTGTCTGATCTCTTTTCTTTGGTAGCCAGAATGTAATCAAATCTTTACATGTGTTCAAATTCACAGCATCTCTGTCATAGCGTGGATTAGCCAAATTGACTACACGTCTATGGTGAACATTAATATGGCCCAAGGGATTCATGATTCTCTTGCTCCTTCTATCACCAATTTATGTGAATCTATTACTGATCCATTACAAACATTGAGGTGAGCTTTTATAGTGTGTGTATGTGTGTGCTCATGATCATAACTAGTATGCATGATAGCCAACTATATAACCACCTTCAACCAGCTCTTCCAAGATTGAGTTGATTTCATTCTCATGTCCAGTGTTGCCAACTGCTTTGGACTGATCTAACAGTTTCAATCTATCTACAAGTTCATTAGGGTCATTGTAGTAAACATATTCAATTTTTTTATCATCATCAGCAACCATATTAAAGGGCACTGGAGCGCAAAAAATCGAAAAAATCAAAAAATTTTTTTTGCTCATCTTATAGTTTGAAATTCGCTCTTTAAAATGGCGTCAAGATCAGAGCGATCTGATGACTAGATAATATTCTATGAAAGTTTTTCGATCACTCGGACAGGAAGGTTTTTCTTTGTGATGCTGAACTTTTGGAAATTTTTGGTAGGCAATTCAATCTTCTGTTATTTATTCTATGATTATAATTTTTATAAATTCTGTTTTTTGATTCATTCAAGTCTAAGTACATGAAGATTCAGAAGGCACTTGCTACTGGAATATTGTCTTGTAGTAAAGTTGTTTACATTTTTAGGTTATCGCGGTATTTGTTACAAGCGGTTTGGGTATTGCTTACAACGGTTCGGTTCTAGTTACTTTATTTACTTCAGAAAAGTGAAAAGTTCTTGTTATTTTTTTTTATTTTGTGAAAATGACTAAACCCAAAGGAGTTTTAAAAAAAGAAAGGGCCCGTGTGTTATGAAACGGTAATAATGTACGGCCTATTGTTGTTGAAGCAGCATCACAGACTCTACAGAATTCTCCAGATTCAAATCCAAACTTGGTTTCTACAACATCAAGTTCAAGATCCAAATTGGGTGATTATCATGAGCAATATAATAAATATAGTAGCAATTTTCAGTACTCAATAGTTGATTTGAATCAATTTGAACAATCCTTGCAAAATATTGCTCAGTGTAATAAGTGCTCTGGGGAATTGAGTATTCAAAAAACACAATTAGTGGGACTTGCTGAAAAAATCTCAATAATATGTACAGTTTGCAGTGAAAATGAACAATTTGTGAATTCCAAGTGTACTAATTATAAAAATACTGTTTTGTATGATGTGAACTTGAGACTTGTTTATGGTTTGAGGAATATAGGTAAGGGCAAAACAGCAGCTAAATTACTTTGTGGCATAATGAATCTGTGTAATCCCTCACACAAGTTTTTTCTCCATGAAAATTGTTTACTGACTGTTGTTGAGAGAGTTTGTAAAGATAATATGAAATTAGCTATTGAAGAAGCAGTGGAGGAAAATGATAATTGTAGGGATTTGGCAGTTGCATTAGACGGGTCATGGCAGAAAAAGAGGCCATACATCATTGAATGGTATTGTTTCAGCTACTTCAGTATCTACTGGGAAAGTAGTAGATGTAGAAATAATTTCAAAATATTGTCAGTGTAAAGATAGATATAAGAATAAACATGAAGATTCTTGCTCTGCCAACTTTTTTGGAACAAGTGGGGGAATGGAAGTTTTTGGGGCCATGGAAATATTCAGACGTTCATTGCCTGAGTACAATGTGCGGTACTTGAAATATCTAGGTGATGGAGATTCACGAGCATATACAAAAGTAAATGAAGATAAGCCATATGGAGATGAAATAAGTATTGACAAAATAGAATGTATTGGCCATGTACTGCAAAAAAGAATGGGCACAAGATTACGGTCGCAAAAACAAAAACACCTCTCCTATCACAAAGGAGGAGAGGAGGGTTAACGAATGAGGCTATAGATAAAATTCAAAAATATTATGGATTAGCTATTCAAAGAACAGCTGGAGAATCAATTCAAGTTATGAAACAAGAAATTTGGTCGGTCTACTTCCACATTTCAGCTTCTAATCATGATACTCAAAAACATGGGCTATGTACCTCAGACCCTGACAGAATCTGGTGCAAATATTTGAAGGCCCAATTGGAGGAAAATTATGACCACACTAAACATTTTCATTTACCATCAGAGATTATGAGTGCTATAAAGCCAGTGTTTCAGGACTTGACCAACAATAGTTTATTGGAGAAATGTAGTTTAGGGAAAACACAAAATCCAAACGAGTCCTTCAATAATTCTGTGTGGACAATCCTCCCAAAAAGGACATTTGTGGGGATGAATACTTTGAAATTTGGGGTATATCAAGCTGTGAATAATTTCAATATAGGTAATATTGCCAAGTGTGAAGTATTGAACTACCTCCAGTTAGACCCAGGGGAGCATATGTTGACTGCAATGGAAGCATTGGATAGTGATCGAGTACGTCCAGAGTGACCACTACTTCAAAGTTCTCTCTGATAAAATAAAAACAAAACGTTCCCTAGCTAGAAAAAGGATGGAGGATAGGTATGAGGAAGCAGAGGACAGACAATCCGTCTTATGCACCGGGAATTACTAAATGAAGGTAAATGATGATTTTATTGTATTTTGTTCAATTTTTTAGTTTTTGGCTGTTTTCTCAAAATCACGTTTTTTTTCACTAAAATCCCATTTTTCTCAGCTTCTATAAGAGGTACATGCTTCAAATTTTTATGACATGTTTCTGGCACTTAGAGGAAAATATTAACATATCCATATATCAATAGAACTACCCTAACCCAAAATAAAAATCGATATAATTTAAAAAACGTAGATTTTTGGATGAAAACTTGACTATTTATAAAAAATTTAAAAAATGATGATAGAAGAAAATGGATATGTTAAATTAAAGATAAAATGACAACGATTAAGATAAAAAAAGTTTGAAGATATCTCTGATAGTTATTGAAATAATGGGTCTTATGTTAACATGGTGAAGCATAGGGCGCACCAGTGCCCTTAAATGGAGTCATTATACCTCTACCACCAACTTTAGAATTATAGAGTCCTTTTCCACATGCCACAGATGGATTAACCCTCCAACTGATAAACGTTGCCACAGCGCCCTTTTTAGACCTTCCTTAACTGATAGAGTTGCTGCAGCGACCTTTTTAACATCAATCAACTAGAAACGATTTTACACCCATAAGATATGCTTGTAAACAAGATTTTCTTATTCCATTCGATAGTCAAGATTCCAAGCTTTCTTCGATACTTATTTTGTATTTACAGTTGGCTACACTTATTTCAGAATTCAATTCTAAAAACGGAAAGTTTTCAGGTTAGTTTGTGATGAATACTACAGTGTCCAAGTTGCACTATGATTTTGTTTGTCTGTTGTGAGTTCATTTTTAGTTTTCAAAATGAGTGATAAAATCAATCTAACACCTAATAAAATAAGGGAATATTTCGAAAATTCTGACAGTGATAGTGATATTAGTGCTGATAATATTCCATCGGATTATGAAATTGAACAAGACACTTCCAAACGTGGGTGTAAACAATTTTGAAGAGTCATCAGATGATGAAGTTCCAGAAAATTTTGAACACTTAGAAGAGGGAGTACATATTTTTGAAATTGTAGGAGATACTCTTCAAGCAATTCAAGGAGATGAACAACAAAACACAATTGAAGAAGCTATTCCAGGAGATGAAAACCAACCTGAAGACATCATTCCAGATCCAGTTCCAAACCGCAATTGGTGCAGAGTATATCCACCAGAAAATGCAATTGACATTTCTGAAGAATTTTTGGTACGAAACCCAGGCATAAGAAATTGTCCAGCAAGAAATAGTACTCCTATCCATTATTTCAATTTATTTTTACCAATTTTATCTGGAAGCTACTAACTGAAGAGACAAATAAATATGCACAGTTGCATATTGAGAAGATGAGGAGGTCCAACAAACTGAAAAAGTTTTCAAGAGTTCAAATGGGTTGCTGTAAGAATAAATGATATAAAAAAATACATTGCCCTTCTTCTCAATATGGGTCTTACGCGACAAAAGAACATCGAACACTATTGGGACACTTCCCCTTCACAATATCTTCCGTTCTTCAATATAGTGATGCCAGTGAATCGATTCCAACTAATCAGTTCTATGTTCCATATAAGTTCAAAAAAACGTGTTGATAAAGGACAACCTGGCTACAATCCGTGGTATAAAGTGAGACAGTATGTTGATTACCTGAATTCTAAATTTCTAGAACATTTTATTCCATCTCAAAACTTGTCGCTGGATGAGAGCATGATAGGGGATGAAAAATTGGTGCACATTCATACAATATATGCCACAAAAGAGACACGCTAGGTTTGGTATAAAAAATTCTGTGATAGTCTCGTTGTACATTAACTCTAAATTTGTTCTAGTTGAACAGCATTTCAAGGAGCAGGTAACAATCCTTTATGAAGTACTTTGCAAGGAAATCTGTGGGGTAAAGCTTAACCAGATAAGGACCACTATGGCACTAAGCAAGATTGATCTTCAGGAATTTGCTTACGCTTATTCCAGTTCACCAGGTTTCATTGTGTTCCCTAGAGGTGAAGTGGTACATGTAGGCAAGTTCAAGCAGGTGCCAGTTGTTGTCCGTTCATCGAGTGAATGCTTCACAGAGTTGCCTGTTCTCTACAATAACACTGAGTACTACTTATCAGCCAGGTCTAGGATCTTGCAACCTATAGGGACACAAATACAGTGTAGTCAAATTCTGCTGGTTCAATATAATTTAATGAACAGATGGTTTATAGTCAATAATGGGCTACACAAAACAAAAACACCTTCAGGTCTAACTAATACTGCTGACAATAAGTGGGTTTACTTGAGTCAAGGTGGATTGCTAAACAGTGGTATATACAGTTCAGATGAGCTCAATAAATACAGGAGCAAAATCATGTTCCCCACAGAGCAGATAGCAATCACCAATATAATCAATAGTGCGGCAACAGGACATGAGACAAATATGTTTAATGTAAGACTCAACTCTTTCTTGACTGATACAACTATCAACTCTATCACTGACAAGATGTTTACAGGTGTATCACGATTGTGGTTCAACCTTGGCAAATATTTTTCTCCTATATTAGTGCTAATTTTCATCTGGAAAGTGTTTCTACGTTTGCTTGGTTGTGGAGCTAACACTAAACTGCTCCATAAGGAGTATGGGATGAGTTGGTGGCCACTGTGCTACATGAGTATTGACTATATATATCCTTACGTACTATAAAGAGACACTCTATAAGCATAAATTGTTGCATCTGTTACATACTAGCGCTATTGGCACCATAGTAATAGCAATACCGCACAATAAAAATGCGGTACCCTATCATCTATCTATTTATCCATACAATATGGTTCATTGTAGTAGAATCTAAACTGATAGACCTGTTGGTAATCGATCAAAGGGCCATCAAGGATTTACAGAGGCAGGAAATCATAGCTGTGTATGACAGCAGATCTATGGATATTTCCTTCAAAACTGTTTCTACAGTGATCACTGATTGTAATGATGATGACAAAATCGTTGATGAGAGAGATGTCAGGGTCCAGTTGATCCAGAAGAAGTCATATAAGAAAGTAAGATTTATTTTGTGTTTTATTGGGGTTCCAAAAATAATAACTGACTGCTGATTCATATCTATGCCTACATTAGTCAAGGGTGGTATCACACAATGTATAGTACAACCAAGACAGTGTGTACTGATATTCATAGATATGGGACATTCAATCCAGAGCCTAACAAAAGAATTTCTGGGATAAAGAAAAATGGGACAGTGTATCAGACAGTTGTATTGTTTGGTGAAATTGACAACACAGGTGACTGCAAAGGTGCAACATATGATGACTATCAAGATGTCACAGTACAAGATGATTATAAAATTACTTTATTTGACAGTGAACTGACCCTTGATTCAAACACTAATCATATTCCCAGATGGGTATCAATGCCCGTATGAGGTTGGAGAATGTACACACCCCACATTAGGACAAGCATTTTGGGACAGTCATCTTGTGTACAAGGTTGATGCTAATTTCTTCAGAACCGGATATGATTTGCTATACAAAGGGATAGCCAGGGTTATATATAGAAAACTTGAGGATGAGACCCACACAGTGTATGTTGTAAGTACTGACCAGAAATCTTTTGCCCTCAAGTCTAGAAAATCAACAAGGTTATGTGGGTATATTGTATCAACCACAGAGCATCCAGCACTATTCATAGTGACCGGACAAGATCTAGTGCCAAAGAACAATTTTCAGGCCCTTAATCCTATCAACATAGATTTCTCATTGTACATTAACTCTAAATTTGTTCTAGTTGAACAGCATTTCAAGGAGCAGGTAACAATCCTTTATAAAGTACTTTGCAAGGAAATCTGTGGGGTAAAGCTTAACCAGATAAGGACCACTATGGCACTAAGCAAGATTGATGTTCAGGAATTTGCTTATGCTTATTCCAGTTCACCAGGTTTCATTGCGTTCCCTAGAGGTGAAGTGGTACATGTAGGCAAGTGCAAGCAGGTGCCAGTTGTTGTCCGTTCATCAAGTGAATGCTTCACAGAGTTGCCTGTTCTTCTACAATAACACTGAGTACTACTTATCAGCCAGGTCTAGGATCTTGCAACCTATAGGGACACAAATACAGTGTAGTCAAATTCTGCTGGTTCAATATAATTTAATGAACAGATGGTTTATAGTCACAAAACAAAAACACCTTCAGGTCTAACTAATACTGCTGACAATAAGTGGGTTTACTTGAGTCAAGGTGGATTGCTAAACAGTGGTATATACAGTTCAGACGAGCTCAATAAATACAGGAGCAAAATCATGTTCCCCACAGAGCAGATAGCAATCACCAATATAATCAATAGTGCGGCAACAGGACATGAGACAAATATGTTTAATGTAAGACTCAACTCTTTCTTGACTGATACAACTATCAACTCTATCACTGACAAGATGTTTACAGGTGTATCACGATTGTGGTTCAACCTTGGCAAATATTTTTCTCCTATATTAGTGCTAATTTTCATCTGGAAAGTGTTTCTACGTTTGCTTGGTTATGGAGCTAACACTAAACTGCTCCATAAGGAGTATGGGATGAGTTGGTGGCTACTGTGTTGTTGTGTAGAGCTGCTTGCCTGTACTTCTTGCATGCAACCGGTTATAGAAAACTCATTACTCTTACTAAACCATCTGATGAAGAGACAGAGATGGTATCTAGAGTTGCATTGCTCGATACTTCAGAAAGCTGTTCAGTTAATGTAATCCAACCGAGAGCAAAGTCTGGTGTTCTGAACCCATTAGATGATATGTAAGTTTCAATCTGCTTACTCATTTCACACTGCAGAGATGGACAAGTTTAATAATCCCAAATTATATAACCACTAATACATGATTGTACTACATAGCTCGGGTTTCACGACATTACTAATGTGACCCAAACAATATATATATCAGACCATAAAATATAGGCTTAGTTCCACACTAAAATTATTCATTCCAACAAATTTTCAAGTCGCATAGGAGTTGGTTGAGGAAGGCACAACTATATCTATGAGATCTCTTAGATAAATTCCAAACTCATCTTAGAACTATTCAAAGTTTTCTTTATATAATATAACAATATATGCGAGGAATATTAGTCAAGGTGTAGTCTGTATAAGCAAAGAAGACCCTCTGGCAAGATGAGAAAATGACTCCAGCTCGGTCAATATTGGTTCCAAAAGTTATTGATCTGGTCTCAGTTGTAGGAAGAATTCTGATCTACAATTTGAAGCCGAATCAATAATTTTTGAACCAATATTGACCTAGCTGGAGTCATTTTCTCATCTTGCCAGAGGGTCTTCTTTGCTTGTACAGACTATAACCTATAAATGAGTGAGTTTCTTCATTTTACCACATTATCTTCAACCTAAATTAGCTTTTAATACTAAAAAATATAAATATAAATACTTATTGGCTATTTAGCTCAATGTGACACAGCCTATAACAATAATGACCGGTTTTTCCAAACATTGTCAAAATATTACTACAGAGTGTTACTGTAGTAAATAATCTTCTTCTATTTTCAAATTTTCTACAAATCTACAGTAAAGTTTCTATAGGTGTTCAAGTTTAACAATAAATATTAATTAAATATTTGACTATCTTCAACCACAAATTATCAACAACTGATTTGGTTATGATCAGAAAATTGTTTGATGTGAATTGGTTAGTTGCAATTGCAATCTTCAAATTCTAAACAGATTTTTATGTATGAGAATGAAAATATTATAATTAAAAGACCTGTAGTTTCCAACAATTTGCTAAACGTTCTATTCCACTGAGCACTAGAACATTTTTTTGAAGATCGTCAGATTTGATAATGTTTGGAAAAACGGGGCCACTAGTTTAATAAATACTCAAGTTGAATTAACAATGAATAACATTACAGAGTAGACGGCACCGTTTCTGTTTCAATCCATTCAAACCCGTCCAAAGTCGTATGATAATGTTTGAACCAAACTCGATCATGACACCGAATTTCAGCCATGTACAACACAGTACCCGTCTCAGCATGTGACGTGCGCAACTCAATTCTGTGATTTATGTGACCGATCAAGGGATACTGTGATAAATTCCGAATCAACTTGCTAGTCACAGACTTGAAGTAAGTGGGCCTGGTGTAGATTATACTCAGCTTGAAATCGGTAACAATTTTTTGCAACACTTTGAGTATTTTATCTGTGTAGAGGTCAATTTTTCGCGTGCCTCCTTGATGAACGTCCTGCCAGTAGTTGGCTGACACACTGTCCAGCATCACAACACTAATTTTCGGATTGCTGGCTATGGTTTGTTGTAGGGAATGAATTGTCACACGTAGTGTAAACGTGTTGGGACAATCGTAGATATGAAGATTTTCTAAAGCTGTTTTGATTACATCATCAATCTGAGAGGAGCTCAAAGTGGACCCATCAGTGCCTCTACACAATTTCAACCGATGGTGGAGTACAGTCACCAACTTGAATATCTGAAAATGTAGATCGGTATTTAAAAGTATCACACCTGCTTGAAGACCTCTAATGCTGATACCCTGGTAGCTGGAGGGTAGTATACATGTGGCTATCATAGAAGTCAGTAGGTGAGTTTTGCCGCTGGCTGGGTCTCCGCTGATTTCAACTACCTCTTTCTGTTTGAGGAGGTTGGGAAAGAGGACCGCATCCAAGGCGGCAACGCTCGGTCGATTCGTCAGTCTGCCAAACAGTTGGAGTCCTGTTTCCATTGCACCCGTAACTTACTTCTCTTCCGAATCTGTTGGCAGAAACAATGTTGTTAGGTCACACATAATTTTTATCAATCAATTCCAAATCTCTTGGGGAAAAACATCAATATGACTAGAAATGGGAATGGATATTGCAATTTTTTATTCAATTGATACATGACAGTTTGTTGATTGAAATCATAAATAATTATGCTATAATATCATCATATAATTTACATTTGAAAATGACTGATTAGTTGAATCATGATGAAAAATTTTTTAAAGGGGACTGGTGATGAGATTTATATAATATGAAATAGAATAAATCATATCATGATAGGCTACAATACTTCAACTCAGCGTAGCCTAGTAGACAGTAGAGCTTGCTATAGACGGGGTAAGTAGTGGCGGCCAGTCGAACAACTGTAGCCAATCACAGCCTTTGTCTTGTCATTTAAGTTAAAAAATAAGAGCTGCGATTAGCTACAGATTTTCGACTAGCCGCCACTACTTATCCCGTGTACAGGAGGCTTGATTGAGGAAATATCTAAAAGAAGATTTGATGAGTGCTGCTACAAAAAACCCGTGTTTTCCCTCCAGGCAATTAATATATTAGCAGCGCTTGTAGAAGTTATCTTCCAACTATTCTTCCAGTTACCACTTCTTTAGTCTGTCCAAGTAAAGAACACATTCTGACGAGATGGGAAGATGACTTCAGCTCGCTCGATATTGGTTCAAAACATTTGGTCTCAAGTTGTAGGAAACATTCTGTTCTACAATTTGAGGCAAAATATACGATTTTTCAATCGATATTGACCGAGCTGGAGTCATTTTCCCATCTTGCCGGAATGTCTTCTTTGCTTGTACAGACTTTAGCTGAGCAAAAATCTTGCACAGGTTATGAGATATATCCGATATGAGTTAGCCCTAGGATAGGCGCGCGGGCTACATGTGAAGCCCAGTAGCCTACTCTAGTTTTCACTGTCGCCATGTTATGTGTGAATGTGATGAGCAGATCAGTATAGTATGTCTAAGCAAAGTAGACATTCTGGCAAGATGGGAAAATGACTTGAGCTCAGTCAAAATTGGTTCAAAAATTATGAATTTAATCTCAAACTGTAGATCAAAATGTTCTCTACAATTTAAACCCAAATTTACAATTTTTGAATCAATATTGACCGAGGTGGAGTGTGGAGTCATTTACACATCTTGTCAGAATGTCTTGTTGGTTTGAACAGTCTATAACTGCCCTTTGTGAATCTTATATGAAAAATGAGTCATGGGCATTGTGCAAGTGTGTGTGCGTCTATTGAGAGTAATCTGTAAAAAAATATAAATCACATTTATTTTCAATGAGTTTCTGATAAAAATTCAAAGATGAATATAAGATGGAATGAATCATGATTAGGCCTATGTTTTGAAGAAAATTTGATTTCAGGCTGATTAAATTGGAAAAAGTTTTTCAAATTGGATTTTGAAGGAAAAAACAAAGCAAATAAATTAAAACTTCAGTGATTCATGCCATTGTCTATCTACTCTATTACCGTACACTAATTGTCTTTGGTTATGCTAAATAATTACCTATTAAAACATCATTCAAAGCCAAACTGGAGGATCTATTGCTTCAACACAGAAGTGTAGGCTGAACCATCCTATCGGTCCAATGATTGAATGAATGAATTGAAGTGTTGTCAACAGCAAACTGAAGTTGATGTGTCGATCTGAAAGAAATTTCAAAGCATACATTGAAACGCAGTTATTTAAAAAGAGATGTATACTTACTTGAAACTTTAATAAGTAGGCTACCTAGGCCTACATTCAGTAAACCCAATTTAAAAGAACATGATGGTGAGCTAGAAGAGTATGAGCCTAATTTATCAGAATTTATCTGGAATTTATTTTAGCTTAATTTATCAGAACTTCATTCATCAGAATTTATAACATAGACCTATCATATTCGATGTAAATTGTTTCTTGGAAACAATCATCAACAACATTGAGCATCAATCTTCACCACCTACAAATTTAGTGAATTAAATATTATTAATATGCCTATTTGCTAGTTGTAAATCCATGTGAAAGAATAAATAAATAACTCAACTTAAAGTTAATATTCAGTATTAACACCCATGACCAACACTTGTTCGCCCACATGGTAACA
Source organism: Sogatella furcifera (assembly GCA_017141385.1). NCBI lineage: Eukaryota > Metazoa > Arthropoda > Insecta > Hemiptera > Delphacidae > Sogatella > Sogatella furcifera. The sequence goes on from CM029552.1 coordinate 5,611,159, forward strand.
TGTAATGACTGACTAATGATGAGAACTACTCTTTTTAAGCAGTTGGGACCGACGGCTTATTGGTTCCTTCAAAAGTCGGAGATTACTAAAGGCGAGGATATGATGGAATTATAACTTATAGCAAAAAGCAGCAGGAAATTAATGGGATACTGAATAAAGAACTAATTATTATAGTTTAAGAACATTTTAGAACAATTTTTTCACAAAGACAAACCTGAAATATCCTGACGGTGGTTGAGGCTACATCATCACAGAGACAATGATAATTATGAGTCGGCAATATTTAAGATAAAACTTCGTGATCTTCAAGCTTATAGATAAATTTTTTATGCAATATTAAGAATAAGTATTATACATTCACTTTCATAAGGATTTTCTTATGATAAATAAACCAGTAAGTTGAAGCACGAGCACAAAGACAAACTCCATCAAGAAAGTTTCCAAAGATCTGAAAAAAGAAAAAGTGAAAAAGCAATGCCACCTTGACATCTTGATGCTTGGTGGTGAATCTTCTCTCTGCTCTTTGTGTCTAAATAAAAATATATGAAGAATAGGAGAAGGAATATTTTTCCCTAATTTTGAATTTTCAAGATCCAGTTAATATTAAAAATCCTTATCATTTGATATCCTCAGCATCTCTTACGCCCAATCCAAAAGGCTGTGATTTGTTCTTGTTTACTATTTTGAACTTTGAGTTTATGTTCATTATCATCACTTTGATTATCAATCTTAATAATATTATAAAAATCTATGAGCTCAAAAATTTGAAAATTGTGGCATCATTTAATAACTAACTGTGTGAAGAGTTATGAACATTCCACTTGAAAGGTAGGTAAACTCCGATCTTCTTAAATTATTTTAATTCTTCTGTTTGTGGAGGTGAAAATAATATATTACTTTATCTGCTCAGCTAGCTGAAGTCCAAGTAGGCTACCTAGGCCTACCAATTTAAAAGAACATGATGGTTAGCTAGAAGACTATGAGCATACTCTCGGCTTCATTTATCCGAATTTATAGCATAGGCCTATGATCTTCGATGTAAATTGTTTCTTAGAAATACTTGATCATCAACAACATTCAGTATCAATCATCACTACCTAAAAATTTAGTGAATAAAATGAAATTAATATGCTAGTTCTAAATCCATATAAAAGAATACCGTAAATAAAAAACTTAAACGGCCAAATGAACTGCTAGGAGGTTGGGGAGAACATGAACTCCTAGGTCTAGGTAATGAAAGGGATGTAATAGGTACTTGTATACTTGATTTCTTCGTCGTTGACCGGTGAGAAACCAGACAGACTCTGTCAGAGTCACAGGGTACTTTCCCATGGACTCATGGCTGATAAGGCAATCCATCATTGCTTCTTAAATATCAGAGTTCAACAAAGCAAGATGGCAGGTTGGGTCAAATCCTCTTGTGAGCATCTAAGTAGCCTACTCCTGCAACAAAAAAAGAATTCATTTTTAGCCAGGCTGAAATTCTCGTCCTGAAAACACTTTCCTGGAGGTCTCTCACATTGGCAGGCAGAGTGTTGAATAGGCGGAGTGAAAAGAATCCTACTTTCGGCTTGTCCGGCAGCGTGGAACATCCATCATATGTCTCCTTCTTGTGCCATGTTCATGGAGTTCAGACCTCAGGACATGACAGCTCTCAGTCTTATTGACGTACAGCAGACTGGACAGTATATACTGTTAGGACGTCCAGTTGGATTGGTCTACAGTGCTCACGATGACCTGCTGAGGTGATCACTCGCAGTGCTCTCTTCTGGAGCAGCAGTACATTCTTAACTCCCGCTGCATGCCCCCACAGCAAGAGTCCATAAGGAACGTGGGTATGGAAGATAGCAAAGTAGACTATTATAATGTCCCTTCTGCAAAGAAGCGTCCTCAGTCTGCGCAGTAGGTAGATCACCCGGGCCAGCCTGGTGCAGACTCCATCAATGTGTTCAGTCCATGTTAACTTGGAGTCAATGACAAAACCAAGTAGCTTGACATCAGACTGATGGGGTGAATCGGCAAGGCTGCGAAGTCCACAGACCAACTGCTGGGTCTTCCCCTCATCGAGGCATAGACGATTTTTACAAATCACTGCTTGGCACTGCTAAAGACTCTTTGGGCCAGCAAGCTCCAATGGAGCTAATGATAAGTGAGAACTACTTCTTGAGCAGTTGGGACCGACGGCTTATCGGTTTCTTTGATGATTCCCCAATCCCAGGATTGTGAGGAAGTCATCAGAAGTAAGAAGCTTCAAAAATCGGAGTTTACTAAAGGCTTTCAGCTATGGTCATTTGTCTGATTTTTCTGAAGGTCTGACAAACTCCGCCTTACAGAAATTTTTGATAGAATAATATTGTTAAGGAGCCATATATACAAGGAATTTCTAAAGTTCACACTTCCATATCTCCAAGGGGAGCTTGTTTAATTGTGGCAATTAATTGTGGCTTGATCCTGGTGGCAATGATATTTGTACATTATACAGAGTGCGGCAGAGAAGATGGACGTTTTTGAGAAGGGCATTACTTATTTCCTCCGACACCGAGAGTGATGAGAATAGTGGCGTTAGACTCGTGTAATCTTACCATTTTTTGTATTCCAGTTCCAGTTGTCGCCATGGAGCGTTGGACGAAGGAAAAACGCGTTTTACCTGTGATTGTTTTCTTTCTAAATAATGAGTCATTTACCGTCGTAAAGCTCGTCATAAAGCATTCCGTCACCATTCATCGAAATCCATCAACATTCATCGAGTAGGACTGTTCCTTCTCAAAACAACATCCTATACGATAACAAGCCCCGAACTCTGAACAAAAATTCGCGTGGAAGTCGCCCAAGTTGAGAGAGCGATGTTTTAAAAATTTAAAAAATATTTCTTATTGATGGAAATTATGTTTCAGCCATAAATATGTAATAAAAAACGTGTAAAAATTAAATTACCGAACAAATCCCGTTTACTTGAAGTTTTTATCACTGATGGTTCCCGTTTTTTGAACGCTTCTATGGAATGCGGCATCCACCATTTTCAATCTGCCATTAAGTGACCCAGTCGTGAATCTAGAGTAGCATCAAGTGGTTCTGATATCCATATATACCCTAGATAACGAAATATTTGGTTCTGCTGCTTTCTTCACGAACCTTCTCACGGAAATAAACAAGGAACCCTTCTATTGAACAGTCTACAAAAAGGGCAAGAATGCAAGGACGAACTGTATCAACGATTTCGGCTACCACATGCCTGATGTAATTTTCCATTCTCGATTTTCTCAAATGGTATTCCCATGCGAGCATTTTGACACCAATAAATTTGTTTTTGAATAGTAACTAACAAATTCATGATATTTTAAAAATCGTTCATCTTCACTGCCGAACCCTGTACTAGTTGGTCTCTGCTTTAATATTGGTGTTCAATTTTCAATGTAGTGTGCAATACTCATTTATGGGTAATTCTGTTAATTCTTTTTTGTAGCAAGATTGCTCTTCCCGCTTCTGTGCATTTTCACCAGAATATGATATTCAAATTTTCAATCTCTCTTGTTTTTTGACTTTGTTATGCATTTTTTAAATGTGGCAACAATAAAAGAATTTGAATTTGTTGCTCTGTGGATGCATCCATATATAAGTGGAACACTTTGTAGCTTCCCTGTACATAAACTGAAAAACTTTTACATGATGCCAGTTAGCAGGAAGAGGAGGTTTTTGTTCTCAAGTAAAAATTTTATTTTTTATTATTTTTCAGATCCCTTGTGTTAATTTGAAATGGATGAAAAGTTGGCTCCAACAAATGAAGCGGAAGAAAACGATGATCAACTCATGTATGAGAAAATTTCAAAAATAAGCGAAGATGCTTGTCTTAGTAGGATTCATTCAAGTTTGGATAACTCGTTGGAAGGTTCAGATGTGGCAGAATCTAGGATCAAAGCTGAAACGTCACTTCAAGATCTATTAACCATTTGTGAAAAACATTTCATAGAAATCAGGAACAATAGTGCTGGTACAAACAGGAAGCTGAGACAACAAGCGGTGTGTTCTTGTCTAGTTCTATGCTTAGAGCATGTCAATAAAGACAATATATGGACATCCAACGAATCATTAAAGTTGTCTTCAAACATTATTGACATTTTTTGTAAATTTTATTCCTGTGAGAGTGTTGGAGAGTTGATAAGCAATGAGCAACATCAATTGCTACCAGAAGTTTTCAAGCTCCTGCGGCCGAAACTGTTGAAGGACAATTGGAAATCGTATCCAGCAGCTGTCTCGTCTTACCTTTGGATTCTTGATAATTTAATGGTATGATAGAATTTATCAGTTTCATATGATATTTCAACTACTGACTAAACTAAGACTAGACAAGTAGCAAGTGAGTAATTAAGTAACTGTATTTCTGACACATGAATGCTAGTTGTTTCTGAGATTATATGGAAGATATTATACAGTTTATATATTTATAGATGTGATAGTATATGACGTTGTATGTGAGTGACTCGTTGGTCCGGGTCTGATAACCAAGAGGTTCCGGATTCGATTCTTGATCGGGAAGAGATTTTGACCACAGCTTAGTTACATAGATACGGCCATCCGGGCCATCCCGTCTTTCGGAGGAGATGATAAGCCGTCAGACCCGACTGTCTAAAACGTAACTGTCTAAAAGTCGCCATCTCTCATCATCATCATCATCCATGCAGAGGCCTAGGAGCCCATGTGGGCATCAACCACAGGAAATATTCATAGTCAATAATAAACCATTGACTGCAAGTTTCTCATAAAGAGTGGTGTTTATGTAGATTATAGAAGAATGGATACATATCCCTCTCATGCAACTGAAAATTACTTTCCATTAAGATTTAATTTGCATAGATTGAAAAGTAATTGAAGATTTGTGTTCGAAAAGAAGTGTGATAAGGTAGTTTTCAACATATTCATAATCAATAATAAGAGTAGAAGTTAATCCAATTAATTTCCATGGCCACTTATTTTGCTTGGACTGTATTGCCACTTGAATTTAAAATTCTTTCCGATAAGTTATAGTATTTTAATTTATTTTTGACTTGATGTAATTTTCTGATTCCAGAAACCAGCCATAGGAAGGAATTTGCATATGTTAATGCCTACAGCTCTCATAATACTGGATGACTACCTAGCTTCCAATAGAATTCTGGGATTGAAATGCCTGGATCGGATTGTAAGGAATATTGTGAGTATTCCATTAAAATCAAACATTATTTCAAAATACTTTAAACTAATTGTTTCTAATTAATATGTACTTGAGCAAAAAATTATAACAATGTTGATCCCTGCGGCTATTCAACCGAAACTATATTTAATTCAAATCAATTCATGGCCAGACTGAGAGTCAATAAATCATCCAAACAATCAAAAAGATATTCTGTATTCTATTTGAAATTTATTCATTATCAGACTAAGAGAGTAAATAAGTAATTTAAATCTCAATTGTCAATTACTTTTCCAGAGATTGAGAATGGTATGAAACCCGAAACCTGTACCTCAATATTATAATGAAGTTTTGAATATGACAAATTTCAGTCTCTGTTTACAAAAAAGTTTATCGAAATGGGAATTTTCCCAGTAAAATAACCAAGAACTTCTTGGTTTAATATAAACGGCTCGTGCCGTGGGAAAAGGTGAAGTGTTGTAAAGTATACTCGTAAGACACGAGCACTTCATCTGACGAGCCGCCAGTGTCAAGAAGATAGACTATTCAGTATTCATTCAAATATGATTAATGAGAAAAGTTTAATAATTTTCAAAACAAATTAATAGTTTCTTGTAGAGAGCTTGTACGAATCAGAATTTCACGTATGGTACGAAAGCTAGAAACATTACTCTTATCAATTAATCAATCTATGATTATTATCTACATTTATATCCCTATCTTTTGATTCCTTCCCTATCTTACCTTTTAGCTCACTAGGACAAGCCTCCTTCTTACAATCTTTTTTAATTGTATGATGAATAGCAACACATTTCATACTATTGCATAGTCTCAAGTCTACTTGAACAACGATCTTTCAGCCGTGAATGGAATTGAAGTAAAATCTGTAAAATAATAAATTGGAGTCTGGAATGAAGATGGGATGCTTAATACTCTTCTATAGTCTGAAGTATAGAGACTGTATAATCAAACTGAAAATTAAACTTTAAACTTAGGGCTATTTAAATTGAATAATAAATAAAATGAAAAATCAAATAGGCTTCCCTTTTTTAAAAAAAAACTTTAGAAGTATTATTTTTTACAGACATGTTTCAATGTCATTGACATTGAGAATGGGCTTAGACCCAAACGTGTCTGTAAAAACAATAATTTTATATTTTTCATTTTATCTATCAATCAAACTGATTATACTGTCTCAATAGCCTGAAGTAGTGGAACAACTTCTAGTCCCAAATAATAATGTGACAGTAATTCGTATAAAATCTGTAAAATAGTTGTAATTTCACATTTTTACTGACAACATTTCAATGTATTTCAGAGCAAATCGGAATTCGATTCCTACTGCAGTGATGATTCCATCTACCGTTTGCTTTATCCAATGATCTACAACTTTGAGCCTTCGACTGTTGAACCAGTGATCTCCTGTATCTGTGCTGTACTTGGAAAGAGGCTGGATGATACTGAGAAAATGAAGGTAAAGATTGAAACCGTTTCTATTCTCATAAGAAAATGCGTTCGCATAAGACTGTGCTGCATTCTAGGTGTGCATTCTGTGCTGCATTAACCCCAGGCGCACACCAACACGATTTCGTTGCGAAGGTTTGTTGCTGTGCGAATTCGATTCTGAGAACTTGCCGGACGAAATTTTGAAACCATTGCGGTGTATGAGCTAGCGCAGACCAATGCGTTGCGAAGTATTCGGTTTGCGAATATTTGCATGCAAATATTGTGGCTCGTTCAGGAACTAAATCTAATATTTTCGTCTGCAAGTAAACAGACATAACCAAAAAGGAAGAAAGTCAACTCTCGGCTCATTGGAAATGAACACTGAGCAATTGTTAGCAATTATTTTCAAATACCAAATATGATGATTAGGTATTATATCAACATGTATGATTTAAATCACTAAGATTACAAGAATAAAAGAGAAAAATACAAGATTTGGTGTGATATTGGAAAAGCTGTCTATGTTACAGGTTAGTTTCAGTTTACTTTAATAGGCTAATCGGGCTATTAGCTGTTATTAGGCACCTTACTATAGTAGTTTATACGATAACTCAGGATATTATTATTGTATTACAGCATCATTATTATAGTTAACTTCAGTATCTGTTCTACCCTACTATGTGTTAACTCTGTCAAGGTTCAGGACTTGATTATCAGCTATAACAGAAGACTGACTATGAATGAGAGGAAAAAAGCAAAGTTTCTGGGCTTCACCCTGGACATATGCCTGAATTGTTCCCAGCATATTGACATTGTTGCTGGCAAGCTGAATAAGGGATTAGAAAGTTGAAGTCTAGATTAGAACCCACTTCTTGATTAGAAAGTTAAAGTCTTGTGTTAGCTTGGATGTTTTAAAGGTGATCTACTATGCTCATATCCATTCCCATCATTTGTCGTATGGCACAATACTTTGGGGTTCTAGAGCTTACAATAGCAGACTTTTTAGTATTCAGAGGAAGGCTATCAGACTGATGTGTGACCTACCCAAGCGATCGCGGTGTGAAGAGCAGTTTAAGCTTCTGGGAATATTGACTCTGCCTTCAATGTTTGTTCAACAGAGCTTAATTAATGAGAATTTGGGAGAATATGTAAGGAGCAGTTTGTGGAACAGGGGGTAATACACAGTTATTACACTAGAAATAGAGGCAATTTGAGTACTTATCGATTTACCTATTCTAGTACACAAAAAACATTACTATTCTTTTTCATCAAATTGTTCAATTCACTTCCAGAAAGCCTCAGGAATATGGAGAATAGAACGTTAAAACCTCAAATCAAACGTTTTTTGCTACCAACCCTTTGTACTACAACCCTTTAACTAGGAATATGTAGGTTATATTAAGTTATAAGTTGAAAATTCAAGTGATTTAGGATACCTACTGATAGCTTATTGACAGTGCTACTTAGCAATATCTTTATACTTTGTAGGCCCATGAAATTTTGTATTTGTTATTTGACACTTGTATTTTATCTGATGCCCTCAGATAAGGCTACAATAAATTTCATTCTATTCTATCGATACATCAGGTTGGTTAGGTTAAATACTCAAATATTCCCGCGCTCTAAGTCACGATTATTTCGCTTCGGTGAGTGTGCCCCAGCGTTACGAATATTTCGCACCGAAACCTTCGCCTCGAAATCGGAGTCCAAATTCTTGGAACCACCGCAACGAATTCGCGACGCATTGGTCTGCGCAAGGCTTTAAGGTGTGAAACAACTTTAGTATAGATGTCGATAAAAAGTTAGGCGGATTCCTCGCTGATATAACCTAAAAGCAGCTGATGTCTATTAAAAGACATCTATTATTATGGCTATTAAAAGTGTGTATAACCTAAAAGCAAATCTATTGTCTTTTTTAAAAAAACATCATTTAGGTATAGATGAATGACAACTCCAATTGACAACATCAGCTGTTGGAGCGCACAACTAGCAGACGAAACCGGCTATTTGAAGTCTGCCATAATGATTATAATTTTTCTGATTTTCTCCATATTAAACCAGGGTTACAACAAAGAGAGCCGAAGCGAACCGAACGTTCACTAGGATTTGCTGTGGTCCGCTAGCTTTCGCGCACACCTGAGAATGGGAGAGGTCGCATCAGAGGGAACACATACGAATCTGTTTAAATGATTCATGAGTGTCGCGTCGTTTTCTTGTTTCTGATCAAGATGGAGATGACACAAAAAATAAAAGTACGAATATACCATCACCGAGAACTGTCGATTGGTGTTCGCTGTCGCTCGGTACGTCGTTCACACCAAGCCGAATGTCGAATTCGTTACTGATCGCTCTAGTGTAACAGTAACTTTATATTTTTATACAATTTTATATTAATAAATATATAATAAATGAATATGAATAAACAATCACGCTCATGTTTGTTTTAGTGGACCCACTACGACGATATAATGGGAGCCTGGCTGTCTGCAATGTCAATGGAACAGAAATTAGATTTGAGAGCGTCATACATCAAATGCTTTCCAATGTTTATTACATCAATGGGATTTGCCTGCGTTCGATGGTCGGAACGTATTATTAACGTTTTCGAGGAATACTCTGTGTATCACAAAGAACAGGAGCACTGTTTCAAGGTTAGTACGACTAATTAAAAATCTTCAGACAAATATTTGATTTTCAATAATTCAATTGTCGATGTAGTAGATTAGTTCCATCATTTATAAAACAAACTGATTTGACTGCATGATGCAGTCATTGAGTTCTTCGAAAACAGTACAATTATGTTCTTCTCTTTTTTTCTGAGGGTGATGACCACATGAGCTCTTGGGCTTGTGCGTTGGTACATAATGTGAGGGACGATGATGAGAGATAACTACTTTTTGGTAGATGGGACCGACGGCTTATCGGCTCCTCCCAAAGACGAGGGAAGGGCTGTATCTATGTGATTGTGCTGTGGTCAAAGATTTTCGATTCAGTCATGAAATGACCTCGGGTCCTCTTGGTTATCAGACCGGCTCGTTATCACGTACTCCAACTAACCATCCATAATTTTTATATTTCGTAATGTTTATTAGAGTTGTAATATCTATTGTATAAATTTTCAGGCTATGCTTGTATTCATCAGAGAAACCTGGAAGAGAACGGACAGACATTTTCCCAAGTTGATTGTGATTCTTCTCAAAGCCCTTCACGATCTCTCAGAGGAAGATTCTACGGCTAGAAATGAAAACTACGAAAACCGAGTATCCTCAATTGCGCAGTGTCTGAGCTTACTAAAAAAGCTAGCTCCAGAGCAGATGGATAAAATTGTCTCCGATTTGAGAACCGACTCCACTTTCAGTGAAATTGTGAAAAAGTACTTTTGAAATGCATAATCCAGCTTGGTCCTATGGTGAGGCTGCAAGGTGGATTATTAACACGTATAAAAATATTAGTGATATATTTTGATCTACTAAATAGAAACGAATTCAAAACTAATTCAATGGAAGAAGATTTCCAATATTATTACTGTAAATAAATTTTTTCTTATAATGTTAAACAAATTTTTCTCACTCCTTTAGTAATTTTCAAAAGTCCACGCCTTTATCATGAATTCCTTCAATAACCGAGCTAATTTATCGAAAAAATATGAAGATTACATGACAATTTAGGTATCAATTTAATCTGCTTTGGTGAAATACTCTCTGTAAATAACTGCGACTCAAGTCAGTTTTCAATTCACTTAAAATTGTGATAGATAAGGTAAATCCTGAAATAAGTTCAACTATATTCCAATAAACCAATGTTTAATTTTGTCTAGTAGTAAAAGACTTGAGAAGCATTTTAACAAAGTATGTATCATGCTTTTAAACCAACAGAAATATTTGAACAATCAACTATTTTACAAATTAACACATATAATAAAGACTTAGCTTCAATAATATATTTTAACTAAACAAATTTAGGAAGTTTTACATTTTGGACTGTATCATATTATAAATTTGAAAGATAGAATAGCACAAGAATTACCTTAGTATTTTATCTCTCAATGTCAGTGACATTTGTAACATAAATAAATAAAATAAGTTTATAAATTTTACGTTTTTGAGCTTAAATAAGCTTATCAACTAGCTTTTTTGAAAGCGTTCGTAATTGACATTTTAACATGCTTATGAAGCACTTACTGTACAGATAGTAATAGGCTTATACAGGGCTTGATTTATGGGGGAGCGCGTGGGAACGGCGCTCCCATACCTTTTTTCCCAAAAGTTTTGTAGAAACAACGATTTTTCGTGTTTGGTTTTTTCAAATTTTATTTTTGTCAGATACTAATTCTAAAATGTTCAATAACTTTGTATCTAATTAGAACATAATATTGCTAGAAGTTTATTCAGAATTATAGATGGATAATGGCTAATGCATAAAGTACCGTCCGTAGGCCTCGGCTGGATTCTTATAAGCGGCGTCAGCGCGAGGTGCTACTATCTTTACCAAATGATAATTTTATTCTGAATAACATTGCATCATGTTGTTATTCTTAAACCGGATGTTTTAAAACTTGAGGGGAATTCAGGCCTGTGTAGATTATAATATAGTGTTGGTGGAATGGTGAAAACCATGCCTGTTCCAAAAAAAGCTTTTTTATTTTTATTCATTCTTTGAAATTGTATTATTAGTTTTATAAAAAACAGCTACAAAACATTGCTCGGATTTGCTAAAAACGCTCCAATTCAAGTGTAATTTTAAGTAAATTCTGGGAGAGGGCCCCCGACCCACTTCCCAATGGGGGTATTCTATACCCCCCAGACTCCCCAGTGGACCAGATCACCCACCGCTCCCATACCTCTTTTTTACAAATCAAGCACTGGGCTTATATGACAGATAGTAAATTTTACAGATAGTTACTGTACAGATAGTCTATTTTACATGAAGAGCTCAGAACTGAAGAAGACAGCTTCATAATTAACAACTTAAAAATTTTGATTCATTAGCTGGGTCAATAGTTCTAATTCTAATGATCTTCTACTTATAGTATTATTATTGTATGTCATGTTAAGCGAAACAATTAAGATTACATTTTTTAATAAATTGGAAATGCGTTTTACAAATTTCATTCATAACTATGGAACACTTTTATTTGAAATATATGGCTAGTCTTGATTGAATTCGATTCTACAGCACTATAAAAAATTATCAAATTTCATCATATGAATTGTACACTAATAATCACAAAACAAAAATATTATTCTAGATTAGACTAAATACACAGTTTTATCAGACTGTTAACATTTTGTCACATTGATTGTGATCTATTACGGTTCGAAGAACAAAAAGGAATTTCACAATATCAATATAAAATTTATATAAACAAAGCTTTTAAATCGATTATCACATATTTTCCACAAGTTACAACACTTATAGCATCATTATCATTATTATTTGAATATAGTTTTTATAATTTATATAATATCATGGATACACAGGGGTCTCTCCTTACATGTATTTATTAATGTTTTCGTCACATATTTCAAACTGTACCTCAGGATTCAATTTCTTTTCAAGAAGATTGTAAAATCACTAGGATGAATGAGCTAGGAATGGCATGATGCTAGATCAAATCGAATCATACGTTAAAAAATACGATTCAACATAATACACGTATGTGTGAAATTCAACAATTAATTTGAAATCTTCTATTGTAGCTACCGAGTATAGAATATGATGGACTTTGTTTCTTCTTGAAAGGAAATTGCACGACGGACATACAGCTTAATTACAGTTACACTATGCAAGTCGACATTATCAAGTAGATCTAGATGCTTCATCTTCCAGAAATGCCATTTGGATTTGATTCAATGACAAATATTAGTCCTCACATTTTATAAACTTTTCAACTTACGTCTCAATTTACGAAGGGAGATTTCAACCAGACGACAAATCTACTTGATCAAGTCGATTTGACATTTTTAGCCCTTGTGGCACGTTTTTAGTTGAGTCGCCTTGACTACCAAAAGTGCCTTATGTGAACGACATTTACAAGGAAAAATTTCATACGTTAGCCTACTTGACTCTGAATGTCGTTCACATCAAGGTTATTACAAAGAAGGTTGCTCTATAACAGCCGGATATTGGGAAAATGAAAACGGATGATTAATTGTAATAACCCTAGTCCATTTCAGTTACTCACTAAAGACTTTAGTGCCTAAACTTAGTTACTTCTGGTAGTCAAGCCGACCTGACTCAAAAACGACCTGGTGTGTACAAACCATAAGATATAGTCTGTCCAAGCAAAGAAGACCCTCTGGCAAGATGAGAAAATGACTCCACATCGGTCAATATTGGTTAAAAAATTATTGATTTGGTCCCAAATAGTAGATCAGAATGTTTCCTACAATTGAGAACAAATCAATAATTTTTGAACCAATATTGACCGAGCTGGAGGTAATTTCTCATCTTGCCAGAGGGTCTTCTTTGCTTGGAAAACTATACCTAGATGAGAGATCGAATCTAAAAGTTTTTCAATGAACTAAAGAGTCCAACCCATTAGCCATTCTCTCCTCATTCAACACCCGCCTTTCCAAACTGAAATCATAGTCAAATTCGCCATTATCCAAATGCTGCCTAGATCTACGAAAAGTTCGCGACAGTTCTCTCCAGTCATTAGCACTGCTGGAATGCACTCCGCTATCCTGCAGCTGTGAGTCCAGCTGGAACGGAACTGATTCCAGCTGATTTTGCACTTCCGGTCCAGAATTGGCTCTCTGGAGGTGAGGCACATGTCCCGGATTCGGTCGCGGACTGGAGGGGTATGGCAGAGATGTGGTGGATCCGGACAAGTCCGGATAAAGATGGCTGCTCGGACTCGGAGCCGGATTTTGTGGTGTGGTTATCACGTGGAAGTCGTCTATCGGCCTTGGATCGATTGTGACCATCGGCTCCTTCTTCTTCGAATTGCCGAAAACCCACGACAGCATCTGAAACAATGAAATAGAATGGGTTTTCATTTACACTGATTGTAAAAAACAAACTCACAGTGTATAGCTGATGCCAAAAATTGAGTCTGTTCCAACAGTTGATGTCTGCAAATAGTATGCGTAACTTTAGCAGACCAGCTAAGTTACAAGAGAGTATAGTTGCAAATGTACTCTAGTCAACTTATCCATTAATGGCTAGTTAATACTTATTCTGTTGTAATCCGTGATCCTCATATGTCTAATCCAAGGTGTTTAAAATTTCACATTCTTGGGGCTCCTATGCACATACACGTCAGATTTTGACAGTCCAAGAATAGGCTGTAAACCAGACGGGAGCCTTAATTATCCCTCGATTAGTCAGTATAATTATTTTGTATGATTTGGAATTACTCTTGCACCTAAACAATAATGTACACTCAAGCTTTTGTAGACAATATTCATAGATTATTCATGCTTCACTAATAACTTAATACTGATAGATTAAGGAGAAGCTCTCCTAGCTGAGCAAAAATGTAATAATTATGAAGGACAAATCTTTTGTAACTTAGATAGTATTATGCAAATTGATCTTGAGTAAGTTATACCTTGAATTTTGGTGGAGGTTTTAGGTTATTCATAATAATATGTTACCTACTAAATAAAAACACTAATAGAATATACGTGAATCTAGAACTAGCACAACGCAATAACTTAATCCTTATCTACAAGAAAATCCTTGAAATGTCAATATGTATGAGACCTTAATGATATTATTGTAAACTTAGTAGCTTACCTTATCAAAATTAATTTTTAGAATAGCCTACTGTGACAGCAAATTATGTGTGGTGCACGAACAAAAAATAATAGATCCAACCTTGAAAGATCAGTTTAGATGATATAAGTTTAAACTGTTAAAAATGAGCATTTACAAGGAATAATATTCTAACAATTGCATGATGCATACAGAATCAAACTCACATTATTAAGTTATTGAAAAATCATGATTAGTTACACCGTATTACGTAAATTCCAGAATTTTCAGTCACAATCAAAACAACAAATTAAACCTAACCAAACTTTCTAGCAGAAGAAAAAGCGACACCAGCGCAGTCTGGAAATTCAGAAAAATGATCATCAGATGACGAGTTTCAAATTATTTTAAATTAGATAGATGATTGATAGATCTCAAGAAATATATACTTGGAATATAATATACATTATTTGATTGAGTACTTGAATACTTTCATCTCCTAATCCATGTTATTTATGTAAAATCATAACATGAGTACTCTATTATTTTCTGCTTCTATGTGGAGCTTGTTCAGTCTTCCACCATTTTCAGTGTTCGTTTCCGCTTCCTTTGGGGTTTGGATAGGCGTTAGTTCTGTGAATATATATTTTTTCTGTGCTTCAGGTTGGTTATTCATCTATTTGTTATTTATAAAATGATGTATTCTCTGATTATTTATGTATTTATTTGTTCAAACAAACATGGATTTGATACTTGGTGATCTGATATGTCCATGTCTGTACGTTTTGTGATCCTAACCTATTATGCCACATGTTCAAAGACCTGTTTCATATTGTCTTATTCTTTTTTTAAATTATCAATTATATGTTCCTTTGAATTATTCATGTTTTGATTTTCCTAAATCTCTCATCATTCTTTTAGCCAGATACAGAGCATTTTGAAGTAACTTGAGTTGAATGAAAGTAAGAAGTAATGTCAATTGAAATGTTTTATAGTCTAACCTTGATTAGCTTCATAGCACCTCAAGATTTGACTGTTATGAGTTAACAAATTCGAGTTTCATGCTACTTGAATCGAGATTTAAAGCGTCAAAGCTTATGGCTCGTTCAAACACTGTCAAGTCGCCTTGATCAAGATGCGTAGATCAATCAACTTTACCAAGGCAACTTGTGATTATTTGGACCAGCCCTTACATCCTATAAATTATTATTATTCTGGTTCAATATGACGTTTAATTTTGAAATTGTATTCATCTTTCAGAATTCCGGCAATCATGCAGCTCAACGTACGTGGTCAGAGCAATCACATCGTAGATTGTGATGGAAATGAAACCGTCGCCACAATCAAGGTTCGTCTCATATGTATCAAGTGTCTCTTTCATAATATTTATCGTATTGTCGTATCATATTTTGCAATTTCATGTCTCATCATAATATCTTATGTCATGATGAAAAAATTTATTGCTAACCTTTTTTCGTAGGTTAGTTATGCATAAGACTGGTGCATATGGAGACAAGATGTATAAAATAATATAGTTATGGATAGTCAACTGGGTAACACTCTCCCAAGAGGCTTCTTCGCTAGAGATGATCCACTAGAAAATACTTAAATGTATATTCCACATTTTTTAAAAGTTTAATTACAATTATTACTAGATATCCTCGTATCCAGTTAGTTAACTTGGGCCCACTTCTCATGGACACTCAATCTAGATTCAATTTATATTAACTTTATATATTTCCACAATATATGACATAGTCAACGCAGCGGTATTGAGGTACCTAATCATAATAAGTTGACATTCTATCAAGCATTATTTCTTTTTTAGGACAGAGTTGCGGCTCTGGAAAACCTGCCCTCTCAGCTAGTTGCTCTGTACAGCTGTGGAAAGCCCTTGGACAATGACATGCCAGTATCCGGTTTGGAAAACTTCAGCATTGAAGTCACAATCCCACTTCTTGGAGGTGAGTTGATGTTTTAAGATTTTTAATACATGATATTAGCAGTGCTTTTTTTAGACGGAACTACTCTTCCAAGGCATAGGCCTATACATACTCTACGAGGCGCAATTTTTAATTAAGTTTCGTTTTTACACAATAATGACTTCTCTATGATTGTACAGTGTCTATAGTTGTGATTGTTATCTAATTTTACCATCAGTAATTTTAATAAATAAGCGCTAATTTCCTTACTACTTGATTTACCTTGAAGCTGATTTTTGATATTTTACAATCTGTAAAGAACTTTCACTCTAAAATTGCTTCAAAGTTGATTATTACAATTTAATTGATCCTTGGTTGTGTTGAGCCGTGAGGCTCATTGTGACATATTATTCATAATAAGCCTATCAATTCTATCGTTGGCCAGGTTGGCGTAGTAGTCTGTGCCATCACAACCACTAAGCTCAGTCCACTAAGCAACGCCAGCATTTGAATATAAATCTGGAGTTGGTCACCAGCTTTTGTTGTATAGGCTAGTTTGTCCAAGCAGAAAAGACATTCTGGCAAGATGGAAAAATAAATGCAGCTCGGTCATTATCTCATTATTAATTCAAAAATTATGAATTTGATCTCAAATGGAAGATCAGAAAGTTTCTAACAAATTTATAATTTTTTAAACCATAAACGTCATCTTCTAATATTGCCTGAATGTCTTCTTTGCTTGGGCAAACTATAAGTTACGTTGTTTGGTGTATCAGCTGTTGCAGTGATATCAAAAATTGTGAAAGTTTTATCATTCTGTAGGTGTTTCCCTCCAAACACGAAGCCAAGCTTGGCCGACTCAGTAGTTGATTAGTTCATTTGGATGGTCTGATGATAAATCGAACCATTCCAATCAAAATATAATTGAATTACTGTGTTATTTCTGTTAATATTTATAGATTTTTTCATTGAAATTGATGTAAGGTTAGTTAGCCTACTAGAAATTTTCTCACAAATAATTGATTTTTTTTAGGAAAAGTCCACGGTTCCCTGGCTCGTGCTGGAAAAGTAAAGGGACAGACACCCAAGGTAAGTCATTCATTTTATTCTATTCGTCATTTTTTTTCAAATTATAACTTACTTTTTAAGAGCTTTTAAAACTTGAGTGTGATATAGGGCGGGCTAGACGGGCTTTAGCAAGCGGTCTTAGTATTCTATAGTTTTCCAAGCAAAGAGTACATTTTGGGAAGATGACTCCAGGTCGGTCAACATTGGTTCAAAAATTATAAATTTGGTCTCAAATTGTAGATCACTATGATTCCAATAATTTGAAACTAAATTTTTTAATTTTTGAAGTGATATTGACGGAGCTAGAGACATTTTCCCATCTTGTCAGAATGTTTTCTTTGCTTGGACAGACTATACAGTAGACGCTAACAAAACTGGTGGTGGGCGAATGTATCATTGAAGCTCAGCTATCCGTTGTGGGTTAAGTAGATGAGGGGATCTTTAGCCCACATCACTTATGTAGATGTACTAAGTGGAAAAATAAAAAATTCGCTCCGGCAGCTGGCGGTCGGAAAGAGTGCATTTCAAATGCAATTCTATGATGGCTCAAATCATATGACTTATAATGAGCTATTCAGGGTATGAATTCAAAGGTGCCGTTTTCGAAAAAAACAATTTTCGGCATATTATTCGCCATTTTCTCCGCCATTTTTATTGGATTTTTTCCGTTGATGGCTCAAATTGTAGGGCATAATAATGGTATTATACACACCAATTTTCAAAACGATCAAGTTATTGGTCAATTTGTGGTGATTTTTTAAAATTTTCATCCCCTAATTTCACCCCCTTCCCTTGGACGAATTTGGCTGGTTAACGAACTTGACCGAGATATTAACACTAATGATTTTTGTGCAAAATTTGGTCGCTCTCCGACAAGCCCTTCGGGAGTTATCGTGTTAACAAGAATCTGTACATATATAAATATATATATAGAGATATATGAATTTGAACGGACATCAGATTCGTGTTCTAGGGGCTCGGAAACGTGTAAAAAATATATCACATCATAAATTTTCGATTGTCAGGGCAAGACCAATAGTGCACTTTTTCGAATGAAATGCACTAAAACATTATATCTATGACTATCTATTACAGGACCGTTGGCAAGCGGTCTGCCAGGGTATATCGAGTTGAAAGCCATCCCAGTTTCGCTCTCGCAGACCGCTCACCTACTGTCCAGACACTATTGAACTTCAATAAGCAGGAAGTGAGCATCTGCTAAATCATCTTGTCCACATCCACTGTCGATCGTTCACAGCTGATCGTTGAACGATCGGTCTGCCGGTTTATTACTATTTTGGACTGCCGGTTTCCCCATCCACTTGGGGTCTTCATCCACTGTCAGTTCGGGATATGACTGTCAGAAACTGTAAATAGATGGGGAAATTGGCAGTCCAAAATAGTTGTAAACTGTCAGACCGATCCTTGAACGATCAGCTGTGAACAAACGATTGAACTGTCATGTGGATATTCAGTACGATCTGACAGTGGATGTGGACTCTTGAAGGAATTTGAACTGAGATTTCAGCAAGATGGAAAAATTACTCCAGCTTGATCAATGTTAATTCAATAATAAAAAAAATTATCTCAATTGTAGATCACAATGTTTCCTACAATTTGAGACCAAATTCATAATTCTTAAACCAATGTTGACCGAGCTGGAATAATTTTTCCCTTCTTGCCAGAATGTCTTCTCTGCTTGGACAGACAATACTGCAACGTTGTGGTTTATAGCCTACTTAAATTATTGTATGAACTATGAGTAAATCAGAATACCTTTTATAATAGCGGTTTGTCCAGTGATTGAACTTAATTGAAATTGTAGTTTGTCGTATCCTTAAACATACAAATTAGAATCGTAGAATGTAAATATTTATGAATGTTTGTTGTATGAAAAGAAAAATATTGGAATTTGTCATATCCTTTAACATACAAATCAGAATTGTAGATTGTAATATTTTGTATTGTGTTTGCAGGTTGAAAAGCAGGAAAAGAAGAAGAAGAAGACAGGCCGTGCCAAGCGTAGGATCCAGTACAACAGGCGGTTCGTGAACGTTGTACAGACATTCGGTCGCAAGCGAGGTCCTAACTCCAACAATGCATAAACATTCTGTATGTGTATTTGTTTTTAATAAATTTACATTCGTGTAAATCTCGTTCAGTGATTTGTACAGATCCTTTACTCAGTCGAGTCCGTTTAGAGTGATTGTATAATTGTCTTTCAAGAAAATACAAAGTTCTATAAAATTTTATACATGTTTCGATCTGAGACGTTTAAACAGTGATACAAGGACCTTGTTGGATGGTAATTTTATTTTGATCAGTTCTGTAATTCTTCGTTCAAGTTACCAGATGACTACTGGTGTTATCAGCTTTTTTTGAGCAACTGGGTTCATACCTTTCAATCATTCTATTGTTTTATTCGATAAAGTTATCTGTTATGCCTTCTTTAAAGGAAATTGAACCGTGAACACACAGTTTTAACAGCTCACTATATTCTTGGTATCAACTTGAACTGCAGTAGGTTATTACCAAGTATTTAAAGAACTTGATACTGTCTTATCTGGATTAATGCTCACACAATGAATACCAATAGTGTTGAACAAATTGAAATGAAAAACCAAGTACAGTAGGTACCCTTAAAAATCTTTAGAAATATTCTTAAAGCACATACATGTTTGATAATGTCATAGAAAATTATCTGAAAATTGAAACATGTATTAACATAAAACTGAATTACAATGATTGAAATGTAAATTTGGATTTAGTGTATTTTTATCTTTAGTTGTTATTGAATTCAACCCTAAAGTGTAGTACTGGTAAAAATCTGTGTTTCTACTTCAATATTTTTATCAAATAGTTTTACAATGTATCAATAGCTTATATCATCTACTCTTCGAGAATTTTTAGAATGATGAAGGCTTTTTAATCACATTTTTATGCATTATGATATTTATTTTAAAAGATAGCCTACGTGTTTGGGGGCATCAGGAATCAATCCCTTTATTATTGCCCTCATGACTCGAAAAAAGAATGACAATACTGTATATACTGAAGTGAAAACTCTAGTCTTTATTTTCAGCATAAAATAGCAATAATCTATCAAGTGAAGCTCACTATTCTCTCTCTGTGGTATCACTGACACAAACAAACAAAGCCTAATATAGAGTCAAGTCAGATTGCTAATTTATTTTTGTGAATCCAGTACTAATGTAGCTCCTTCAAGTACATTTTTCAAATAATTTGTAATTACTTTATAAGATTTGGAAATTTGAGTCACATAGAAACAAAGATGATACCATATAGGCTACCCACGGTATTATATGCAGTATGTTACCTACCATGTAAGTAAACCTACCATAAGTGTTAAGGTTACCAAACCTACCTATCAACCTACCATAAGTGTTGAATAGAATTTCCATGGAATTACAGAACCACCATAATTCAAACGACGCAGGCTTTCCATCAAAAACTGCTCACAGAGATAAGTTCAACGAACTTGTCAACCTGAAGCATATCCACCTCAACATTCCATCCACTTATTGGCATCTTGCCCTCCCTTTCTTTTGACCATTGAGCTAGTTAAAAGTAACTGAAACACATTTCAAGATTAATTTAAAACTGGGTTCAGCAACCCCATCATACTATCGCTGCAGAATGCTTGCAAGCTTCGATTTAGTCTACTTAATGTTTAGCTTCAACTATTCTCTCATGAAATTACCTCATTAAAGTTGATCGTAATTTGTAATACTGAAGGTAAAGTCTGTCCAACAAGCAAAGAACACATTCTGGCAAGATGGGAAAATGACTCCAGCTTGGTCAATATTGGTTCAAGAATTATACATTTGTTCTCAAACTGTTGAGCAGAGTGTTTTCTATAATCATAGAGACTAAATTTATCATTTTTTAACCAATATTAACCGAGTCATTTCCCCATCTTGTCAGAACGTCTTCTTTGCTTGTGCAGACTATATTCATTATGGTTGTACGACACTTATTGAATCAGATCCCTGCCACTTCAAAACCTCTATATAGTACTGTTTCTGTTTGATTCATCAACATGAAACGTTAACAGATTGACACATTCTTCAAAATAAAAATAAATTAAGGATCACAGCATCCTTTCAGTATTTCTTTCAACACAACATGATTAAATTCTTGAGTCAATTTTCAAGTGCTGTGATTTCTAATTATCAGTTTTAATAAATTAATATTAGCCATTAGCCTAGATGATAGCCCTGATAGATGAAAATAGTGAACATTAACATATTCCTATACACTATTGTTTTGGAATTTAAAATATTAAATATTACAAATACTTGCCTATATTTTAAAGATTATGTTATTATTACAAATATTATGCTATATTTTCTCATTCAAATCTCTTCTACTATTTTCAATAACCATGTAACTTTGAAAAGTTCGCATTTATCCTCATAAACTATAGGAGAATTCTTTTAGGTAAAAGTAGTTCAACGACTGTTGATACTATAATAATATTGTTATAATTTTCAAAAATTAATTTAATTTATTCCTGGAATTTTTTAATCTCATGATGTTTTCTTATTAATTTTGAGAAATAAAATATCTTAATTGGAGCAATGGCCAATTAGCCTACAGTAGGTATTGTAATAATTTACAAGAGTATATTGTCTTAACTCAAAGATAGTAGTAGGCCTATCATTCAATAGGGAACGCGGAATTGGCTGTATTTAGGATACAGCGAGTTCCACATACAGCCAGCTAATGCAACTCCATTCAATATACTGTAATTTCAAGATAGTCTATCGATAAAGCATTTAAGTCATATTGTGGGAAGATGCCCGATCAATATAGTCTGTTCAAGCAAAGAAGAGCCTCTGGCAGGATGAGAAAATTACTCCAGCTCGGTCAATATTGGTTTAAAATTTATAAATTCAGTCTCAAATTGTAGATCAAAATGTTTCCTACAATTGAGACCAATTCCATAATTTTTGAACCAATATTGACCGAGCTGGAGTCATTTTCTCATCTCGCACAAGGCTCTTCTTTGCTTGGACAGACTATATTGTTTCACAAATTATCAATTTAGTCTCAAATTGTAAATCAGAATGCTTCCTACAATTGGGAAGCGGTTTGTCCCAGTGGTAGAGAGCCTCTAATCGGTGAGATTAGATAAGCGACGTGCCTCTACCACCACTGTTGTAACGGTGACCGGCTCCTCTGAATTCAATTCATGAGCCTCAAAAATCGCTTCCCGGTGGTTCGGAACCCACCTAAAGCAGTAGGTCCATTCATCTCTCATCATCATCCTTCCCATTACCCACGCACAGGCCCAAGAGCCCATGTGGGCATCACCTCAAAAAAAAAAAAAAAAAAAAAAAAAAAAATTAAGAAAAAATGTATAATTTATTTACCGATATTGACCGAGCTGGAGTAATTTTCTCATCTTGCCAGAATGTCTTCTTTGCTTCGACAGGCTACTTGACTCAATATTATTATCATTTCTATTATTTCAATAATATAGGCTACAGAGTTCAATGATTATCAGTGAAAGAGCTATCATGACAACTCCATTTTTTTTATTTGTCATTTTATCCCTTCAAACAGGAAGGAGCATTAATTTCAGGATTACGAGTTATGGGACATATGGATCAATATCATTTGAAATGATCTAACATGAAAACTTAGAAATAACTTTCTATCAATAAATCACTTCTGACGCCGAGAACCTTGCTACATTTTTATCCCACTAGAATATTGTTTTGTTCGCTGCTATAAATTCGGTTCCAAAATTAAGTCCAGCTGCCTTGTAAATAACGGAGCGCATAGTGCGTAGTAGCCAAAGATATAAATTTCGATGGCCTTGAAAGCGGCATTAACAACAAAGAAGACCTCAACTTAGTCTCTGTTGACGTTTGCGTTTGGAATTAAACTAGATAGTATGAAAAATGCTGAAAAAACTAGTATAATATAAGATGGACTGAATTTTAATTATTATGTGTTCCAAATTTCAAATCACTCTCATTTTGAATATTCTGAGTCAATTTGGAATGCTTGATTATTTGTACGGACAATCTTTAATTATGAATTGAGTAAACTTTTATTTTGTATTTTGGATAATTCATAGAAGTATAGAATTTAGATAGTGTTCCTATTTCAACATTTTTCAACTTGCTTTCGATCTTCTTCTGTATTCATGAAGAATGTTTTACTATGTATGAAATTTATCATGCAATCAACAGTAGATATCTATAAAAGTGCGTATAGGATATATTTACAGTAATCACTGTCAGAATGATATTCTTGACTTTTTCACGATGTATAATTTGAATACTTCAAATTTGAGTGGATTCGTAAATATTTCTTTGTTTTGGAATTTGCCTATGGTTTCTGGAAATCTTGTTCATTTCTGGAACTTAAAAGTGGACTTTTATCGAAATTCAAAATTGTTTGTGATAAAATATTTTTGGAAGTGAGAAATTTTAATATTAAGTGAAAGTGGACATTGTGGATAGACATATAACCTACATCTTAAACCTTCATCATCATCATTCATCATTACTCATTCATCCTTTGCTTAAAATACTTGGAAACCAAGTCGCAATTGTAAAGAAAGAATAAAAGAAAGAAAGAAAACCAGTAGGTAGCCTATTTTATTTTAGAAAAGTGTGAACAATGACGACTTGCAATAAATTGTATTGTATTATTGTTCTACAAAAATTAAAAGTAAAAATTGGGTATGGTAATACAAATCAAATAGGTACGATATTTCAAAATAATGAATCGAACAACTTGAATGCAAGCTATGTCCTCAAATAGGTTGTTTCAGAAACTGTTTATTCAATGTTTATTTGGGTGGCTCGTTGGAGGAGTGATAAAGCGCCGGTCTGATAACCAGGTGGACCCTGGTTCGAATCCCAGGAGGAGAACAATTTTTGACCACAGCACAATCACATAGATACGACCACCCCGTCTTTCGGAGGAGACGATAAGCCGTCAGTCCCGACTACCTAAAAAGTAGTCGTCATCTATCATCCATTTCATTACCCACGCACAAGCCTATGAGCTTATGTGGGCTTCACCCTCATAAACAAACAAACAAATTTGTTTTCTATATAGCTGCAGGTGCGTGACATTTAAATAACTTTTTAGATTTCTTATCCATCAAAATTGGAAAGAGAAATATAGGCTATAAAGACTTAGCGCTATTTTGTGTCCTTCAGATTATGATATCTATATTATTATAGATCATTGCAATAATTATAAATAAAGGACTTATCGATTGATTGATTGATATAGTATATCTCATCGGGATCTATGAGATGGTAATGTTATTGAAAAACGATGGTGGTATCGATTATAATGGGAAAATATCCAATAAATTAGAAAAGTAAATTTGAAATAAAGACAAAAACTAAATGGAATTCCTATTCGATAGATTCTCACTTGCTACATCTTTATCCAATCCAAAATGTCTGGGACTCACGTGCCGAAAGTGAGACAGACAACTATTTCTGATTCGTATTTTTAGTATGTTAGAGGGGAATATTTTTTATGGAGATACGGTAATTATCTCAGAATGATATTTCCTGTTTCCGAGTACTGAGTGATTCATCAAACTGTCCTCTGATTTCTCTCCCGATTTCTTTGTAACTAAAGGCTTATTCCTACTAATGTAAATTAATTGTGTTTCTGTCACATTGTGTCTTTTCTGGTGCGCTACGCGCTCGCTCTAAAAACGGGTAACTTTTCTTATAGAATTTGAATAAGGCAAAATTCTATAACTTTAATAACTTTTCATAGAAATAGTAGCTTTTTTATAGAATTTGAATAAGGTAATCAAAATTCATCAAGCCTGCAACAATAATATTGAAATCCCAAGGTTTATCTTATTCATTTCTGGAACTTAAAAGTGGACTTTTATCGAAATTCAAAATTATTTGTGATAAAATATTTCTTGAAGTAAGATATTATTAAGTGAAAGTTGACATTGTGGATAGACATAATAACCTACATCTTAAACCTTCATCATCATCATTCATCATCACTCATTCATCCTTTGCTTAGAATACTTGGAAATCAAGTCGCGATTGTAAAGAAAGAATAAAGAAGAATTTCTTTTTGAAATACTTATTCTCTAATGATTCTTATACTAACTTTACTATTGATTCATCACAGTCCTCTTTGATTGGAATATAAACAACAATAATATTATTTGAAATTTGATCAAACTTAAGTTATATTGTATATATTAAGTGCATAGTTATGAATATGTGTATAGGGCCTGCAGTTGAATAATCTTTCAAGAAAATACATCCAAGAAGGTACTGTATTCATGAGACATAAAGAAGTATGATAATAATATTTATCTATTCATCTATTATTTTATTATTATTAATGTACAAAATATTTGTTTGTCAATGCAACAGCCCTATGAAGGGCCTAGGCCTACCAGCAATATTACTAAATGAAATAGCCAACTCAGGCTTACATTCAAAACTTACTTTCTTCTTTTTTTCAATAAGTAGTCCAATTATTACCCACATAGCACATGAATATATCAGATACGTATTAGATAAGTTCCATCGATACTTACAGTACTTATCTGATACGTATCTGATACGTGAAAATGTCCGCTTTTGAGATACATATTATTTAGGTATTGATTATATGTATCCGATATGTATCACACTCATGTCTTGGATATACATCTAATATGTAACTAACAAAAAAGGATTGCCAAAATACTTTGTTGATCAATGATATGAATATTATCAAATGATGATATTGATATTTGTAATTGTTGAAATAAAATCATAATAATCCAGTTAATACCATTTGGAAAGACAAAAAGATGCATAAGAAACTTAACCTCAAAATACTGAATGCAATCAATAGCCTACTTAGCATTGGATCAGATTCAATCAATTCATAAATGAAACAGATTTATATAATAAGTAATATATTATAATATTACATTAAAATAAACAATTTTCATCCTTTTAAAAGTACTATTCTGGTTTTGTCTCCACAATCACATCAGCTTACATTTCATCACTTCTCACAACAGAAAATTTCAGTTCAGAAAGAGCACACAAGCAGAGGCACAGTTACTAATGCATGTGGGTAGGTTTAGCGAATATGTATCTGATACGTATCGGAAAGTATCGGGAGATACAAATCAATTCTGCCTCAAATAATATGTATCAGATACGTTTGAGGTACATATTTTGGGTTACATTGATACTTAATATGTAAGTGTGCTATGTGGGTATGTGTATATAATACGAGTACCGTATTATAATAAGCTAGATGTAGCCTACCTGTTAAAAAATGGAACATTAAGTTATTGTATAGTCATCTTCTGAGAAAGAAGACATTTTGGCAAGATTGGAAAATGACTTCAGCTCGGTTAATATTGGTTTAGAAAAGAAATAAAGTCTCAAATTGTAGATGATAAATATTTAAAAGAAATAAAGTCTCAAATTGTAGATGATAAATATTTCTACAATTTGAAACCAAATTTTTTATTTTTGAAACAATATTGACCGAGCTGGAGTCATTTTCCCATCTTGCCAGAATGTTTTCTTTGCTTGGACAGACTATATCATTATTGAAACCTTGAATCGTTTAGAGACACATGAATTATGTGTCTTTTTATGGACTTTATGGACTTTTGCATCTTCTTGAAAGGAAACTGGCGCATGGACACACAATCCACTCTAACAATGTATAATTGATTGATAAAATAATGAATTGGATAATGAACTCTTGAATATCGTCGTTCTCAATGACAAACCGCTCTACTTTGAACTATAATAAGTTTACACTAAAAATATTGAAGTTTGGTTGAAAGTGAAAATACAAAAATCACAAAATCAAAATTAGCCTGCATATGTGCGCAATTTCTGGGAAGTTTTTGAACTGAATGTTTATTATTTTTCATTTTTGGAACAAATAATAAAAGCCACGAGGTCTTCAAAGTCAAAGGAACAGAGAAGTCAACACAAATGCAACAGAGAAAACGTTCACAGACCGTTAAAATTAGACTGGGAAAACCCATGAACAGATTCTAATTGTGGATTTGTGTTGGCAAGCAAGCAAGCAGTAGCTGTCTGTTCAAGCAAAGAAGACAATTTGACAAGATGGCAAAATGACTCCAGCTCGGTCAATATTGTTTCAAACATTATAAATTTGGTCTCAAATTGTAGATCAGAATGTTATCTACAATTTGAGACCAAATTTATAATTTTTGAACGAATATTGACTAAGCTGAAGTCATTTTCTCATCTTGCCAGAATGTCTTCTTTGCCTGGTCAGACTATAAGTCCTATTTGAACTGGATCCATCTAATATAGGTACATGAAAATGAGTGCGCCATATGGATTCCGGCCAATATAATATTATTCTTTTGACGAACGTAACCTGCAACTTGGAAACGAGTGCAATAGCGGAAGTAACCGCGGTTATTTTTGATCGCGGCTTGTCTGAGTTGAACGGAACCTGGCTGTTGGCTGTAGTCTGTACAAGTAAAGAAGATCCTCTGGCAAGATGAGAAAATGACTCCAGCTCGGTCAATATTGATTAAAAAATATTGATTTGGTCTCAAATTGTAGATTAGAATGTTTCTTACGATTGAGACCAAATCAATAATTTTTGAACCAATATTGACTGAGCTGGAGTCATTTTCTCATCTTGCCAGAGAGTCTTCTTTGCTTGGACAGACTATAGCAATGGGGGCTCGTTAAATAAATCCTTGATAATTGAGTGTTCTTTGTAATTGTACACTCGATGTTTTGAATGTTGGTTTAAAAAGGTGGAACCATCAAGCATGTGAAATGTCGGGTGGATTGAACTTGTGATTCATCTATTGTTCATAACAGTCCTTGCACTACAGTACAGAGTGTTCTATCTAGAACAGAACCCAACTATCAGTTCAGTGAGTGAATAACAATCAATTGACAAATAATACTTGAATTACGAAATTACAGCAGGTGTTGAAAATGTTGTCTCTCCATTTCAATGCACTTATCAGGGCCCTCGCGTGGGGTGTGCGGAGTGTGCGATCGCACAGGGCGCCATGGCCATGGCTGCGCCGCGGCGGTTGATGCAAAACGGGAAATTTAAAAATTTCAATTGGGCTATTAAAATAATTTGTTCACCATTTGTTAAAAAACCTATTCTACCAACAACTCAAATCCACAAGAAATTATTTCGTCTGCAAAAACTCATTCATCATAATGAATTGAAAACACGATCAATGTATATGTAGATGAGGCAGGCCCTTTTAAATTTAATTCTATTGTTGGCTGACAACCACCTTACACTTTGTCGACCAATCACAAGCCAGTTTCCGATAAAAACTTCTACCTAATATTTCTACCGAATTTTTGTAGTTTTTCAAAAAATTTTCTGGCAAGAGAGATTTGATCATGAATAGTTCAAGCTCTATGGAAGCTGAGCTCGATGGGAGTGTGAAATCATAAATAATTTTCATCTCATTTCATGATACAGCATAAAACTATTGAAGTCTAGTACTGGCCTAAGTTGGACAATAAAAGTAAAACTGAGTCTAAATTCTATAGATAAATTCTTCAAATACTAACTTGATAGAATCTTACCAGCATGAATACATAAATAAATGTTATATTAGCACAAGATCGTCAATAGTATATCAGCGTAATTTTTTGTGTATGATACACCATCCATCATTTTCTTGCTAGCAACCATTTTCTGAGACAGAACTCACGAAACACCGTCAACCAATAAGAAAAGAGCAGGCGGGGCTTGAAGGCCTGTCAAATCTGAAACATCACCCGTCAACTGCTGCCATCTACTGTTTGAATTTGGAAACTTTTCTAACCGACGTTTTTGGCCATTTTGATTGTAGGCGGAGCTTGGAGGCGTGTCCAATGGAACTCAAAGCAAGTCACCCTATTGCTACTGCCATCCCACATAGCACATGAACATATCAGATACATATTAGATAAGTTCCATCAATACTTACAGTATGTATCAGATACGTAAATTTACGTATCTAGTATGTATCTGATATGTATCTGATACGTGAAAATGTCCGCTTTTGAGATACATATTATTTAGGTATTGATTATACATATCCGATATGTATCACCCTCATGTCTTGGATATACATCTAATATGTAACTTACAAAAAAGAATTGCCAAAATACTTTGTTGATCAATGATATAGATATAATCAAAATGATGATATTGATATTTGTAATTGTTGAAATAAAATCATAATAATCCAGTTAATCCCATTTGGAAAGACATAAAAAGATCATAAGAAAATCAACCTCAAAATACTGAATGCAATCAATAGCCTATACTTAGCATTGGATCACATTCAAATCAATTCATAAATGAAACACAGATTTATATAATAAGTAATATATTATAATATCACATTCAAATAAATAATTTTCATCCTTTTAAAAGTACTATTCTGGTTTTGTCTCCACAATCATATCAGCTTACATTTCATCACTTCTCACAACAGAAAATTTCAGTTCAGAAAGAGCACACAAGCAGAGACACAGTTACTAATGCATTGTGGGTAGGTTTAGCGGATATGTATCTGATATGTATTGGAAAGTATTGGGAGATACGTATCAATTCTGCCTTAAATAATATGTATCAGATACGTTTGAGGTACATATTTTGTAATACATACTTTAAGGGTTACATTGATATGTACTTAATATGTATCGGATACTTTGTGTGCTATGTGGGATCTGCTGGCTTAATTTGAAACTATTTCTAATGTTATTCAAGAAAGTTGTGTAGAGCAGTGAAAATGGCTGAGATCTTCAATTTACTTGTTATTGAGTTTCCGAGTTTTTGTTAAAACATCTTTATTTCCAGTTAAATGTAATATTTATGATGATACCCAATATTTTTCTGTGAAATAGTATATTTCGTACCTAGGGCCGAAAATGTGCGTTTACCGGCTCGAAATCGGTTTTCAAGTCCAAGGCCGTAGGCCGAGGACTAGAAAAGATTGAGAGACGGAATATTACATTTTCGACCCGTGGTGTCGAACTTTATTTTTTGGCACACAACATCAATGAAAACAAAACAAAGTAAAAAATTAGTTAATCAGTTCCAAGAACAGCTAGACCAGTAACCTTATTATGCTATCTTCGCCTATACTAAATTTGGAGTAGGTACCATCTGCTTGCTATTGAAACTTTGCATCATCAATAGTTTATTGATTTACTGACTGAATATTACTTTATAACTATCAGTGTATTTGATTTTCTTAGTCAAGAAACGTTTAAGCCCAAGATAATTTTTGTACGATCATCCTAAATTGTACAATATCAATTCAAAGTTGTTGATTTTCGACAGATATTGGCTAACAGAGAAGCTTAGTCTAGTTGCATTATCACCCGCTAGATGGCGCTGGCTAACCTGCTAGACAAAGTAACACAGAGTCTGACAACAATAATATTGTTCAAAATGGATTTCATGTTAATCATTATTCAATAGTTGATCAATACAAACATTTTTAATCTTATCAAAGTTGAAGTATCAGTTATTGAAGCAGTTTTCCTTTATTATTCAACTACTTATTAATGTGAAAACTTTCAACGTTCAGTTCTCTTGACAAGGGATCTTACCAATCAAAATAACAGATGAGAGACTACCTTTACATTGAAATACAGATATGTCGACATTGACTCCCAAAAACAGCTGACATTTAATGCAATCAAACCGGGATGCTACCTATTGATCGACTAACCCTTACATCGACAACGACCTTCAGTCAGCTGACATTCAAGGTTATTTTACCGCCCTAGGGCCGAAAAACGCATTTTCCCGGCGAGTTGCTGGCGACCTCGCCTGAAAACGAGCGTTTTCGGCCTCCGTATGATGCATGTAAAACAGATCATTTCATACCAGTGTGGCGAAAAATTTATTATTCCCTGCCTTATATGTGCCTTCAAGCAAACTATTAAAATAAATTAATCAATAATTACAAACTTTATATTTTAATGAAAAAGCACAGTGCAATGTGACAGTTTTGCTCAATGTAGATAGCCTTTAGTTATTTTTTATTAATTTCTATAGGCTTTTGCTAATCACGTACCAATAGCCTACATAAAAAATACGAAACAACACGTTGGAATACATTAAATTAAGCTAGTCCCTCTAATCCCTTTTGCCACACCAAATGCAACATTGCGATTGCTTGTGAGAAAAATATGAACATGCAAGGCAGCTAGAATCATGTTTGGCTTTGAATGTATCATAATATGTTAGATTTCATTTGTCTGGTAATTGGGGGGTTGCGCCTGCCAAAATCTCGCACAGGGCGCCAAAAAACCACGCGAGGGCCCTGGCACTTATCAACACAGTTCACCATCACCATGTTCCTGGATTCTCTTTCCCGTTTTTCTCTACTGTCTTATCTTGGGTTCTGTTCTGAATTGAACACTCTGTAGAGCTTACGGAAATAGTCCGATGAGAATGCAACGTTGCCAAATCAGCTGATTATGATTGAAAATTCATTCATTTTTTTATAATACACCTGACGAAGTGCCATCGTCTATGAGTGCGGTGATCGGGGTAAAGGGGTGAGGGGGACGGTGCTGTTCCAGTTTTCATCGGACTACTTTTATGCGTTTTACTATGATAATTAACAACTCTCTAATTATAATTCTACACTATTTTCTTATAACAAGAGCAGTTCTCTCTCTCACACACACACACACTCTCTCTCTTTTTAATCGCTGATGCCAACAAACTATCTCTGTTTTGTTTGATTTGAGTACGGTATTCAGTTCAAGAATCTTGAAATCGTATTTCAAAACTAGAAGGCCGATCAGATTTGATTTTCGTGACATTCTATGTGGGACAAAGGCATTTATAATATGTTCTAGTCATCGTATAGTGTTGTTTGAAATCATCTTGAGGGCTGCAATGACAAAATTCAGTTTTGGAAATTGGCCAAATTAAATCGAGAATAAACAAAGATTAAACCTGCCACCAAAATGTTCATATCACAACAGGTGGATCAAGGATGGATTCTACAGTAATACCACGGATACTAGAATGCGGACTTCACTCTAAGAAATTATTTATGATAAATATATGTATAGTCTGTCTGTCCAAGCAAAGAAGATCCACTGGCAAGATGGGAAAATGACTTAAGCTCAGTCAATTTTTGTTCAAAAATTATCAATCTGATCTCAAATTGTAGGAAACAATTTGATCAACTATTAAGAACACATTTATAATTCTCGAACAAATATTGACCAAACTGGAGTCATTTTCCCATCTTGCCAGAGGGTCTCCTTTGCTTGGACAGACTATATATAGGGCCTACTGTATATGTGACGTCTAAAAGTTACACATTTCAGTCTGCTCCTTGTTCGCTCCAACAGCTGATGTTGTCAATTACAGTTATCATTCAGCTATGCCTAGATGAAGTTTTTGGAACAAGATGCTCTACATCACCTGTTAGTGAACTTTCAATGTGTTGAATTTTCGTGCTCTAAATTTCCAGTCAAAATTTAATATTTTCTTACATGGTGGTCTAGTGAATTTGTGAAGTGTTTTAGTTTTAGTTGTTAATGAAGTTTTAAAATATAAAAAAATCTGTTTTAAAATGACTTTTTTGAAAGTACTATAGACCTAACTCACATTGTTCTCCATGTTTTCTTTTGTGGAAAATGAGATTATGATATTGCGAAGAGGAACAACCCTTTGGGTCTCCCCTCTATGAAAAGCATACTCTAAATAAATAAATAAAAATACCTGTTAGTAGGTTGTTACACCACATACAATAAACAGACAAAATCGCCTAACTTTTGATGTCATTTTTTAATTGGACTAACTACTATTCTTTGCATTGATTATGCATTTTGAAAACCACATTATCAGTTTTATCACAATTCATCACAAAAAGAAATCATCAATTCATTTCAACTTATTGACTTCAGCTGTAGGCCTATACAGTATATTTCTTCAAAAGAAATGATCGCGTACAACGTTTTATACAGTTCAAACTAAAAGTAGTGTATTATGTCTTGAGATTTGCCCTCTGTTGGATAAGGTCAAGAAACTCTAAGTATGTTTACATCAAAGTCTTCTACTACATGTTTTCACTGATGTTTACAACATTGAACGTTTTATATTCTCCATTTTGAGTGACCTACGCATGAATAGGAGCTTTCAATAGCGAGCTCATTGGAAATTCATGGGGAAAAACTGACACAAGATGAGTTTCCTGGTTTAGCCTGTCCAGGCAAAGAAGAAATTCTGGCAAGATGGTAAAATGTCTCCAGCTCGGTCAGTATTGGTTTGAAAATTATAAATTTAGTCTCAAATTGTTGGAAACACTCTTATTTGTAATTTGAGATGGAATTAAAAATTTTTGAACCAATATTTACCTAGCTGGAGTCATTGTCCCATCTTGCCATAACGTCTTCTTTGCTTGCACAGACTACTATTGAGAGACACATCTGTACCCCAGACCCTTTTCCCATTGATAGTGACTACAACATTACAATTTGTGATTCAGTGTTTGTGAAGTGTTATCAGTATACTACTCTTACTACAGTGTCTGCTATTATACTACTATATGTTTATTATTACTATATATGTATCATGTGTGCTGGTGTGTTATATATATGGGACACTTCTCCAGAAATGCATAAAATAAAATGGTACATGATAGGTGGAACTGATGTCTGGCTTTTTTTACTCCTCTGCTTGAAGTAACTTTCAACTTGGCGAAAGACATAATAATATAGAAAATACAATTCATTCCAAGTCGAAAGTTACATCAAATCGAGTATAGTAGGGACCAGACATTCCCAGTTCGAAGTCACTATACTATTTCCTAGGAGCCATCTGTTGAAGTAAGATGATTCTGTAAGCATTGTTTACTACGAGTTGAGTTGTTAAATACATTTACACTTTAAAATGAATAAAGTTCTCCAAGCATTCTTTAGGAGGATAGTAGAAAAATGAGAAGAGCTGTGAGAAACTGAAAGAGGAAAATAGGAATAGAGAGAAGGTAAAGGAAAAGGAGGAGTTGGAGGAAAGGATTACAAAAAAGTGGTCCATGAGAGCATAGAAGATAGAAAAGCTAAGCACAAGGATTAAATGACAGATGTAAAGGGAGGAAAAAACCAGAACTGAGTAGAACGGTGAAGAAGAAACCAAGAGGACGACCAGAGAGTGAAGAAGAAAAATGAGAGTAAAAAAGTAGGAAAACTCTCCATTCACAATGTACAATTTCCAACAGTGGAAAACGGCAGAATGAGTAGCCACCAAAGAAAACCTCAAGAAAAATCTTCTCTTTTGAAGAGCATGGAATGCGAATATGACGCAGTAGCCGACGCTCTCCTTTCTTCTTCTCACTTTTTCTTCTTTCACACTTCTTCACCATTCTCTATCTTCTTTTCTTCTCTCCTGAATTTTCAATTAAGACGACGCAATAGCCGACGCTCTCCTGCCTCCTATTCTCTCTAACTTCTCCTCTCTTGCTCCTTCTCAAGTCTTTATTTTCTCTTTTTCTCTCCTGAATTTTCAGTCGGCAATCGATGACGCTCTTCTGTCTTGTTCTCTTCTCTCTTTCTTCTCTTCTTCTCTATCAATCCTTCTTAAGTTTTTTCTTCCACTTCTTCTGAGTTCTCCAAGTTCTTTGTCTCTCACTTCTCAATCCTCTGAGTTCTTTGTCTATCTCTTCTCAAAGTTTTTTCTCTCTTTCTCCTTCTCACTTCTCAAAGTTCTCTCATCTCTCTCTCACTCCATCTCACTTCTTTAATTTCTTTCACTCACTCTTTCTTATTTCACAAAATTGTTTCTCTCTCCCCTTCTTCAGTTCTTTCTCGCTCGTTCTCTTTCACTCTCTCTCACTCTCCTGCCTCCTTCTTCTCAGCGCGTACTCTGACCTCGCGCTCGTCCACCTGCGCAGTACCCGATGCGTACTAGTCCAATGTTTTCAAACAGCTGATCGTATATAAACAAAACACAAAGTAGCGGCGCGCTTATTCAGTGCTTGAATTGCCGTTGTGATATACACGTTTTTTCCAACAGGGACCGTTCGATAGGAGATTTCACATCTTTTTTCCGGTCTAGTGTCATAATTGTTTTGGGAAGTGTCTAGCTTTCGGAAGTTTTTGGAAAAACAATCGTGTTTAGATCGCTTTGATATTGTTTTGAATCAGTTGTTTTCAGTCGTTGAATTGTTTTGATTCGATTTCGCGAGTCGCACGACAGTTTTGATCCGCTTGTTTTTAGTTGCGAGGTGACACACACAAACAGCCGCAACATGCGTCCACCCTCGTCGCAATTGGCTGAAATGGATGCCAACGCCGAGAACCATGATCCCAATAATATGCATCCGATGATGGTCTGCACCAGACTGGCAGGACGTGCCATCATTAGAGTGGTTGACAGATGCAACGATGCAAAGGAGAACAATAATTTGGGTGAGTTTTGATCTATTTACAAAATAAAATAGAAATAAAAACTAAGCAGGCCCCAATCAGTCTTTGAGAACGTATTATTGGAGGAGACCTACTGATATAGTCTGTCCAAGCAAAGAAGACCCTCTGGCAAGATGAGAAATTGACTCCAGCTCGGTCAATATTGGTTCAAAAATTATTGATTTGGTCTCAATCGTAGGAATTATTCTGATTTCTATAATTCTAAGATTTGAGACCAAAACAATATTTTTTGAATCAACATTGACCGAGCTGGAGTCATTTTCTCATCTTGACAAACAAAGAAAGGGTCTTCTTTGCTTGGACAGACTTCAGTAACATTCTTCACACTTCCATGTTAGAAAGATATTCAGTACATCAAATGATCCAATAAAAATCTAATATGAATGAATATTATTGAATGTAAAGCTGACGCCAAAATTCTAGGTGGTTTCGTCGGCTCCTTTCGCCCTGCAACAGCTGATATTGTCTATTAGAGTTGTCATCTAGCTTTCCCTAGATGATGTTTTTGTTTGCTCCTTAATGCGCTCCAACAGCTGATGATTATTGTCAACTAGCTATGCCTAGGAGATGTTTTTGAAATCAAAAGAGATTGTTGCTTCACAAC
The DNA here is from genome assembly GCA_017141385.1 of Sogatella furcifera. NCBI lineage: Eukaryota > Metazoa > Arthropoda > Insecta > Hemiptera > Delphacidae > Sogatella > Sogatella furcifera. The sequence goes on from CM029552.1 coordinate 5,647,534, forward strand.
AGCTGTTGGTTGATTACATCGCTCAAAAGAGACAGACGAAACCGTCTAACGTTTTAATGTCAGCTATATGTATATAGTTCAAGTAAGATATAAAGTTAAAGTTTGTCTATTTGCTCAACAGCCAATGAAGGGCATAGGCCTACCAGCTGGTTGTCAGTTTCATATTCACTACATATACAATCCGTCCAAGCAAATACGATAACCCGGCAAGACGGGAAAACGACTCCAGCCTGGCCAATACGAGCCCGAAAACCATAAATTCTCAAATTGTTGATCAGAATGCTTCCCGTTTCTCATAGTCCGAGACAGTACGAGGACCAACACTGGCCGAGCCTAGGCATGGACAGTAGTTTGAATTGAACAAGAGTGAATAAAATTGAAAACCATAGTTCTAAGTGGAAGAGATCACTGCTTCAGTTTTCTTTGTTTGTGGTGGGACGGGTCAGTGCATTCTCTACTAGTCTATCCAAGCAAAGAAAACATTCTGGCAAAATCAGAAAATAACTCCATCTCGGTCAATATTAGTTCAAAAATTATTAATTTGGTCTCAAATTGTAGATAAACATTTTTATACAACCTAAGACCAAATTAAAAATTTTTGAACCAATATTGACCGAACCAGAGTAACTTCCCTATCTTGCCAGAATGTCTTCTTTGCTTGGATATACTACGAGTTACTTCTGGTTTTGCGCAATGATTTTTTATTATCTAGGTTGGAAAAATAAGAAGATCAATTAATTCCGCTTGAAGAGTCAGGGAAACATGATTTATACGTGAGTGAACATGAGATTGAGAGCATACAAGAGTGATGTCAATGGTGAATAACATTGGGGAAGCACTTGAATTAATGTTACTTGTACTAGAAGTAATTCTATTTATATTACTTACACTTGTGCTATACTCAGTTAAAATTCATTAATCCATAATATATTGACATCCAATAATGTCTAATAGAATTTACTCACGATAAATAATGTGGTCTATCATGAGTAGTAATCAGAGAGAATAGAATATAGATTAGAATAGAATATATATATATTCCATTCCCGCTGTTAGTAACCCTAGTAGTCTGTCCAAGCTAAAAATACATTCTGTCAATATAGGAAAATGGCTCCAGCTCGGTTAATAATAGTTCAAAAATTATAAATATAATCTCAAATTATAGGAAACAATCTGATCTTCAACTTGAGACCAAATTTATAATTTTTAAACGAATATTAACCAAACTGGTGTCATTTTCCCATCTTAACAGAATGTCTTCTTTGCTTGAACAGACTATAGCTGGATTGATACACAATCAACAAAATCAAGGACTAAGCAATTCATGGAATCAAATTTATTACGTTTTGACATAATACCTATCATACAGGGTGATTTCTCAGCTCTGTTACCCAATTTTAGAAATGTAATAATATTCATTTCTAATAAAGAGAAACTTTTTGTCGCACAAAGTTGGTAGTCCACTCAATGTGTATACATACAAACGGCAGTGCGTAATTCTTTGTTGTTTATTGTAGGCCTATGTTCGATTTTATTAGCCAAATTCTATTTCGAGAGAACTAATATTGCCAGTAGATTTTCAAGAGCGAACTTCATTTTGAACAAAGAATGCTTTGGATTAGTTGAGTTGTGATAAAGTTTTTGTTTACAAACACACTTGAAGTATCACGTCACCCACTTGAACTGTCTAATATTTTTTATGATTCATGAAGTAATTTAACAATAACTGGTAGGCTGTTTACTTTGTCAAAAATGTATTGCGTTTATGTTTTTAATGAGGAATTCGAAATAGAACGTTTTTGTTGAATTTTGCCATTCAACTTGAATGATCGTAATTAGCGTGATAAGATAACAAAAAATTATCATTATGCAATGACAACATCTTTATGACATAGAGAAACTAAGCCACATAAATATTATTACTATTTCTTATTCTCTATACTCTGTGTTTATAATAACGACATATTGAACTCAAACATTATAGGATAGGCTACATTACACACATCTACATTGAAATTTGGGGGCTGCTTCACAAAAATTTAGAAATATATTGCCACACAGGACTATTAAGTTGAATCATAGCTTTCTTTAATATATTAAAGGTGGCTATGGATAAATTCAATTATAGAAACTATTTTTGCTTTCTTTATTTTTACTTTTTTCTGAGGGTGATGCCCACATGGGCTTTTAGGCCTGTGTGTAGTTAATGAGAGTGATGATGAAGAGAGATGACGACTACTTTTTAAGCAGTCGGGACCAACGGCTAATCGTTTCCTACGAAAAATTTTGAATGCTAAAGAATGATTACTTTGTATGTTTCTTGCTTGCTGCCTTGCATAAGTTGCAATAATAATACAGAACAAGATTTTTCAACTTGGCAGTTCAATCTTCTTGAAAGGGTTTTGAACCATGTACACACAACTTCATCAACAAACGCCTACTAATCCGGTACATTACTTGTATCATCTCAAATAAATAATATTACTCTTCATGCTGGCGCTTTCTGAACTCTAGTAGGACAGAAATTTTTAAGTTTAAGCACTAAATCATTGCAGTTGAAGCTTGCAACTAAACAACTGAATACACCTTTTTCATGCTCTGTCCTTCAATTCAATTCAATTTTTCTACTAAATCTTGATATGGACCGTATTACGATCTGGACCGTGATGAATTTAGATCGGCTAAAATCATGAACTGAACCGTGATTAATACGGATCTGCTAAAATCATGCCTTCAGGCAAAGGCTAGTAGTCAAGCTCTCCAGCACTGACCGACAGACAGCAAAATGTTCTTATTATAAAAGGCATTACATAAATCATTCAATGCGAGCAGACGGCGTGAATATGTTCGTATAGTCTGTCCAAGCAAAGAAGACATTCTGGCAAGATGGAAAAATGACTCCAGCTCGGTCAATATTGGTTCAAAAATTATAAATTTGGTTACAAATGGCAGGGAAGATCCTGATCTACAATTTGAGACCAAATGTATAATTATTGAATGAATAATTGAAAGTCATTTTTCCATCTAGCCAGAATGTCTTCTTTGCTTGGACTGACTATAATGTTATGCGTGACGTTCTAATAGTTTTGTTGGAACGAATTCGGCCAATTGCGCAATAACTGATCTACAGTGGACTTAATTACGAACAAGCCTAATTATTGTAGATGAGAGAACTGTGTCCTTATCCTGTGAGTAATCAAAGATTTCCCATGTATCATTTCGAGCTTGTAGGCTTTTTTAGGTAAAATGTAGACATGTAGTACTTTCTCTTACAAGAAGATGTTTACAACTTAAAAACTTACATGATATCAAACGCACTGATAATGATAACTAAACTGTAATTATTTAATGAATAATTTCTATCATTCTATGTAATAGCCAACGGTATATTCTCATGGTTATGGTTATTCTCAAGGTATAATTTTCATATGTTCGACTGGCAAGTTGAATGAATTCAAATTTGGCGCTACTAGTTGACCACAGAATGGCGGATTCTTAGTCTACTTCGTCTTATTACAGCCCTATAGAGATTATATTTTACAGAGATAGCCCTAGCTCTTTTTTAATAGAGTCTTGGTTCCATGATACCTGACAGAATGAACTTTTAGCTATAAGTTACTGTAGCTATAACTTACTGTAGTACATTCGACTTGTTCTATAGACTGTCCAAGCAAGGAAGGCATTCTGGCAAGATGGAAAAAAGACTTCAGCTCAATCAATATTGGTTCATAAGTTGAAAGTTTGGTCTCAAATTTTAGATCAGATTGCTTCCTACAACAGTCCTTATCGTATGGAAACAGTCCAATCTACAATTTGAGAACAAATTTATAATTTTTGAAAAAATTTTCACCGAGTTGGAGACATTTTTCCATCTTACCAGAATGTCTTCTTTGCTTGGACAGACTTCCTATCCACACACACTGAAAAGTAGACATGCACTTCTGTAGCGCGAAAAACTATACTATGCATGCATAGTAAACATTAAGTAAACCAATAAGTAAATATTCAGTAAACCAATAAGTAAATATTCAGTAAACCAATAAGTAAACATTCAGTAAACCAATAAGTAAACATTAATTAAGTAAACCAATAAGTAAGAGTAGCTTAGTAAAATAAGTAAGAGTAAACCCACCCAGTAAACCTAAGGAACTATAAAGCTCGTAGAGCCCTAAGTAAAGCAATCCATGAAAAATGATGCTGCATTCCAAGTTATCAAGTTATCAACTTTCAAGTTGTTAATCTAATTGACATAATTCAATAGAAAGGGATACTTGCCCTGTAGAAAGTGAAGTTTGCGATGATGTCTTACAAAGAGCATGTAATGGTTCTCAATAATTACAAAGCAACTGGTTTTTCTCACACACACGTAACAAAATTTCTTTACTTGAAACTGTAGTAATAAGAACGACGTGTTAGTAGCGTTGTCCATTCTTACACCTGGAGTTTGAAAATATAGAAGTCTTCAACACAGTTTACTGGACTTTACTGATTTATTGTCTATGAAAACCCATTTATTATAATTTATCAATCATGATAAATTCAAGTTCTTAGCATTTTTGAACGAGAAACTAGTGATTCCATTACTTTGCAATATCGTGATATTGAGGTAACCTACAACTGATTAAAATTATGTTTATGACATAAATGCTTATGTGGTTACATGATTACATTTTGATGCCAATAATGTCATTATCTCATACCAATTATGTAAATAAATATAAATATTATTGTCATTTTACAACAGTTCAACTGAATCATTTAATAAGTTGAACAATTATTACGCCTACCGAACAATTGACGTGGTAACAATTATTCAATGATTGAGAGATGGATGTTTTTGTAATTATAATTGTTAACCAAAAGTGCTTCATGGATTATAATCCTTCATTATAGGCCTATGATTCGTCAGTGATCATATTATTAATATATGTGATTATGTATCGATATATTATGTGTTGATATATATGATATATCAATATGTAATGATTAGTATTGTCCAATGAACTGAGTTTTCAAGTAAACAAACAAACGATTAAAATAAATTTTTTTTCACTTTCATTTAAATTCCAACTGTAAAAGCTGTAACCACAGAGGACCTAAATAAAGGATTTAGCTCCTCTGTGCTGCAACCATCAGCAACAGCCTCACAAAACCTATTCGCGCCAGCTGAGAAGAGCTGTCAATGTACTTTACAGTGTAAAATGTAATACGGCGTGTCTTCTCAGATTGCGCGAACACCACAGCTACATAACTATACGGATAAGAGAGAGAGAGTAGAGAGAGTACATCTATATCTCAGGAGCTATATCTTCTAAGGAGCTATATTTTCACTGCTAGGACTTGAAAGTGGTTGCATTTTGTATGTTGTAGCTAGTGGGCGTCACTTAATGCTACTGGATGTTCAAATTGATATGAGTGGAGATCGGAGATTGAGCTGCTATCATCTGTTGGCAAATATTGTGAGGATGTTGGGACACCTCTTATTAGACAGACCTCCTTATTATCAACGCTTAAAATGCAGCGCGTTATATTATTAATCAAACTTTCAAAGTCAATCCGATCCAACTCAGTACTGCTGTGGTCACGTTCTCTCCAAAACATTTCGAAACTCTACTCGTTTCGAACAACGATAGGTTCAGCTATCAACTAGTTAGAGACTTGTAATGAAGAGTTGATCTGTCGTCAACTATCAGTTAGCCAGTTGAAAACTAATTTATCAACTATCAGTGAAACTGTTCACAACTAGTTGATAGCTTGTTAACTAATAGTTGACAGTTGACAACCAGTTATCAACTCTTTATCACGACGAGTAAACTGGAAGAGATAATCTCCTGAGATTGTTGATATGATGTTCTGATTCTGATAAGATGATAATATAAGCGATGTATTAGAGAGAATGCAAGAGAAACGTATAGGAACAAGAAGAAGGAGAACTAGAAGACAAGAGATGAGAAGGTATGAGAATGAGAAGGAGGAAGGAAGATGACGAAGAAGAAGAATGAGAAGGAGAAGGAGAAGCAGAAGAAGACGTGTGACGCCTCTTGATATCCAAGAAATTTACCGCAAATCAATCTGGTGCATTTCTAATCAATAATTGAATTTGATATTAGATTGCTATCCAGCTAAAGTTGAATGACTGGAACTTCCGGTTAATTTATACGAATAGATTCGAATTGAATGAAGAACTTGGTGATGTTGATGCGTCTATAAAATTGTTACTTTATTCGAAAAGAGTTAATTTAGATAAAAATAAGAAGAAGAGAAGGGAAAAAGAACTAGAAGAAATTCAGAAGAGAGAAGGTTTTCGACTTGGTCAGTGTTGGTTCGGGGAATGTGAGTTCTGATTGAGAATTTGTGGCTATTGGGCGGGTATTGGCCGGGCTGGAGCCATTTTTTACCGTCTTTCCGGGGTGTCTTCTTTGCTTGGACGAGCTGTGCAGTGGAGTGAATATGAAACTGGCAACCAGCTGGTAGGCGGTAGGCCTAGGCCCTTCATGGGCTGTTGAGCCATTCAGACAGACATTGATGTATGTAATCGTGCTATAATACGTTCAATAATTAATCGTTTATGATAAGATTGATGTGAATCATTCAGTTCTACTACATCACTCTGTAAAATATACTCATTACTTTAAGTAGGTATCTCCATGTAAATAGTCTTCATGAATTTGCACAAGTAAAGCTCTCTGTCGGAAGCAACATGTACATTGAAACAATGGCTAGAAACTATCAAAAGCAATGCTTTATTTTTCCGCATATCCATGGTACCTGCTTACCTCTTCTGTGTTGCCTATATATGGCGCCAGATTTGAGGTCAAATCTGAAGCAGCTAACCTTGCATTAATATGTCGCCTCTCTTAACCCCCTCCCCCTCTCCACTCCGCTACCATTTGGTCTTAAGCGACATAATAATTTTGAATAGACCTTGCATAAATATCTGTCATCATTAGTGTATCACGAGATTTGAGGAGTTATTTTTGTCATTTATAAAGGCCTCTCTACCCGGCGGCTTTCTGATAAGCAATAGTGATACAAACCTCCAAAATTGATACGCAATCGTACAGGAAGGAAGCTCTTTGACACTTTAGACATTTGCAACGTAAGCTTAGCTCATTTGACAATTCCGGAAATCGGGGAAAAATAACTATCGGCTCTCTAAACCCATTATTTTATTATTATTAAATTTATTAATATTTTTTAATTAATCCAACTTAAAAAATACCTGAACTGAGTTTTAATGCTCTCAGAACGTTTAATCATTGAAAAATAGAATCAGTTTATTTCAATTTTGGCGGTAATCCATGAGCATTATTGCAACGACTCGTATCAATAAGCTTCCTTCCTGTATCAATTTTGGACTCTGTATCACTACTGCGTATCAGAAATCCGGCGTATAAAGAGGACTTGAATCAAAATATTCCTGCACTTCTTTTTGCACTCATTGAATTGAATATTTATTTATTCGAGAAATTATACAATAAAGGGCAAAAACACAGCCAGATTAATAACAGAATTTTAACGTATCAGCATAAAATGAACCTATTTTTTAAAGATTTTGATTTCAATACAGATGAATATACAGCGACTGGTTCAGGTAATAACATTCGAAATCAAATGCAACCTCGACTTATGCTTATAAGGTGATGAATCTGCACGGTTGATACCAGCGACCGATCTCAGAGAACGTAAAACACTTCCGTACTATTGACCTTACCACTGAACATGATTCCAGCTTTTCTAACGAGCTGACCATTTTTGTCAGAATGATTACAAACATCGAGTTATTGTTGTGACTCAGCATCGTTTTGTGGATGCAAAAAGTGAAAACTTTTTGTCTAAAAAACTCCAAAGTTTCATAAACTCTAAAGCGCCGGGTGCCTAAGAATTTATGTATTGATTAGCTCTTACTATCTCTCTTCCTAAAATTTTATTGAAAATTTGTTTCTATTCTATTTTACTATTTTTTTTGTATTAATGAAGTCTTGTATTATCAGCTTTTAAAAAGATTTTGCAAACGGTTATAAACTACACTTCAACTGATTGAAATCGTCTATCCTCTCTTCCTTCAAATGATTAATGATACCCACTTCAATGATAACGCAGTATCATTAATATCTCCAGTGTGAAATTTCAATTGAAAATCTCTTTTGACAGTACACAATAAAGATGTTGTCATGCCTGAACCACGCCTTCTATTAGAATTCAAATCTATCATAGCAGACACCATGCAAACTGGCGGTTGGCGATTGACTGTTATCAATTATCAGCTCTGTCAGGACAGTGGGTAAGTGGTCTGCGAAAGCGAATTGAGTCGAGAGCAGTCTCAGCTATCCGCTTTGCTCTTGCAGACAGCTTGCAGACTGTACTGACAGAGTTGAGCATTGAAAAGAATCATTCACCAACTGACTTAATTTTTGGCTCTAGCAGATATAAAAGCAATAAATAGTAAATGAACAGGACTTAATGGCTTATTTTCAAGGTTGTTTACAAGGAGCTTCCAAGTTCAAAGTACAATTGCTATATTGCACGGTTTTATCGTGATGTTTTAAAATAATATTTGTTAGTTCTCTAGAAAATTCGGGTTCAATGAATAACGAAGATTCAAAAAATAATAATATAGAAAGCATGCAAAGTCTTACTCAAAATTTTGTATTGTTTTTTATTTTTCCATTTGATTCATGTATAAAATATCGTGTATCTGTATCTTCTTCAAAAGTAAATTAACAAGTGAAATAAGAACGTTCAATCTTCAATATACCTGAAGGGGCGTGGAGCTCTGCATTATGGGTATGGAACGCCCATTCTTTCTTTCTTTCTTGAAGAATTCTATTGGTGGATGGCCTTCTGTGACGTCAAACTATTCCAACCAATGACGAGCGAGTTCCCTTCCACTGCTTGCTCATTGGTCGGTTGGATAAATCGAGTGAATGGCGTGTTAAAAACAAAATGGAAACGAATTCTAATAAAATCAGCTGTACATTATTAAATTTAAATTCATTATTAGTTAAATTTTTTTACTATAATTTATAGTTTTTTTTTCTTTTTACAAGGCTGTTATTAGAGTACAATTAATATTTGAGCTGTAATTCATATGTTACATAAGTTACATTGTTTCTTACAATTCTCCTGATTATTAGCTTATGTGTCTTTAATCTTTCAAAAGATCTTAGTTTTTACATTTTACCTGTTCCAAAATTGGATTATTTAAAGATTAACCTGTGTACAGTACCCTTTCTTAAGAATAAGTACATTTTCGGAGCTTCTATATTGAAGTTAACTATTGGAGATTAATAGAAACTCGATCAGAATTCGATTATCGAGCATACGATAATAATCAGACTATGCACATTCATTGAAACTTTAACAATCGATCTCTTCAACGAAGAATCAAGCTCTGACTGATATTTGCTTAAAAATAAGTGTAAAAACCACAAGAAGATTCAGAGGGCCTATTGATATAATCATCCTCCATACTATAATATAATCATACTGATATAATCAATAAGTTATATTTTAGACAAATTTCATTCTTTCAATCTAATAATCGCGCGTTCATGAACACAAACTCGCTGATTAATTCAAGATTTTGTACACATTTCTCGAGTTGTCCCACGTAATAAACAGCGTAGCGCCGTTTCGTAACAGGTCATTCAATAAACTTCCTGTCGGAGACAGATCTAAACACAACTGTTGGCTGCTATAACTGTATAGGCCTGCAATCTGTAACCACGAATACCTTTAATATAACTATATAGGCCTGTAAGGAGGAACTGTGAAGCCCTCTAGTATAACTGTATATAGGCCTGTAAGCTGTAATTGTGTAGACTTTTGGTTTACCTATATAGGCCTGTGAACTGCAACTATGAAGGCCCCTAGTATAACTATATAGGCCTGTTTTGAGGAGAGCCTCCTCTCTATTGGTTGTCAGATGGAGTATTGCTCTGGTCCAAGCAACCTGAACTATAGTCTCTCCAAGCAAAGAAGAGCCTCTGGCAAGATGAGAAAATGTTTCCAGCTTGGTTAATATTTGTTCAAGAATTGAAAATGTGGTCTTAATAATAGATCAAATCGTTTCCAACAATTTGAGATTGAATTGATAATTTTTGAACCAATATTATTAGAGCTTGAGTCATTTTCCCATCTTGCGAGAAGGTCTTCTTTGCTTGGACAGACTATAACCTCTCGTAATATTTGTACGCTTCCTTCGACAACTTTCACTGGTCCTTCTTAATGCAGATACTTTTTGGAAATAGGATGTAGCAATGTATGTCAAAAATTTTAATCAGTGTCAACTGAACTATTATACAGATTACTTTATCATGTTGTCGCATCAGCTGTTGGAGCGCACAAGGAGCAGACGAAACCGCCTAACTTCTTGGCATCAACTATAGATTCTGTTTAAAATCCACTATCAAGTGCAATACATCAATACAACTTGTATTATTTTCACAGTACAAAATAATCATATTATCACTGATATCACTCTTACACTCACTGAGCATTAGCATCCTCCTTTCATAATCCCTGTCTCTTTTATTGTGCTCTCTCTCACTCGCCCTTTCCTCTCTTTCTCTCTCTTTCTCTCTCTCTCTCTCTCTCTCTCTCTCTCTGCTAATGAATAGTTTGTACAAGCAAAGGAGACATCATTCTGGCAAGATAGGAAAATGACTCCAACTCGGCCAATATTGGTTAAAAAATTATTGATTTGGTCTCAAATTGTAGATTAGAATGTTTCCTTTAATTGAAATCAAAATCAAGAACTTTTGGAACAATATTGCCCGAGCTGGAGTCATTTTCTCATCTTGCCAGAGTGTCTTCTTTGCTTGGAGAGACTATAATTATGAACTAAACCTAATTTTTCCTCCATGTGTAACATAGGCTTCTGAAATTGGAGCTTTAGGTAGGCGATAATGAATTTATAAATTACATTTTGTTCACAATCCACTATTGCTGGTGGAACAATTTGTTTTTAAACCAATATAGTTACACCAATTTGTTTCTACAGCTTTGTATTCTATTTCACAAATAGATAGATAAAATTATAGAAAAGAAGAAAAACACAAAGAAACTTACATTTTAAACTAGAAAATATTTCGGTGGCTGTGCCACCTTCCTCAGTTTACAGTAGAATGTTGACAGAGTTCACTGAGTCCTTAGTGTATTCTATTTGGATATATTTGTATTCTATTTGATATATAATAATCTCAGTACCCACTTTAAACGATTTTCATTTTAAGATGACATGATTTTACTCGTTTCAAAATATTTGACTATCGAATGAAAATTACTCTAAAAAGTTGAAACATGTTATTAAAAAAATTATTAAATTATTTTACTGAGATTAATATATTAATTAGAATACATTGATGAGTAACCCTAGCTTGGCAAAAGGAAATCTTGTAGATCTATTATTTTTACATCATAAAAATAATCATATCACTCTCACACTCATTCAGCATTCTTTTTTATGGTCTCTGTCTCTTTTTACTGTGGTTTCTCTCGCTCGCAATTTCCTCTCATTTTCTCGTTCCCTCTCACTCTCTCTCTCTCACTCTCTCTCTCCCTCTTCCTCTTTCTCTTTCTCTCTTCTCACTCTTCTGTTGATATAGATTCAGGCCTACAAACTTTAATTATGAGAAAACAGAACAGTCCTGCTCCAGCAATTGCGCTGGAAATAACGGCGAAACACGGAAACTGTGATCTAGTTACAGATTCGGAATGTTGCAACTGCACGCCTATTATAATATACATGTAATAAAAGAGATGAGGAGAATGTGATGTGTGTTGAAGAGTAATAGAGATATAAAAGTGTAAGAAAGAGGAAGGTATTCTAAGATTGTTTGAAGTGATAAAAGAGTAAGAGAGAAGAAGATATTGTAAGATTGATAGTAAAAGAAGAAGGAAAGATTGAGAAGAACGAATTAGAGAATGGTAGTTGTGTGATGATTTCAAAATAATAATAGTAGTACATCACACTGGCGGCTCGTGCCCACTAAACAGGTGAAGTGCTGTACATTAAAAGATACGGGCACTTCAACTGTTTCGTGGGCACGAGCCGCCAGTGGTACATCATAATCATATCATATACATACATACTGATATAGTCTGTCCAAGCAAAGAAGACTTACAATGGAAAATGAATAAAACATTAGAATTTTCCCGCATCAATGAGAATCGGAAAAGATTGGTTTTCCGTAAATAATTTCTCCATCGTAGTTCTGGCTAGATCCTTTATACTGTATTTCTTTATTCATATTCTAAAACTATAGTCTTTCCAAGCAAAGAAGACATTTTGGCAAGATGGGATAACGAATCCAGTTCGATAAATATTGGTTCAAGAACTATGAATTTCATCTCAGATTGTAGGAAACATTCTAATCTATAATTTGAAAACAAATTTATAATTGTTGAACCAATATTGTCCGAGCTGGAGTCATTCCACCATTTTGCCTGAATGCCTTCTTTGCTTGGACAGACTATAGTACAGTCTGTCCATTCTGTCTGTCTATTCTAGTTTTAGAATATGGATAAAGAAAAATAGAGGATCTAGCCAGAAGAAACTACGATGGAAAGATAATCTATGGAAAACTAATCTTTTCCGTTTCTCATTGATGGGAAAATTTTATCTTCCGAATTCATAAGATCATCTTCGACAATAGAAATATATACAGTATGTGAATGAAATATAATATGCACACATATACACTGAAATAACTACTGTATACTAAAAATACCACTTCTAATAAATACTACAGCAGTTATAATATCAGCATGAATTTTACAGCTAGTAATTTCATTGGAAATAGAACGAGAAGAGGTACATCTCGTACTTCCGTGCATGTCAATTCATTCTTCTATTTCTATATCTATATCACGTGCATGTCAATTTATTCTTCTATTTATATCTATATCACAAACAAGGTATCTTTATCACCTATCGATTACAATAGATTGGACACATTGATTCTCCAAAAATATTTCATTCAATTTCACAATAATATCATTCGATAGTGAAACTGTTTCTTGATTGTGCGACTTTCCCTGAAATTGAAATTTCTACGCATGTTTCTGTCGAATCATTTTCCTGAACTGTTGGAAGAGTGTACTCTCTTTCAATTTATTTGTCGAGTCATTCTTTTGAATTGCTGAATTTCCTATTCTTCTCTTAATAAAACTCGGCTATAGTCTGTCCAAGCAAAGAAGACATTCTGGCAAGATGGGAATATGACTCCAGCTCGGTCAATATTTGTTAAAAAATTATACATTTGGTCTCAAATTGTAGATCAGAATGTTTCCTACAATCTGAGACGAAATTCATAATTTTTGAACCATTATTGACCGAGCTGGAGTCATTTTCCCATCGTGCCAGAATGTCTTCTTTGCTTGGACAGACTATAGGACACGACATCTTTGGTAGTTTTGATTAAATAATATCCCGTAATTGAATGAATAATTACTTCATTATCTAGTTGAAGAGAGTATGGTAGAGTGTATTGGTTCAACAGGAATTAAAATAATAATTATCAGTTGATTAGTCAGTCAGGTTGAGTGGTTGAATGGACTTCGCAGTCCTAACTCCGCCTAATGGAAAAGAATATTCTTATTTAATTTCATCAGTAATTAGTGGCTCTTTTAATGGAATTCTCTCATGAAGTAATCTCAGTATCAAAGGAGAAATATTTTCTCATTTGTTAGACTTTTTCGATGCATTCATTTCGCTGTTTTACAACTCTACTACTGCTTATTGGATCTCTTTTTAGTTATTTCAAGGTATATTTAGTTGAATGAATCAAAATCATAATATTGAACGGGAAAATGGAAAAAATAAGTTTTCATCAATAAAAGTAACATTGTAAATGTATATTGTACTTTTTGAGCTACTATTGTACTATTGTACTACTGTACTATACAGTAGTATGTACTATACTGTACTGTAGTACTATTGTACTACTTGAGCTACTCATTGCTGGTTCAGAAATGCCAGAACGACTCAGGAATTGAACACTAATTATTTCACGGTTCATTGATAAGTTTACTGCTCATTAGACCATGAAGGACGTTGGATTCTTACAACTACTAATCATTGATTAGTCAATCAGTAATCCATCAATGAGTAGATTAATCACTGTTTATCACTTGTAAATTTACAATGAACAAATAACAAGTACTGTAGCAAGTAAAGCAATAAACAAGTAACAGATAACTTATTAGTTACTTTACTACTGTTGATCGTTGATCATGAACATTGACGGGCTAAGAGCTGACGAAAATCTCTGAAGGCATCAATTTTGTCTGAAACTATTCAACATGAAAAGCAAAGAATAGCCTACTGAAATTACCTGAAGTATCCCAGATATAATACCTAAAATATTTCAGATGAAGTTAAAATACCTTAAATATTCAAGATATATGACCTGATTTTTCAGAAATACAACTAGAAGCAATAAATCGACTAGCAATTTGTAGATGAAACATTGTATTATTAATTCCATCAAAAAGTGCTATAGGCTAGTCGTAAAGTAATTGAAAGAATGATGAAAAAGTTTTGAAATCTCAAGTTTAGTCAAGTGCTTCAATAAACGAATAAAATAATAACATAATTATTATAAAAAAATAAATTATTATATCAACTTAATGTTCAATAGATACTTGTTTTGAAAAGCTAAACAGCATTGAGCTTCTCTGGAATGCTATTGGTAGAATGGAATGGAACTCCCACTCCATTCACACTACCAATCGTGACGTTTAAACGATTCAACCAATCACAAGCGCGTATTGCTTCTCACTTCCTCATTGGCTGGTTGGAATCGAGAAAATGGCGGCTTGGAAAAATGGAGATGAATTTCAGTTTGCTAGCTCTTCAATATGACTGCTGAACCTGCATGAATTCCACAGTTATTTATTAAACATTTATTTCCATTCAGTTTGTTATGAAAAATACTTTCTGATTTCATTGTATTGATCGTATATATTTATTTTAAATAATTATATATTCTGAGAAATGTTTTGAAGGTTTCAACAGAATTGATTTTCACTTTCTTTGTGAAATAAAATATTCAACTATAACAGCAAATCCTAGTTCTGTAAATTCCAAGCCTTAAATTCGGAAAGCTCTGATAATCTTAACTAAAATCAATCGATAATAAACTTAATCCATCATCATAATGTAAGCCAATAGGCTACTATATGGTTGAGAAATCTGACAGGCCTCGAAGTTCAGCTGGGAAGTTTAGCGACCCCCTGAAAAAAAAAGAAAATCCCATAAAATGAACAATCTACAATTATAGTAAGCTGACTATTTCTTGATCAAAATGCGTTGGAGGATCCATTATTGCTTAGGACAACTACACTCAATCCCATGTCCAAACTTTTGGTATATTTTGTTTTCATCTTAGACTCTAAAGCATTCTGCCAATGCTTCAACACATGGAGCATGCTGGAAACGCACTTAAAATCGGCCCATTTGCCATTTCTTAATCATATGGAGTATGCTTCAAACAAGTCGACCTTTCTGTCTTCAGCAGCGCATGCTTAAGAAGCACGAGAATCGACTAAGTGAGGACTTGGGGTGCTTGGTACAGGAATGTTTTCAAGACATCAAAGCAGCTAGCTCCAAAATAGAATTAATCGGTTAAATGCAGTCAGCTAAAAGCTGAGAGTTTAAACAGTAACCAATAACAATGCAGCTGCCTGTAGAAGTCTCTATTTTTAACAGAAGTGTTTGGCAGCCGTAGCGATTGGGAAGTTGGAACAGGAGATTGTATGAATCTGTTTTGTGTTGTATAGTTCGTTAGCTGAGAAGACACACCGCCACGATATACTTGACATGGTTAAGGCGGTTCTTCTCAGCTTGCGCGAACTGTAGGTACTTAAAGGTTGAAGCACTAAATTCACTCAACTCTAAAACTTACTTAACGATCGATTTCTCTACGACTTTGTGAAATGCACTCAACAAACACATTTAAATAAGGGAGAAGAAATCGAAAGTGTGGCTTTTTCAACTTCAGGAAAGTGCACATTATAAAGCTTGGCAAAGTAATCCACTTTTTTGTTGGAGAATAATGGTAGAAAATATTGTCTGAATGATAAAAAATGGAATATTATATGAAATAAGCTATAGATTACCGGCTCGAATAAGATGTAAAATTAATTATTGTTGATTCTTACGAGTAGATAATAAAAATGGAAAACATTTACTCTCATGACCTCCATGATCTATTAGTTTAGAAGTACAGTACTAATTGATAATTTTTATCAGATTCTCTCAATGATCTTCCAAGTTGTTTCTTTTTCAATATTTAAGGAAGGTTGTATTTATCCAAAGAGAATTTTGAGATATTGTTTAGCTATTCCTCTAAAAATTACGACAATATCCAATCTATTCATCTCTCTTTTCAGAACAAGTTTTACATAAGATATGAACTAGTTTCCAATTAACGTATCAAACCAAGTTTACTTATAAAAACCTCTCTGGTTTCTGATTGAATGTGGGAGTGCCAATCGCCAATCACCAAGAACTTGATTATTCTCATCAGAACTTTTATAAATTCAAATGAAATCGCTGTTTGATAAAAAAACAACATAAGATTTAAAACAAAACGTTCTGGTAGTTTTCAATGAATTTGCCTACTGTGACTTGCAAAAACGAAAAAAACATCAGATTTAAAAAGATATCATAACATAACATAAGGTTTAAAACAAAAGGCTTCGGGAGTTTTTAATGAATATATAAGAATAACAGTGTTAAAATAAAAGTGTTAATCAGTGTTAATGTTAAACAGTGTTAAAGAAAATACAGCAACTACGAGTATTAAAGAGATAACATAAGTTAAGGTTTCTGTAGTTATTAAAGAATATATCAGAATAACAGTGACTATGAAAATACAGTGACTTAGAGTATTAACGTTACTCTTTTTCATCATACTCTCTTCTGTCTTCTATAGGTATAGTCTGACCAAGCAAAGAAGACATTCTGGCAAGATGGGGAAATGACACCAGCTCGATCAATATTAGTTCTTGAATTATAAATTTGGTCTCAAATTGTAGAAAACATTCTGCTCTACAATTTGAGACAGAATTTACATATTTGAATTAACTTGTAATGTTTGAACCAATATTGACCGAGCTGGAACAATTTTCCCATCTTGCCAGAATGTCTTCTTTGCTTAGACAGACTACTTGCTAATCGTATAACCCATGATGCTGGAATATAATTAATCTCTAGGTTTATGAAGTAGAAGGACTCGATTTGTATTCAAGCCAAGCCACGCAGGTAGAACAAAACAATGATGTGCTACTCTGAAAAGCTGTATGCTTCAAATGGATGTCACCAATTGTCAATCATGGAGCCTATTTCCTCCGCGGTGGCTTTCTCCAGATGCGCTTCACTGCTTTTAGGCATTGGGTGACTAATGCCTTTCGATCACAATTCAGACTTGCTGGGCAAAGTCTGTCCGAGCAAAGAAGACATTGTGGCAAGATGGGAAAATGACTCCAGCTCGATCAATTATGTTTTTGGTCTCGGATTGTAGAAAACATTCTTATCTACAATTTGAGATTAAATTTATAAGTTTTGAAGCAATATTGAACGAGTTGGAATTATTCTCCCATCTTGCCAGAATGTCTTGCTTTATTGCTATTTACTATAGGCATCCGATAGAGCAGTGTCAAACTGATATTACAATCACAATGTGTCTCACTCTGAAGCGATTCAATTCAACAAGCTATCATGATAGTTTTCATAACAAAATTTAAGGCGGCTTCGTACGTTCATTTTTCAATGAAGAGCTTATTGTTTTGCCCATACCTCTGTGCAAATAATCTGATAATCTGAATCTAGACTCCCTCATAAGAAAATTATTGAAAATATCAGTTTTATTGACTGGAATTTTATAAATTTGACAGAAAATGAAATAGCCCATAGGCTAATGAGAATGAATGTAGACATTACAATTACTTTCAACAAATTTATTGTTTCTGCCGACCTAGAACTATAGAAGATGTTTCGAATTTTCAGTTTTAAAATGAATTGAGATATCTCCATAGTGCATCTTTATCTACGTGCAATCACTATATCATTAGATACAAAAATGTACCCATCTATATTCACCTTAGACCATTAATACTAAGTATGAATGGTCTAAGATATTCACAATGAACTATAATTGAGAATAAAAGGTATGGAGATTTCAATGTACAAGTATATGCTGACATGCTGTACTTATATCAGATACACTATGTAGAAACTAAATAGGCTTTCTCTGTGTAAGGTGGATGGACACTTGGACAGTTTCTTGAGAAGGAAAGAGCAGCTACGTGGGAAAAATTATATGGGCCGCAAGACAATAGAAATGAATTTCCTTGGATCCAAGGACAATAAAGGATGTCACCAGTTTTTGCAACAGATGAGAGCACGAGTTGAAAAGTCCTGCAAAAACATTTAACAGCTGAAAACATAAGAAGTTGAGACAGATGGTCACAAAACGTTCCAATTTGAGATTTTCTTGTCAGTCAAGGTAGGTTTTCATTACTGCAGGACTCGGGCACAAGATGCAATAGAAACATGTAGTTGTGAAAAGCAATGAAAATCAAAAAACTTGTTGGTCTCAGCTATACATCATGCAGTTTTGATGTAGTTGGTCAATTTTAATTCAACTGCAATATATTTTATTTTCACTATTATACAGTTCATTGTATTTTGATACAGTAATGAACTTTGATAAAAATGCACTGTATTTTGATACAGTGAACTCAGATGAAAATGCACAGTGATACAGTGATCAGAACTTTGAGACAGTCAAATTGGTAAATGTCAAAATAAATCTATTCACGAAACGTCCGTCATGTATTTGGATACAGTAAACTATTTAACTATAACCACACCGTTTTAATCAGACAAAATAAACTGATTCTTAATACGTATCGCATAGGTTTGGATACAGTGAGCTGTATAAAATCGTTTTTGTGGTCAGTTGCCCAACTTCAATCTGGTTTTAAACGATCCGGCCAGCAAAGTATCACGTTCCTAATTTTCATGTAAAGGGCGTCAAAATGTTTGGCATTAAAGCGGCTGTACAGCCACACTTCTACGATTACAAGTCGTGAGTAAAGTGATAGCTATGGACTCGTTAGTAGCATGCAATCGCAGAGAACGGACAGTAGAATTTTACCTTGCAGTTTTGCCAATTTTATATCATATCCATACATTTATTCAAAGATACAGTACATTCACATATCATCAATCAAAAATGGATTTAAACGATTAACAGGCTTTGCCCTGAATATTTACCACCAGAATTTTGGTAAATGTTTTCGTGTTACTCTTTTAAAATACAGGATTATATCTTCATATTTTGGTCGATGCCACTCATCCCTTGAAAAAATATCATAAATGGTCAAAAAATTCTATACGTCTAGCTGTGTTCCCTATTGAAGCAATAGGCTTTTAGTATATTAATCAAAACGTGAAAATTACAGTACAACAAGTGTGAAAATTAGGTTAAAGCTATAGACAAAGAACATCTGTACCTTCGTTTGTTATCTCTTCCTTGTTGAGCGGAGGAGTAGTTTTGAAACAGTCAATCAAGGACATGACAAAGACCACGATATCAATGCAATATGCGTCTTCCTTGTTAGCAACTCATTAGAAAGTTTACTATCCCTCTCACACATTCACTCAATCACTCTTATTCACTCAGTCCTCTCTCTCAGTACACTCTCTCTCTCACACACACTCACTCAACCTCTCTCATCAACTCATTCCTCTCTCTTTCTCACATCATCTCTCTTTCACAAATCTCTTTCTCTTTCCCATTATTCACTCTTTCTCACTCACTTTCCATCTATAAACTAAAAAATTTCAATAAATATAGTAACATCATGTTCATTGTTCATATCGTGAGTATCGGTACCAGAGTCTATAGAGAAATAATTTAGTTTATTTTCGAGATAAACCACACGATGCGTATTTGCAGTCAAGTCAACTTGATCAAGCAGTAACTTGTTACTATCCTTTGCATTATCCAATGACAAATACTTGACGTTTTTGGCAAACAAGCCGATCAGCGTACAAATACGCATCATGTGGTCGGTAAAGTATAAACAGTTCGTCATTTCAAGAAGATACACAGGATGATACAAATTACAAGTATGATGAAACGAAAGCACACATGTTTCAATAATGATATAAACCAATCTCTCCTCTCACCTTCACTGTAATATAAATTATACATTTTTGATTTTTAACAAGTCATTTTCTATCTCAATATTATCTGTGGTCCCGCACATGCTAAACTTTACAAAAGCATGAGCTCATTCTATATATAGTATCATCAAGACTGAACTCCACTGTTGCATGATGTTTAGGGTAGATCTTTAATTTATAGATACATAATTTGTATTACTATTATGGTATATTATTATACGCTTGTTGGGAAGAAGATAATTAATAATCAAAATTTGGTATAAAGACGTTTTGGACAATAGTCGGTGTTTCTAACCAATAAGTTTACTTGTTTCATTAAAATAAATAAATAAATAATACCATCTCATCAAATGAATATTAACATACTGTATATTCATGGATACAACACTGCTGATTATTAGATAATTGCATCTGTATATTACACGAGATAATTCCAGTATATTATCAGTTACGCGGATACAACTGCAGAGTGCGAACGATGATTTGAAGCATACATATAGTAATTTATGAATATAGTTATACATGAGGGAGCACATTGTGGCAGTCAGGGCTAGGAAGAAAGAGTCAAGATTGAATCCTGCTTCCCCATATCGGGAGACTGGTTTCAAGACCACTTTGTGACTCACAAGACAATCACAACGGCGCACTTCAGCACTCGCCGAAACAAAACTTTAGCGCTGAAATAGAATGAGCTCTGAAAAATATGTGTAAAAATTATTGCTGGGGGGACTCTTACGGGTATAGATTCCACCCCGCCAATACATTTATTTGATTAGATTTTGGCCACCCATCCAAGAGCAATCTACAGTGTTCGGTTTGCGAATGCCCATTGCGGACTGCGGACAACGGATTGCGGATAACCACCGCCCGGTTAGTTAGTGGTTTGTGAAATTCTTTCACCAAACTACATTGAATAATTGAATCGTGAAGTCCTGGAGAACTCTGTCACTTCCTGCGCAAAATTCTGAAGTTCTCCATAAACTAACTAGGTACTAAGTAGATTGTCTTTGATTTCTCTCTGGGGAGTCCGATCCCACTAGACGTCAAAACTGCAATCATACGATAAAGTAAAAACCAAGAAAAAAGCATTCTTTTTGAAGACATTTCTCTCTCATGCAAACTATATAAATAGGCTTTCAAGCGTTTTTTCCGAAGTAAAAGTGGTTTGAGCGATTTGAGCCCAGAAGATCCCATAAGCTAATGAAAACACTTTAAATTTAGTTCATTGATTCATTAATCAGAAAGACAAATTCAAACTCAATTGAATCCTCAGTCTTCGAATTTAGTGGACTATTATCGAAATTAGGCTAAAAGGCTTTTAGATACTTTTCGCCAGTGCCAAAGTGATTTTCCTTGCGCATGTCCTGAGCTAAATAGTTATTGGATAAATAGTCGATAGTCAAGAAGCTAGTCGATACTTTGCGTTGAGTTCTCAGCGAGAGTCGATCTTTGTCTGACACAATTTCAAAACAAAATGGCCAGCGGTGTAACTCGAGTTGTTCTACGTTGTGAGTTAGCTCAAGAAACTAACGAATTGGGTGAGGTTTTATCGCATTAATCTTGTTTTTTGATTTATGTTTTAAGCCTAGATGTACTCTGTAAGTTCTTCTTCACAATTATTGAGTGAAACATCAAATTCATAAAGTTTAGTTGGTTAGTCTGTCCTTTTACGTGCATGTAGGCTGTCACAGTGTTTAGGCGGTAATTTGAGAGCGGGTAATTTTCAAAATAGCGCATAATTGTGAAGTAGTAACGAGTGATTGGTGATAATTGTTTGCATGTATTTTGAATTTGATGCAATCAACTCTGCTAAGTATGTTTTGGATAAAAATGAGAATAATTATTTTGATTAGTTAAGTATTTCCAAGTCCACAGATATAACTTAACCTAATATTTTGTAAAGTAATAGATAAGTCAAAAAGGATTTGTTCGTCCATATAGGTTAGTATGAAATACCGTACAGAATTTCTTTGGTCGAAATAATTCAATTTATGAGTTGATTATTTATAATTTCACATGAGAGTAAAGTAAAATCTAATTAAATGTTTTTTTCCTATCTGCCTTGAAAGCACATGAATATAATCAAACATCAAACTTATCAGAAAATGTTACTATATCCCTATTATGAGGAAAAATGGAAGTTGAAAAGTGGAAGACGAATAGAAACTGCTGTACCACAGTAAACTTGAATGAATTTTGATCGATTTTAAATTATTTTCTTCCTGTAATTAACTTATGTATTTATTATTTTTTGTAAGTTATAATTTTGTTTTCATTTTTTTGTTGCAGATCTGTCAGAATGCCAGTTGATGCAGGTACCTGATGCAGTTTACCATCTCATGAGACACACTGAACTCAAGGGCTGCAATCTGTCCAGCAATGTCATTACCAAAATTCCACCCAAATTTGCAGTGAAATTTTCTCTCATCACAGGTAAGCAAGAATAATCATTTTGCTATTCTAAATCAATCGACAGAGAAGGAAAAAACAACATTTTCCCTTTATCTGTGATCAATCTCAATTATAATTGATTAATGTAACAAAATGCTGAATATATTATAAATGAAGAGAATTCTATAGCTATTAATTTCAGAGATTATGAGAAAACAATCTCGAATTTTCTCGAGCTGAATCTAAATTTAGGCTATCTAATCTATGAAGTCTAGAAAGTCAGTCATATACAGTAAGTCAGGCATAATCAGCTTGCCATTAGGCTTTACCCAACTCATTTGGAAGAGAGAAAAATTTTTTGTAAGAAAGAATATTCCAAAAGTATAATATGATGAATATTGCAATGCAATGAAATAAAACCAATGCTAATGTATGTTATACTTTGTTTACTCATTGATTTTCCTGGGAACTGGGAATTACTATTTCTTTTGGTTTAAGTTCTTCTATAAATATTATTATCATTAACGAAACCAATATATTCATTCATTATAACATTTAGGCCAATAATAACTGGTATAAATCAGCATGCAATCAACTAAATAATTGACTGATATTCATTCAATCATCTATACAAATAGAAGAACTATGTTATACAATGACTGTAAAAAGACCATGACTTCAATACTAATTTGAATTTTTTTTCTTAAATTATTAGACTAGGTTCTTGAAAATTGATAAATGGATAGTGGGTGGATGAACTGTTTTTCTTTAATTTATTAGTTGTTTTTTTTGTGGAGCATTCATATAATTACTTGATAAACTTGAAAGTTTAAGTTGATAAACTTAAGTTGAGTTTTATCAACTAATAAGTTGATAAACTTAATAAGTTGAAATAAACGTTGTATAAAATAATCTAATTTACTGGCAAATCTCTAAATCATCTAAATTTCCAAAATGTTATAAATTCATCAAGCTTTTAAATTCATAATCTGAATAATGTAGAGGCTACCGGTTTTCTATTGAGGTCAATGAGTCTCTTATTTTAATGTGTAGTTTGTGCGCACAAAATTCCCGACACGACATAGGAAACAACATGTCTTTCAAGGACTGAAATAGATTTTCTCACTCTATTTACAGTTTTGAAAATTACTTTGTGAAATTTTGGAAGAATACCAAATTGGTCGGCGTCCAATACTGTCAGTGGAAAGTTTTCATTTACTCTATAACTCGAAGTCTATATGAGCTTCCAAACCCTCAATTTGTTACAGTAGTTAATACGCAGAATTGGGTTGAAATAATTACCATCTAATACATTCCACATTCATTTCTAAAGTATGGCTAACTTAAAAAATTTGGGCTATCTATAGTTAGCAAGAAGAACTGAAACGAGCTACAAGTTTCCATTATAACTGACGCCAAAAAGTTAGGAGATTTCGTCTGTCTCTTGTACGTTTTCGTAATCTACTAACAGAGCTGATGTACAGCATTTTTTTCTCTTTCGATTTCAAAAATATTATCTGCACATAGTTAAATTACAACTACTATAAATTGTCAATATAATGAACTGTATATAATGCGCACAAGGATAAGGATCACTACTAGATAATATTATCACTAATAGATTTATTATTAATAGCCAGAATTATTTCTTAATAATATTATCACTAGATAATATACAAATTATGTACGGTTTATATTATCTAGATTCATGTATTGTATATTACATGTATCAAATGGAGCAATATAATTTTTTTAAATTGGTATTTTATCATTATTACAATCAATTGAATAATCATTCAAGACCGATTGTTTAATATTTGATATATTTTTTATCTTGAGAATCTTCTTGGAAGGAAATTGAACCGTGAGGACCCAGAAATCAGAAATTTTTATTTGCAAAAGTAAAGTTCCATAGAATTACAATAAAATTGGTTTGGCGTCACATGGGTTTGCAAAAACCTGTGCGTGACACCGAGTTCTCATCATTATAGAATAAATACATTTAGACATAACTTACGCTTTATTACTTCTTAGAAATACCTCAATTGCTGAAGGACAGTAACTAATAATATCATTATAAATAAACTTTGTTGTAGCTCTTGATGAATAATGAGACTTAGTAACAAAAATAAAAATATTCAAGTATAATAACTGCGTTTGAATAGATTTATTGTCACACAGCTTTATAGTCAAGTGCGAAATACTTTCATGAATTTCAAAAAGTAAAGTTCTATTAGAACAGAGCTCCTCTCACTAATATACCTAGTTCAAACTTCAATCATAACTGTTGTATGAATATTGATAATGCTCGTATACCATGTTTCACAACCTACTATTTTACATTGAACTAAATTCATTTGTAATAATTGTTATGTATCTTTGGCAATAAATAAATTTTCAAACTATTTTTTTATTTCTTCTTATTACAGAGCTGAACCTGTCAAACAACCAGATGAGCAAATTGCCTGACGAATTGGCCGATCTCACCGAATTGGAGAAGCTGGACATCTCACACAACTCGTTCACATCGCTGCCACACGTCGCCTACAAAACGCCCAAGCTCACCACGCTCAACGCTCACCACAACTTCATCACAGGTACAACCATAACAAATATCATAGAGGAACTATGTATAGATATTCTTTCTCTTGATCTGTCCACAGTTTATTTATTATTTCAAAAATAATTTTTACAACGACCTCATTGACTTGAAACACGTCATGGAAACAAATTTTAATCAGAAAAAATAGTAATATAAAGTAGTAACAGTATATATAATGTATAAACACTTATTATATTTTGACGAACACAACTCACCAACTTTCATCTGGACTTTCACCTGGAACTTGACGAGCCTAGCTCGCATATTGTGTCAATTGGTATAGTTTGACGTCTCTTTTGCTCGCCAAAAGATCTTCCATTCATTATAATGCATTGAAAATTATTTTCGGTTTTAGAAGTTTTTAATAACTTATCATTCAAAAAATAACATGTTATGGGTTGAAAATTATCCTACCTCATTAAATCACTTCAAATACATAACATAATGAAGATAACACAAAAGAAGACAGAAAGAAACATCACAATTAAGTACTAATAGAAAACTTTATCGCCATGTAATGTGGGCTTCTCTCTAAATGATCAGTCATTTCATAGTCTATAGTTTGTCCAAGCAAAGAAGACCATCTGGCAAGATTTGGGAAAATGACTCAAGCTCTGTCAAATTTGGTTTAAAAATTATCAATTTGATTTTAAATTGTAGGAAACGATTTGATCTTCTATTAAGACCAAATTTATAATTGTTGAACAAATATTGACCAAGCTGGAATAATTTTCCCATCTTGCCAGAGGGTCTTCTTTGCTTGGACAGACTATACTCGAGATGTTTTGTGGGTTGATAAAACAATAAAACGTCAAGCTGTTCTTTTTTTCTAAAACGTTCTCTACCGTGCTGTATTCTATAGTATCCGTGTACTGGGATTCGGCACTCGGTGAGGGTAGTCACCCAGTGATCGTGAAGTTAAGTCACGAACAGAGTGGACTGCTATTGGATGGGTGACCAGTATTTAGTCAAGTACATATTGGTGAGGTGGAAGGGTCTCCCCACCAATAAAAGCCATACGAATATTGTTTACAGTATCCGTGGTTTCTATTAAGTGAAATAGAAACTATTCATTATGAAAATATTAATGTATATTAGTTATTAGTATGTAGTTATTATAAAGTTTCTTTATAAATCCTTACGATGAATGATATTTTACTTTTCAGAGGTCGATATTGAGAGGCTAAAAGAGTGTCCCTCTCTCCAGGACGTCGATCTACAGGAGAATCCTTTGACCAGGAAGTGCACCGATGCTCTTCAAAACATCACCGTTTTCCGGATAGCCGTCACCGTCCGACCTCTTGAAGACTGGGAAGATCTCACCATCTAAATCAGATTTTATTCAAATTGGCGGATAGCGAACGACTGATATCAATGCTCAGATCTGTCAGGACAATCTGATAACGGTCAGGTCCGCTATGTACTCAATAAACTCTCGCAGAACGCTCGCGGACCGTCCTGACAGATCTGAGCATAAATAAGTGTATTTTGTCATCTGCCTAGTTGAATAAATTCTTTATTTACCACTATTGATAGAGCTGCTCTCATGGTTCCCAAGATACTCATTATTAAGTGTCTGAGTACTACTGTAGCATATTTATAAAAGATACAAAAATTGTTCAAAGCCAGTCACTTGTTGATAGAATATCATAATTTTGAAATTAATCTTGTCGAATAATATGGATTTGAATGAAAAATCATCACTCTCAGCAATATACGTTTAAATTGAGGACTAGAAAATGAGGATTCAAAATTAATTATTTAAGAAATTATTGATGTTGATATGACTCTCTCTATGAATATCACTCTCATCACATAAAACTATGAAGTAACTTGAATGAGAATTAAAAAATGTCCTACACTCTGTAGGCTATATTATTACATATCAATGCATTATTTTGGTCAATGATCTACTATACAATGCATTATTTTAGTCAATGCTTTACCTGATCAATTGAACTAAATAAAACTTGACATTAAAATATAAATTGCAACTCAATCGAAGAAAACCACAGCAAATTGTGTTCAAAACATTCTGCATTTATGATCTGGTACCGTATGGATAGAAATGCATTAATTGATTTTTTTTCTAATTTGATGCTATATTTAGCAGTATGTATTTATTGAAGTATAGAGTCAATCAATCAGCCAAGTTTTTAAAAATATGAAGAATATTTTTGATTTTGTACTAATCTGTGATCGAGAAGCGACTCTACTTTTGAAAGTTTTTATTCTATACAATAGAATATAGTAATATAACAATACAAGAGATTTAGTAATCTATCGATAGAGACACATTTCAACCATAATCTGTTACCTTGTGAACTGAGCTTTAAAAAAAAGGTCTATGTATAGTATAATTATTGCCAAAGTGTGAGATTACATCATAAATGTGTATATTATTTTGTACTTAGTATTTTATACAATGTTCTATCGAACTGAAATGTATGTCTTTGTGAGCTTAATGAAATGTTTTCTATTATTGCTTAAATTTTATCAACTTTTAAGACTTTGAAAGTCAAGTTTTGAATAACAAACTAACATCATGCTTTATGGGTGGTTTTATTTATTGTTAACAAAAAATAACATCTTTTACACGACAAACTGTGATATATGTATAGAATTTATCATTAAAACTCCTGTACTATATCCATCATTGCCTGTTTTATTGATGAAAATGCATTTAGTCGATGCCAGCAAAAACAATAAACTTGAAATGTTGATAAAAATTTACAAAAAATGAATATAATTATTACAAATAGAATACCTACTTTGGATAATATATTACTTAAAACTAAATATATTTTGCAGAATATTTTAAATTTGGCAAAATATTCTCCATTTACCGTGTTGTAAAAATCACTAAAATCTAAAATCACTCTGAATCGAAAAATTGCCTTTTATTAAAGTTTCATAATTGTTTGAATTTTTCTTGCATCAGATTGCAGAATCTTCAGGTTTCTACATGTGTTCATTATAAAAATGGATTAATATGTATTTCAATAATATTAATATGAATATTGCAAGTCCATCATCGATGCTAAAAATATCCAATTTCTGAGAATGTACCTGGTAGTTAATTATTATTAATTATTGCCCTAACATGGATTTTTCTCAAGTAGTGGAGTATATAGAAAATTTTTCGAGCTAGAATATTTTTGTTACCTTTGTTTTGTTACCATATCAGAGTTGTTAAGAGTAGAAGGAATCTAGAATTTCTTCAACTCATAAATCGATTGGTACAGGCTGTATGTTATAATATTAACAATTATATTATAATTATGTAATTTTTCAAGTAGTTTTAGATTGTATTTTTATAATTGAAAAGAAGTTATATGGAATAAAAATTAACAATGAATTTACAAAATTTATTTATTCCATTTTATTATTGAATTTACCCTGAAATTCCATGATTAATTGGAAAATTCTTCCAAGTTGTTTGTCCTAATTATTGTCTACAACAGTACACTCGTACCTGAAGTATAGTCTGTTCAAGTAAAGAAGACATTCTGGCAAGATGGGAAAATGACTCCAGCTTGGTCAATATTGGTTCAAAAATCATAAATTGAATCTCAAATTGTAGGAAACATTCTGATCTAACATTTTAGATTGCATTTATAATTTTTGAACCAATATTGACCGAGCTGGAGTCAATTTCCCATCTTGCCAGAATTTCTTCTTTGTTTGGACAGACTATAGGAATAAACTCGCTCCGAAATCTCGTTAAACATAGTACAGTATAATGAATAGTAACAAATGATCGGGGAAAATATCTTTTGATATTATCATTTATTTAATTCTTCAAACCCGTCATTGAGTGAACTTTGAATCGAGATATTCAAGTTCTTCTAACCTCAATGTTAAGTGTGCCAGTGTTCAATTATTAGAGAATCTTTTTTTGCGCCGGAATGGGCCGGCTTGTCTATTGCTGTTATCGTATTTTGCCATCCCTCTGTTGCTGAAAGTAGTCGAAGTTGTAAGTAGTGGATGCCGGCTTATCTTATCTACCTGTTGCTTCCACGTGAACCACCTGATAACTACCGGCATTGTTTGTTTGTTTTTTTCTTTCTCGAATGACAATTACTGAATGTACAGTTTAATCTTTATAATAATCTACATATAAACATTTCAAGCTACGGTTTTCAATCTCTGTGTTCCTGTGATAGTACTGAACCTAGGAATAAATATGATAAAAACAACTACGAGCAAGGGCAACCCGGCGATTCTAATTGACTCTTTCAAATATCGTAAAGCGGGGCCGGTGTCTACCGGTGATATTGTTTGGAGATGTTTAGCGAAAAATTGCAATGCTAGTGTTAGGACGGATGCTGAAATTGTCTTACTTAAAAGTAGTACGGGAACGCATAATCACGAGAAAATGGAGATGAATACGCCACCTTCCTCATCTGGATGTTATAGTGCAGGTCTCTCTAATATTCATGATTCGTCAATCACAAGTAAATCTCCTAAAAATTCAATGAACAGTCAACCGGAAAATTTGACACCTCTTGTTGATATATCATCTAAATTAGATAGCGAGCTATCTGAGTCGTTTCAAGAGGATGGGACTGCTTCAAGCGACGGCCTGAGAGTGTTAAAATCAGCGTCTTTTGAACTGTCAGTGAAAGATTCTTCTGAGTGCTGTCCTCATTTACTGCAGGAAATTCATGAACTTAAAGAGGTTCTCGAAAAACGTCTAATAGAGTGGGAGGCAGCGGTGGATCGTGCTGCTGACATGGAGAGTAGGTTGAATGAGGTTACAGTTAAATGTAGATGCAGTAAATCACAGGTCGACGTATCATGCAATACAGTGAATAATTTTATAAGTGAATTAGATTTATCTAAAAATATTCCTGTCAATGAAAATGTTTCATTCCTAAAAGAAAAAATTAAAAATGATAAGCTAGAAATTGAAGGTTTGAGTGATCAAATAAATAAAATGATGACTACGTTAGAAACACTTGAAGCAGATAATCTCTGTCTGCGGAACACAATAACGGAAAGTGCTTCTGCGGCATCAAGACTAACTTGGTCCAACCCTAATGTCAAATCAACATCAAATATGACGTATGCTTCAGTAACTAAACTAAATAAAGTAATTAAAGGTAATACTGTAATTAAAGGTAATACTGTAAGTAATTCACGTAGTAGTGTTTATTTGTGGGCTGATAGTCAGGGTAGAAAACTGAGAGAATTAATTTGGGAGAGACTGCCGGTTAGCTACTCATGTGAGGCTTACGTTGCGCCAGGAGCAACTTTCGAAAGAATTTCGAATGAAATGCTTTCTTGTAGTAGACGTCATGATTTGGGTCTAAATGATTGGGTTTTTGTTATAGCAGGTACTAATAGTGTGTCTAACAATTTCAAAAAAAGCGATATTAAAGGTTACATTGAAAATTTGAGTAATTTAGCAAACGAATATGGAAATTGTAATTTGATATTGTCAACTGTACCTTACAGGTACGATTTAAGTTTTAATTCAACTGAGAATGAAATGATTGATGCGCTCAATAGTGAAATTCGATCCTTGTGTCATGAAAATAGTATTCATCTAATTGATATATGGTATCTTGATCCTTCCAACTACACAAAGCATGGTTTGCACCTGAATAAAAAAGGTAAACAGAGTGTGAGTAAAAAAATAGCTGCGATAATTGGCGAGTATGACAGAGAGAAATTATACAATAATAAGTTAGTGGTCCCTACCTGTATTAATCGTGCATTTAGTCCAGTAAAGCTTTCTTCTAGAAGAAAATACATTGACAGTCAGAATGATAATCTGCAATCTTCTATAACAATTGATGAAACTTTAGGATCTGCATATGATTCTAATTATGTTGACAATCTTCCTGTTGAACTAATTATGCCATTAGTTGTGGAGCATTTAAATTAAATTCATATGACAAAGATGCTTCAAGCATATCTGCTGTAGATTCACATTTAAGGAATGATACCCATGTAAGTATTATTGACAGAGGGCCTGATAATATTATAATTTCAAATTCTGTTTCTCACAATTCCTCAAATGTAACCAGGTATAATGATTATAGCAATGATAAACTTAATTGTTTTTTCTTGAATATACAAGGCATATGTAATAAATTCGACTACTTATCTCTAATTTGTACTAAATACAATATAAAAGTAATTTCTATAGCTGAGCATTGGATTAATAGTACTGATGTAGACTTTACTTATCTGCCTGGTTTTAAAACTGCTTCTGTTTTTTGTAGAATAAACCGAGCAAGGGGTGGGTCTGCGATTTTTGTTCATGATCAACTGGAATTCAGGGCTCTTGATCATATTAGAGACATGTCAATTGAAATGGTTTGCGAAGTATCAGCAATTGAACTTATCAGGGATAAAGTAATACTTTTGTCAGTTTATAGACCCTACAATAGAAGTATAAGCTATTTTAATGAATTCTTAACGTGTTTTTACAATATATTAAGTGCTGTTTTTAAAAATGGATACAGTTTGATCATCAGTGGTGATTTTAATGTAAATCTTATAGGTCATGATAGCTTTAAAAAGGATTTATTGAATTTGTTTGAATGTTTTGGTTTGACTGTTACTATTAACGATATTACTAGGCCTGGTCTTGACGGGGTATCAAACGGATCTTGTATTGATAATATTTTGACAGATATTCATAATAGTCTATGGTCAACTGAAATCATTCACTCTCTCTTTTCTGATCATGAGGGAATTCTGTTTAGGCTATATTTCATGAATAAGGATGTTAAAGGTACTGTAAATAACATTAAGTTTAGATCAATCAATAATGATCATGTTATAATTTTTCTAAGTTTTCTGAATTCCATGAATTGGTTGGAGGTGTACTCCATAACAAACCATAATGATAAATTCAATAAATTTTTTGAACTCTTCATGAGAGCTGTAAATGGTTCATTCCACTGGAAAACTTTTAAACCCAATATTTTTGGACAAAAAAATGAATGGTATGATAGTAGGCTTAGAGCATTGAAGGCTAAATGTGATGGGCTATATCATTTGTATAAAACCTATAAAACACCTGAGTTACTCTCCTGCTATAAAGAAACAAGAAAGTTGTATAGGATAGAAATAAAAAAGACAAGAATTTCGTATCACAATAAAATTGTAAGTAGCTCTGTTAATAAAAGTAAGGCTTTATGGAAAGTTGTAAATAGTCTCACGAATAAGACATGTACTAACAGATCTCCAGTTGATAATGTAACCTCTGAAGACTTTAATAAATTCTTTGTAGAATATATCTCGCAGCTAAGACTTAATATTCCTGTTAGTGTGGAAAGTACAGCGTATTATTACAGTAAGTTGGAACAACCAAGAGTGAATTTTTCTTTCAAGCCAGTAACTGTTGAAAAAGTTTTTCATACAATTTTAAAGTTAAGCAATAGTAGGTGTATGGATATTTATGGTCTAAATGCTTCAATCTTAAAGATAGCAGCTGATAAAATAAGTGAGGTACTGGCTTTCTTATTTAATGAATGTATTATTGCTGGTTGTATCTATCCTAAAAAGTTGAAAAATGTTAAAATTTTGCCCATACATAAGAAGGGTTCTAGAAAGGAGAAAAGTAATTTCAGACCAATTGCTATAGTACCTGTTTTCTCTAAGGTTTTGAGACTTTGATTTATGAGGCAGATGTCAAATTTCTTTGAGGCCAACAATTTATTCTCACAAGCAATTTGGCTTTAGGGCGAGTAGAAGCACAAATGATCCCATTGTTAATGTTGTTAGTGGGGTTATAACCGACATGGAGTCAGGAGATTCTGTAGGTCTGAGGTCATACGATTTTTCAAGAGCGTTCGACACTGTTCAACACGATATTTTGGGAGATAAACTGATTTTCTATGGCTTTACACCAGGTGCAGTAAGACTTATATTGTCATATTTGAGTGACAGGAATCAGTTTGTCTACAAAGATGGGGTTCTGTCAAATGGCAGATTAGTAGAGTTTGGCGTGCCTCAGGGCTCTATATTGGGCCCCATTCTATACAATATATATATAAATGATTTGCCAATTAATATTGATGGGAACAGTCTAGATGGTTACCTGTTTGCAGATGACTTTGGTTTAAAAATAAATTGTCCATCCAAAAGTTGATCTTGAAAAGAGAACGAAATCGAAGTTATTGTATTCTAAAGGACTGGTGTGCAGCTAATAATCTCTCTCTTAATAACGATAAAACCTCTGATTTAATTTTTAATTTTTAGAAAGGAAAAGACGCGAGTCCTCTCAAGTTTCTTGGTGTTATGATTGATTCATGTCTATCATGGGAGGCTCACATTGATTTCTTGTCTGGTAAACTTGCTAAAGGCCTATATATGCTTCGTAGACTATCTGTAACTGTTGATAGGCCTGTGCTGATAAATATCTATTATGCACATATACAAAGTCTCTTATCTTATGGAATAATGCTTTGGGCTAATAGTGTAAAGGCTAATTCAATCTTTGTTCTTCAAAAAAAGCTATTAGGATAATGTGTAATTTGCCTTTCAATGCTCATTGCAGACCACATTTTATTGAACTAGGCTTACTGACATTGCCATCACTGTATGTTCTTAATATTCTTTGTTATGTACAGAGAAATTTGGAAAAATATGACACAAACAATTACCATAACTTAAATACAAGAAATAGACATAAACTTAAAATTCCTCAATACAGCCATTCCAAATCGCAGAGAAACTGGCACTTCATGTCAATAAAGCTATACAACTCCACACCTGACAAGTTTAAGTTACTCACATATGCTCAATTTAAAAATAAAATAAAATATGTATTGATTAATGAATGTTTGTACACTGTGAATGATTTCTTTTCGATAAACTGGGTGCAATTTCTGTAGTAATGGTGTATAAAATTGTGTTTGGCATAGACTGATCTATGAATTGAATTTTTTTACTAAAGTGTAATTTGACAAAATCAGTGTACATTATTATAAGGTTAACTTCATGCTGTTTATGGCCTATAAACTGATTTATGAATTGTTTTTATACTAAAATGTGATTTGACAAAGTCAATGTATTTATTGTAAAATAATATTGTATGACTAATAAATTCTATTCTATTCTATTCTATTCTTTAATAGAATGGAGAGGGATGATTTATAAGAAATACACAGGAGAACCAGTCACCACCAACACTTTATTAATTTACATTAATTTAATCACAGATCATTATTACAAGAAGATAGGTGTTTACAAGTCTCATAAATTATTTGCTTTTCAAGTTTTTACAAGTAAATTTACAGATTAAAATACCTACTATTCTTAAATAGGGTTTATTGTTCTGGAAAATTTTTGTTCAAGTGATTGCTATGTTTTGCATATGTCGAGCAACAAAGTAATTTTATAAAGTGATCATACCATCATACTGTACTTGAATATCAGTATAATCAGATGTTCGACAATGACACCTCATGAATGATTGTGAGATTGAATGAAGCATTCAATTCTATAAAATATCTTTGAGAAATTTATGATCAAGTCAGAGATTCTCTTTAATGCAAGAGAAAAATGTGATCTACATAAATGATTTGACGCAAATTTTCTAAATACTTGTTAAAATTGGTTTTGAAATATCAAATGAATATAAGTAAAAACTAAAAATTCAACGAGATTCATAATTATTTATCTCCTGCTATGAAGTTTATCTTCTCAAAATTGATGAAAAAAATGTCGAAGGATGATCTTTTCCGTACAAAACTTTCATAGCGATTAAAATACCTAATGGTTCCTATAATTTGTCCAAGCAAAGAAGACATTCTGGCAAGATGGGAAAATGACTCCAGCTCCGTCAATATTGGTTCAAAAATTTGGTCTCAAATTATAGATCAGAATGCTTTCTACAATGTGAGACCAAATTTATAATTTATGAACTAATTATTGACAGAGCCGGAGTCATTTTCCCATCTTGCCAGAATGTCTTCTTCTCTTGGACAGACTATACCATGGTCAGGTAAAAAATCTATAATACTTCATAACACACCTCGTTATGACAAACCTGGTAATAAATTCGAATAATGGATATTGAATGTAAATAATAAAAAAATGGGTTCCATAAAATCGTTGGTAACTATATGAAAACCCTCAATTTAGATATTGCTTACCCCATAATATCTATTTGAATATTGAAAATATGTTAGAGCGATGAAAAACAAAACAATGTGTTGTAGTTGATCTCAATATACTGAATGCTACCATGAATATGGATGGATACGACATTAGAACAAGCTTAAATTCGGGCTACAAGCGGATATAGGATAAGAAGCCAAGAATCAAACACACTGGAAAGCCCATCACCCATTCAAATACATATGTTTCTATTTACTTATATTCTATCTATACAGATTTACGAGGAGGGAATACAGTAGATTTTTCTAAATCAAATCAATTTCATCTGCCTTGATAAATAGAAACTTCCATTCCACTAAATGCCATCTTTGTTCACACATTTTCTCTTATAAAGGAAATGAAAATTGAATCAATTAAACGTATTTCCTACTCCATTATACTACAAATTCAGAAAAATTCCATTGAAACAGTACCTGTACATTATATAGTCTGTCCAACCAAAGAAGACCCTCTGGCAAGATGGCAAAAGTCCAGCTTGGTCAATATTTGTTCAAGAATTATAAATGTGGTCGATCAAATTGTTTTCTACATAAATTTAAGATCAAATTGATAATTTTTGAACCAAAATTGACCGAGCTTGAGTCATTTTCCTATCTTGCCAGAGGGTCTTCTTTGCTTGGACAGACTATAGCAAATATTTCGCACTACCTAATATAGGAATTCAACCATCCTGTAATTTCAGATGATTGATAATAGTCTGATCAAAATGTGAAATAAATGCAGATTAGGGGAATGCATATTGTAAATAATTTTTGTTTCTTTTGAAATAGTGATGTAAACTATCAATAAATCGATATTTCATATTCATAACACCTCAAATTCTAGGTTACAGAAAGTTTACAGTACATCAAAGCACATTGAAAACAAACATTCACTTAGTACAAACTCATATATTTGGATTGATAATTTTAAAAATAAGCAAATCTATACAATATAACGGTAATAAAAATAGCATAATATACAAATGAGCAGCTCCATCATTCGAAAAATACATTATCTGGATAAAAGTTCAAAACAGTCTTCATTAGATGAAAGCTGTTGATAACCCACTTTGTCCCCATCATCGTCTGACGACGAACTTTGTCGTACTTTTTACTTTATCGTCGTCATCGGCCCAAGTAGTCCCACTCTGTCGGCGTCATCTGATGAAACCTGTCGACGACCCACTTTGTCATCACACCAGCCTCACCGTGGACCGGCGACCGAGCGTGATCGATGGCCGACTTTGTGTACGGCCGACAGTCGTGGCGAGTCCACGAACTCGTGGCCGTAGAGCATGATCATCCAAATGGTGAAGCCGCACATGGAGCCCCAGAACATCAGCCACAACAGTGAGCCGCTTGTGTACTCTGTAAAAAACAAACACAAACATTAAAAAAATACACTTCTATCAGAGATGTTGTGGAACTTATCCATAATTTAGTTAAGTGAAAACAAAGGTTGTCAAAGGTTTTCCACTGATGATGATGCCCTGAGCATTGAAACTCAAGTAT
This sequence comes from Sogatella furcifera, assembly GCA_017141385.1. NCBI lineage: Eukaryota > Metazoa > Arthropoda > Insecta > Hemiptera > Delphacidae > Sogatella > Sogatella furcifera. Next base: position 5,684,366 of record CM029552.1, read on the forward strand.
GGTATTTTAAATAAACTTTGTGGATCTGACAACCTTTGTTCTCACTTACCTAAAATACAAACATTTTTATCCATCTAACATTGGATATCATAATATGAATGAATGTTATAATCATCTGACAGTTGAGAAAATATCTATGTAATGCTGGGTTTATACGATGCCAATTGTCTTCTGAAACCTATTGCTGATGTAAAGTATCTATTATATCTTTTGATTTTGAACCCATCATCTAGACATAGCTAAATGAGAACTCTAATTGACAACATCAACTGTTGGAGCGCACAAGAAGCAGTCTTCTAACAATATTATTGTCTCGCCAATTGGCATCGTATAAACCCGGCATTGAGGCCCCTTTACACGGTGGTTTTTTAATAAGCAAAATCAGAAGTGATACAATTTTGTTATTCACTCAACTTGAAAAATACCTGAATAGAATAGAATGATTTTGTTATTTTAATGACGTGGCGAAGTATGAACAGTAATGTCCACTCTACCAATTAACCACGAAAACTAAGAATAAAATTTAAGCATTTAATGCTTCCAATAAGTTTAATCATTGAGACCATATTGGAAAAAACAGATTTATTGGATTGAGAAATAGCATAAGTTTTTTCCAGTACATGGTGGCGTGGCGGTTCATTAGCATCGCAAATGTATAGTTTCAATGAGCTTCCTTCCTGTATAGATTTTGGACTCTGTATCATTACGGCGTATCAGAAATCCGGCATAAAGAGGCATTTAAAATATGTATGTTGAAAACCCGAAAAAGAAAGATTTAAGTGATCAACTAATAGCTTATTCAAATTGATTAATTATCTGGACTAGAATTAATTATTCATTTAAAATAATACAATATTCTTTTTTTATAAAAACACACACAATCAAGTAGAAAACTCAAGTTTTATAATTGAAAATAAAATGAATTATTGTCATTAAAACACTTCTAACAAAATGATCTAGACCGAAATTGTTTATTAACATTACAATCTCAAAGCTTAAAATATTTTATCAACATATTAATATGGCTAAATATATTAAAATGGCTATATCACTTCCTATGCCTTTAATGCATTCCTATGCACTTAATTGGTTACTAAAATCGTAGACATAGTAGTTATACTAAAGTAGACTACGTCTTTGCTAAAAATCTAATGCGGAAGAATAATTGTTAATAGCAATAGCAAAGTGAACTTACCAGACGGAGTGATGACATTGGCAGCAAACATCGAGAATGCAACGCACAGAATTAGCGGATACTGAAAAAAATAGAACAAAATAATTAACAACTTACTTGAAACAATTGAAAATGAACGTGTGTAGTGGACTTGAGAAACAGTAGTAATAAAATTCTACTAAGACTTTGTTGTACTGTTAATTTAGGTTTCCATTAATCATATTGTCACATGTGTCGAAGATTACTTCTTTATTTTAATGACGTGGCGGACAGTCCATTCTACCACAATACTAAAAGCACACAGTCTCTGAGGCACACACAATAAATAATTACTTTAAGTTGAATTAGTACTAATAGAACAATATGCAAGTACTAGTTCTAAATTAGAAGTAGAGAAATTTTATCAAACAAGGATAAGTGAAGAAATTACATTCAAGATGTATTAACAACCTTTCCAATAATGCTTTGTTATAGAGATGAAGATCGTTAAGATTATTGTTTGAATAATTATTTCAATAGATAAATGAATAAAATGTGAAGAAATAATAAATATAATTGAATAAACTTGTTGACGGTCTTCAAGATGTTATATTTAACGAAAATTCTTTGTTAAAGATATGATAATCCTAATGATTGAAAGAACATCATCCTTATGATTATTGTTTCTTATTTTTTTGAATAATTGTTCCACTCAATGAATGTAAATATATAATAAATACGAATATAATTGAATAAACTTACGGCAGTGTACTTCCAGTCACGTTCAACCTCGAGAGGGCATTTTGTTAAAACTCCTTCATCGGGACTCACTTTGTAATGGCCGAGAAATAGGTCTATGGCGTCCTAAAAAATCATTTTGAATTAAACTTTTTATTTAAAAAGAAAAAAAAATACATTTAAAACCTGATAACTACACAAAACAATATTTCTGCATGTTTATTGTGTGATTGCAATTACTGAAATTTTATCTAAACTTTATCAATCTGTAAAATAATTAACGTAGTTTTCGTTACTAGATACGGTCACATATCAGTCAATAATAATCTATAGTCTGGTCGAGCAAAAAAGACATTCTGACAAGATGAGAAATTGACTCCAGCTTGGTCAATATTGGTTCAAAAATTATACATTTGGAAATATTAACCGAGCTGAATGGTTGGGAGGATCAAAATGCTAACCACATGTTACCTGGTTATATGTTACACTGGTTGATGATTATTCGCCCGTTGTATGGTCTGTCCGGACGGGGAGGGTATTCAGGCGGGGTAAGGGGGTGGCTCGGTCTGTGTTGGTTCGGGGACTGTGGGTTCTGTCTCGGATTGTGGGAAGCATTCTGATGTACAATTTGAGAATTTATGGCTTTTGGGCCGGTATTGGCCAGGCCAATTTTCCCGTCTTGCTGGAGTGTCTTCTATGCATGGGTATAGTGAAGGGAATATGAAACTGGCAACCAGCTGTTAGGCCTAGCCCTTCATGGGCTGTTGAGCCATTGACAAACAAACAAGCAAACAAAACCGAGCTGAAGTCTGCTGAATGCCTTATTTGCTCGACCAGACTATACATGAGATAAAGAAGAGTAAAAATTTAATCTCAAATTGTAAATTTTAAGAATGTTTTCTACAATTTTAGACTAAGTTTATAAAATTGACCGAGTTATTTTTCCATCAAAAGTCATTTTTCCATCTTACCAGAATGTCTTCTTTGCTCGACCATCCAATTTGATGACTGGACTTGTCTTATACTTGGATTCTTCAAGAAATTATTGAAAAAATATAAAATAATTAATACTGTAAATACAAAAACGTTACTCACCTGGCGAAAGCCATCACAAAAGTTGTTCTTGTAGTAGCGCGTGATCGAGTTGATTCCGTCGTTAATGACACCCTGACGCGTGCGCTTGCCCGTGCGCGTGAAGTCGGTTTTCAGCGCGCCCGTGCCCGAGTACTGGATGGAAATCATGTCAGCGTTGTCGGCCCACATGTTCTTCAGTTGGGAGTCGGCTTCCGGCATCAGATCTTGGTCTTGTCCAATTATTTCATGCTTCTGAAAACCGTATAAAAATTGTATCAAAAACACATTCGAAAATTTCCCTTGAAAGGCTCTCAAGGTTTTTACACGTTGAGTACTACATTTATGTCCTTTGGCCACTGGGTGAGTGAGAAGTTACTACAATAGATGTGCTGAGCACAGAAGAGCCTCTGGCTGCCATTCACTGCTGCCAGTAGTCCACATGAAAATTGTTCTAATAAAATCTAATTTAGGAAGAAATAGTACAGGCTCAGACTATTTTTTCTGTACTAGTTTATAATTATGTTGTGATTTGTGCTATCATAATATGTTAATAATTAAATAAATAAAAAAATACTTCAATTTGTGAAATCAATATGATTATTATTAGCGTAAAAACAGTAGGTTGGCTGGAGTTGTTTTAGTCTAAAAATTTTAGTGCTGCGCATTTCAGTTCAGTTACATTCTCACTTCCCTCCGCCATCTTGCAAGAAGCTCTTCTGTGCTTGGCACAACTATATGTGATCGTGAAGTTAAGTCACGAACACTGTGGACTGCTCTTTGATGGGTGACCAGTATCTGTCCAAGTACACATTGGCGAGGTGGAAACTACCCATAAGAGTCTCCTCACCATTAAAAGTCATACGATTATTTTTTGGGGTATTTTTTTGGTTCGTATACATCATATCGAAGTACCATAATATCAAAACCTCATTTCGGAAAACATTGAATTCATTAAAAAAAATTGGGAGAGGAGTATTACAGGCTAAGCCTAGTTTTTTCCTCCGATTTCAGTATGTTGTATAATTGTATAAAAACAATTAATAATAGATAAATAATGATCCTTTCGCTCTCCTAGACATTCTCAAGTTTGAATGAACATATAAACAACATTAAATTTATTCTACAATAACGAATTTTTATTGAAATATAAACTTGCTAATTTAGCAAATTGCTAAATTAAAATAATTAGCTAATTTAATGTCCCTTCAACCGGTCTCCGAGACTGAGCTGTTAATAGCTGCTCAGGTAAATTCATGTATGTATGAAGCCTTCACAGGAGAGAAGGAGATTAGGATATCTCACACTAATAATCAGCATTTATAAAATGAATAATTTATAAAATTATCAATCAATTTACCTTGAGTGAGGCGACAAAACAGGCCCTGGCCAACATGTACTGAACCACATTGGTGCGATCCAAACAGTCAATGCAGTTGGTGCGGATGACGGTGTACTGTTGGGAGAGCACCGTGCCAACCGGGTCCACCGCAAACTCCTCAATGTCCGACTGCAGCCGATCGATCAGAATGTTCAGTCGATCCCAACGCATTTTGCGGCACTCGGCGTGGAAGTCGAATGCCTCGTATCTGCCCAACAACACACACAGTCTTCAGTCATTAATCTTAGTCTACATACACGTGTAGTCTTTCCAAGCAAATAAGTCATTCTGGCAAAATGACTCCAGCTCGGTCAATATTGGTTAAACAACTACAAATTAATTTGGTCTAAAATTGTAGGTAAGAATGTTTCCTACAATTTGAGACCAAATTTATACTTTTGAACCAATATTGACCGGGCTGGAGTCATTTCCCCATCTTGCCAAAATGACATCTTTGCCTGGACAGACTTCATTCATGTACAGTAGTGCCCTAACCAAGACCAATAATTCCGGGTTTATACGATGCCAATTGGCGAGATAATAATTACTGTCTTCTGAAAACGTCAGCTGATGTTGTCAATTTTTCATTTAGCCATGATTTTAAAATCAAAAGATACAATGTCTGGTTTAAACGATGCCAATTGGCTAGAAAATTGTCTTCTGAAGCACACAGCTGATGTAAAGTATAAATATTTGATACAATTATTAATAGTATTGATTTTAAAACCATCATCTAGGCATGGCTAAATGAAAACTCTTATTGGAAACATGAGCTGTTGGAGCCCGACATCAGTTCTTAGTCTTATCACAATTGGCATTGTATTAACCCGCCTCAAAAAGCAATAGATACACGTAGTTGTATGTAGCAACTCAAATCGAAATCGAATGTAGGTATACATAGGTATAGTACATTGCTCTATACAACTCCGTGTTTCATCAGATTGATTTTTTTGGGGGTGATGGGCTTTTGGGCCTGTGCGTAGGTAATGGAAAGGATGATGATGAGAGATGAATTAGGTAATTAGATACTGCTTTAGGTGGGTTCCGAACCACCGGGAAGCGATTTTTGAGGCTCATAAATTGAATTCAGAGGAACCGGTCACCAGTACAACAATGGTGGCGGAGGCAAGTCTCTTATCTAATCTCACCGATTAGACACGCTCTACCACTGGAACAAACCGCTTCCTAATTAGAACAGCTAATTTACCTGACCGGCCGATTGATGGCGTCCATATGCTGTTTAAAGGCGTTGGCCAGCTGTGCCTCGCCGCCGTGCTGGTCGATTAAGCTGACGCAGACCAGCTGGCCGCCGTAGTCGACGCACTCCTGATCAAGATGGCGCAGGAAGGCCGTCTGCTGCTGGTCGGGTGGCTCCCATGAGCACAGGGTCGGCGTCGGCTTGTATTTCAGATTCGGCAACTGGTTCCAGAACAACGGGATTGAGCCGCGTATCTGTCACAAAACATAATAGAGATTTTTAGTCCTGTTATAGTCTGTCCAAGCAAAGAAGACCCTCTGACAAGATGGGAGAATGACTCAAGCTCGGTCAATATTGGTTCAAAAATTATCAATTTCATCTTAAATTGTTGAAAACAATTTGAACTACTATTAAGAGAACATTTATAATTCTTGAACAAATATTGACCAAGCTCGAGTCATTTTCCCGAGTCTTCTTTGCTTGGACAGACTATACTCAATTTTTAATGTCGTTTATAGAAAGGAGATTCAGTTGCAATATAAATATATAGTTGTTATATTATACAAAAAATTATTATCTTAAGTAAGCTTCAAAACTTAGTAGATACTAATGACTTTCACTTTTACAACAGTACTCACGATTTTGATGCTTGTCGGACGCGTTTCGTGGCACTGAGCCACATCTTCAGCATACAAGGAGTAACTAGATACTCTAGTTAGTAACTTTTAGTTAGTACCTAGTTTCTAGTTAGTAGTTAGTTACTAGATACTCTAGGAGTAACTAGATGAGTATCTAGTTACTCCTTGTACGCTGAAGATGTGGCTCATTGCCACGAAACGCGTCCGACAAACATCAAAATCGTGAGTACTGTTGTAAAAGTGAAAGTCATTAGTATCTACTACGTTTTTAAGCTTACTATCATCAACAGTTCAAGTAGGATGAAGACAAAAGAAGAAATTATTATCTTATTATAATTATATTAATAATTTACAGATAACTCACAAATGTTGACTATTACTAGAATTTTGAGTATGTTATAGTCTGGTCGAGCAAAGAAGACATTCTAGCAACATTGAAATATGACTCCAGCTCAGTCAATATTGGTTCAAAATTATAAATTTGGTTTCAAATTGTAGATAAGAATGTTTCCTACAATATGAGACCAGATTTATTATTTTTGAACTAAAAATGAAATAATACAGTATTTCTCCTGGACTATAAATTCTTGAATGAAGTGCTGCGAAAAAATATAACCTAGATTCGAACTTATTGAACAAAATTTGGTATAAAGACGTTTTGGACAATTGTCTGTGTTTTTAACCAATTAGTTTACTTGTTTCTGTGAAATGAATAAATAAATAAATTTTAGTCTCCCGCATCCGGTATTAATTTTGCCCAGTATGAGGCACTAATGATGTAACCTTCTCAGTAATAACCTTGTTAAGCCCTCTTAACATGGCGAAATTCTAATACCCAGTAGATTTAGATACCCAATGTCTACATAATTTGTTACTGTGAAAGAAAAGCAATAAACATAACCTGGATTGTATTCTAAATTGGAAAAGGGACAGTTTTGGGCTTAAGCATGTTGATCCTCACTATTAAGTATTATTTGTAAATAACTGAATAAATAAATAATATATGTCTAATGTTATATTAGATCATTCTTATTATCTTTTGTCTTTTTATTCTAATCAGTTATAATTGGAGACACAGTGTCAGGTGAGATGTTGTGATACTCGAACATAATTAAAGAGCACAATATTGTCTATATCACATAAAATGATTGAAGACACAGTGTCAGGTGAGATGTTGTGATACTCAAACATAATTAAAGAGCACAATATTGTCTATATCACATAAAATGATTGAAGACACAGTGTCAGGTGAGATGTTGTGATATTCGAATGTAATTAAAGAGCACAATATTGTCTATATCACATAAAATGATTGAAGACACAGTGTCAGGTGAGATGTTGTGATACTCAAACATAATTAAAGAGCACAATATTGTCTATATCACATAAAATGATTGAAGACACAGTGTCAGGTGAGATGTTGTGATACTCGAACATAATTAAAGAGCACAATATTGTCTATATCACATAAAATGATTGAAGACACAGTGTCAGGTGAGATGTTGTGATACTCAAACATAATTAAAGAGCACAATATTGTCTATATCACATAAAATGATTGAAGACACAGTGTCAGGTGAGATGTTGTGATACTCAAACATAATTAAAGAGCACAATATTGTCTATATCACATAAAATGATTGAAGACACAGTGTCAGGTGAGATGTTGTGATACTCAAACATAATTAAAGAGCACAATATTGTCTATATCACATAAAATGATTGAAGACACAGTGTCAGGTGAGATGTTGTGATACTCAAACATAATTAAAGAGCACAATATTGTCTATATCACATAAAATGATTGAAGACACAGTGTCAGGTGAGATGTTGTGATACTCAAACATAATTAAAGAGCACAATATTGTCTATATCACATAAAATGATTGAAGACACAGTGTCAGGTGAGATGTTGTGATACTCAAACATAATTAAAGAGCACAATATTGTCTATATCACATAAAATGATTGAAGACACAGTGTCAGGTGAGATGTTGTGATACTCAAACATAATTAAAGAGCACAATATTGTCTATATCACATAAAATGATTGAAGACACAGTGTCAGGTGAGATGTTGTGATACTCAAACATAATTAAAGAGCACAATATTGTCTATATCACATAAAATGATTGAAGACACAGTGTCAGGTGAGATGTTGTGATACTCGAACATAATTAAAGAGCACAATATTGTCTATATCACATAAAATGATTGAAGACACGGTGTCAGGTGAGATGTTGTGATACTCAAACATAATTAAAGAGCACAATATTGTCTATATCACAATTTTTTGTTATATAGACAACCTTGTGCTCTTTAATTAATTTGTTATGTTTTCTTATTGTGCTTGCTTGATCAACTGATGCTCATGTTTTCCTTTTCTTGCGTTGAAGACGGCAATTTATGGGATTTCCTTGTGCCCTTATCAAATCAAATCAAACTATACGTATGTTTTGTATGTTTAATAAATAAATAAGTACCACCTTCACTACTACTCAGCAAATTATTAATCATAAAATTGTTCATTAAACATAATTTTCATAATGTTTTCAAGTTACCTGCACAAAGGACGAGAGCACTAAACCGTGCCCGTAAATCTGTTCGGTCTCAACAAAGTTGGCCACTCGTCCATCGCTGTCCACACCGCGCGTGAACAAACGCGTGCCGGCGCGTTCCACGCTGCGACGCGACACTAGCGCTATTGACACCATTTTCTGTCCGACTGTCATGATCTCTTCAACCGTTTGCACGTATTCAATCGACAAAAAGCCGTGCATCAGCGGCAGCAGGTAGCGTGCGCAGGTAGCCGCCGCTGAAGGTAGCGCCGCCCCGCCGCCCATCTCTATCTGCTGAGACAGTTCGCGCAACAGGTGGCCGTTCCACAGGAAGCGCGGCTCGGCACGCAGGTACATCGGCTTCTACAAATTAATAAATATATGAATAGATTGAAATTGATTAATTTTCTTCCTAATGATTTATTACAAAAATACAAAATACAATCAGATGAAGGCTCCTCATATGGGCAAGTGCCTGTGATAGAGGAGCGAGTTCCAAATACCAGTAAATAGATTCTTATAATCATAGAATGAATCATAAAAAGCAAACAAATTTTCAGATTTGGAATTAGAGAAGAAACAAAGAATCAATTATTTTGAATTTTACCTTAGATGATAGATGTTCACTTAGAACAATCTTTCAGAATAGATGATAGTTCACTTTGTAATTAGGGCTACAATTTTTACAATTTTGTTTACTGAGAAATAAAACTCATTTATTTAAAAATGTCGTCTACGAGAGGAGACCATCATTAACTATCATTAAAAATGATAGTCTGTCCAAGTAGAGATGACATTCTGGCATTCATGGGGAAATGACTCCAGCTCGGTCAACATTAATTAAAAAATTATAAATTTGATATGAAATTGAAGATCAGAATGTTTCCTACTTGAGATTGAATTTATAATTTTTGAACCAATATTTGACCGAGCTGAAGTCATTTTCCCATCTTGCCGGAATGACTAGAAATTAATAATACTAATGTTTTACAAATCAATAATTAAAAGATAAATAGATTATAATAAATCTATATCCATATAAGCAAAATGGTACTGACTGATTCATCACCAGAACTAAAAATCCACTGAACCGAATGCGTTCAAATTTGGCAGGCATGTTCAGTTGGACGTTTAGACGCGAGCTAAGAACGGATTTTGAAAACTTTTCAGGGATACGCTAAATATATGAGTTTTTCTATAGTTTTTCGGCGTTTTCTCAATTTTTTCGAGAACCAATCGGTAGAAAATGTTGATATTTGGTGGGCAGGTTCAGATAAGGTCTATTAATGTTGTGTTAAAATATTTTTCAAATCCGTTCAAGATTACGCCAGTAATCAGGTTTTCAAAATTGTACATGTATTGCGGGTTGCATATCTTCCGCCTTGATACGACCAATCCTTAGTGTAAATTCAATGGTTCAGCGAGATTATAGATGGAGTAATTAAGAAGATATTGAATGAAGTTTCAAACAATGTCCGATATACTTCCCAAGGTTACGCTCAATATTAGCGTTTTACTATTTTTCGGAATTATTCTTAGATTTTCCGGGAACACTAATTCCAATACTGTAATTGGGGCAGCTAAATCGGCTTCTAAAAATAAATAAATGAATAATAATCACAGTACCCTATTCAATTATTTTTTATTAATGCATTACATGTTTCGACTATTTATAGTCATTCACAAAAATAAATATAATTATCAAATAAGATAATACATTTCAGTTGAATGTATCCGTAATGCTCCTGCAGAAATTCTAGCAAGAGGGGGTAGTAGCGTCGCCGCCTACAAGCGCAGAGTGAGTGGGTGGCTTCTCAGTATTGGCCCAGTGGCTGCAGGTGCTCTTTTGCAGTCTCCATACGTTTAAAATTATAGCATCTCTCAGTCGTCCTCACCTCTCAGTGCAATTTTTTCTCTTTTTTTCTAACACTTGATTTATTAAGTTTTCTTTATTAGATTATTGTCCCCTAAGCGTCGCAAATTATCGTCATTATTACTATAATAATAATAATTATTTTTTATTTCATCTTATTACACATATTTATAATACACAACTTTTGGTAATATTAATGTTTATTTAGAATTATATTGCGAAGGCAGAATGATCAACTGATAGCTTTCTATAAATTAATTTACTTTTCTCTTCTTCTGTCTGAATCGACTCCTCCATGCACACGTACTTATCGTCCAAGCATGGAGTAATATTCATTTACATTTATAATCTGTTCTTAAATTAATATTACATTTCTTACTCATCGCCTGTACTAGTGTTTATAAAATATTGTGTAATGTATCAAGTATTGAATAAATTGATTTGAATTTGAATTAAAAAGTTTGTCAATGGTATAGTGATGTAAAATACCCGGGTATTTAAAACTCGGGGTAAATACCCAGGGTATTTACCCGGGTAAATACCCAAAATTCATAAATACCCGGGTATATTGGGTATTTATTGAATCATTGATGTTTGTACCCCTGAATATGTTATTATTGGCATTGATGATATATTGGCATAGTAATAGTATTTTTATAATATTATAAAAACTTATTTGCTATTTTCAATGACTTTATATAGTTTTTTTTTAAGTATTACTTGAAGTTTCGAATGAATAGGATTCTTCATGAAAAAAACTGGGTAGATAAGATTAGACAAACTCTGCAGTAGTTTTATGTATATATTTCTACTCTAAACTATAGGCCACTAAATAAAAATAATAAATTAGAAGAAAATTAAAACCAATAGTTACAAACTTGAAAATCTCGCGAAGCATATTAAGGCTATTTAAAAACAAAAATAAGAAACTAACTCTTAGAAAATGTTTTTGAGAATTTTTTGTGTCAAGAAAAACCTATGGAAGTTCTATGCATATTTTTATGTATCTACTTGAAATTGTAATAAATCTGTAATTTTAATTGAATCATGAATTAAAATTCTGTAGATGGAAACAAATAATATTGAAATATTTTTTAAGGCTGATAAAGGGCACAAAAATGGATCAAACTCAAACATTTAACTTTAAATAAAATTAATTCATTGGGAAATTTATTTTATCAACATTCTAAAAATGAGAGGCCTATTGGCATAGATTGGGATAGAGCACGTGTAGTTTTAGATTGTAAGAAATGTTTTTCAGGTGTCCTGGATGTAGGCTTTTTATGAATAATATCCTCACGTTAAAATTTCGTTAAATATTTTCATGATGAAGTGGGTCTTTTCTGTTCTCTTGGAAATATTTAGCCTAAATAATACTCGCCTGTGCACTGGTAATTGGTATAGTCTGTCCAAGCAAAGAAAAAATTCTGGCAAGATGAGAAAATGACTCCAGCTCCAGAAATATTAGTTTAAAAATTATAAATTTGGTCTTAAAGTATAGGAAACATTCTGATCTACAATTTGAGACCAAATTTGTCATCTTTAAACTGATATTTCTGGAGATGGAGTCATTTTCTCATCTTGCCAGAATGTCTTCTTTGCTTATACAGACTATACGGTACCATAAAAGAAATCTCAATGAAAAATTGAGTAAATAATCTGTTTGGACTGTTTCTGTAAAGAACGTGTGATTTTGTCCATAAATAACGGCGCTATCTGCTCCAAAAGATTGATAAAAATTACATTGTTCTTATGGGGCATGATTTTGCCGTTCGGCAGTTGGCCGTCCACTACCATCCACCCTTAATCAGATTCGCTCGTATCAATGGCATAATGTGATGCTTTCTCAACGAAATCGTCAATGAAGTCAATCTTTATCAATGAAATCATGACAGCACCACATTAGAAAAATAGTGAACATGCTTCTATAGTTATTTCGTTTTATTATAATTTTTTCCTAGAAAATGGATTGCAAGGGAAAAGTGATACATACTAGGTCAAATTCTTTGAACGCTAAATAATAGTTATTAAAATTCTTGTCATTTTCAATAAGATTTAACAACACAGAAACAAATGAAATCATAAATACCCAGTACCCGGGTATTTATGTCAATGATGCTCGGAAGTTAAATGCTATTTGTCACTATATAAAACATTTTTGTTTGCATTTTGTCATCATTTCACTATCATTGAAGGCGTTTGAATGCAAAAAGACCACTAAATCTCTTCTAAATTCAATAAAAATGATAAATACCCAGTTTTTGGGTATTTACCTGGTAAATACCCGGGTAAATACCCAATTTATATTTACCTACCCGCTGGGTATTTACCCGACCCACATCACTACAATGGTACTTTGATTCATTATTTCATTTATTAAACATGTTTATTCTATTGTTTCTTTTATCTCTGGGCTACTTTTATCACTGTGTTTTTATTTTAAATAATAATTACAGTACCATTTTCAAATATTTTTTATTAATGCATTGCATGTTTCGACTATTCATAATCACTCTCAAATATAGCTAGAATAAGAGACGTCTCTCTTATCTCTCAGATCTGTAACAGCTGATGTTATCAATAAAAGCTGTCGTTTAGCTATGCCTAGATCATGTTTTCGAAATCAGAAGAGACAATAGGTGCTTCACACCAAAGGTCCCGGCTGCCTAAAAAGCAGTCGTTTGGTCATGAAACTGATCAGGTACGACCTGAAAACTCTCATACCAGACCTTAGCCAGCAAGGTCACACGATTTATTATTATTATTTCGTACAGTCTGTACAAGCAAAGAAGACATTCTAACAAGATGGGAAGATGACTCCAGCTTGGTAAAAATTGGATAAGGATTCTTCCTACAATTTGAGACCAAATTTTCAATCTTTGAACCACTATTGACCGAGCAGTAGTCATTTTCCCATTTTGCCAGTTGTCTTCTTTGCTTGGACAAACTGTATAAATGATTAAAATCTGAAAAGATTTATTACAAATGTATGAGCAAATTCCATTCCACTTACTTCAAAAAAGTCGGGCGAGAAGTCATACAGTCGCTGGACGGTATGTGTGAGGTCGTAAGTGTATGAGAAATACATGCCAGGGGTTGTGAGGACCTGCATCATCATTGACATGTACTCCTTATCCATACGAATCTGAAAAATAACGAAAATGTATTAGGCCTAAGCTTAGAAAAGAGAAGGAATTAAACAGCTGTCTTAATTTTCAGCAGGGAGAGCAAAGTGAGAACAGTAAGGTTAGGTTAGGTATAGTCTGTCCAAGCAAAGAAGATCCTCTGGCAAGATGAGAAAATGACTCCAGCTCGTTCAATATTGGTTCAAAAATTATTGATTTCATCTCAATCGTAGGAAACATTTTAATCAACAATTTGAGACCAAATAAATATTTTTGAGCCAATATTGACCGTGCTGGAGCCATTTCCTCATATTGCCAAAGGGACTTCTCTGCTTGGACAGACTATAAGAGAGGTCGGCCCTCTCTTACAGTTGATCCCTTATCTATAGTCTGTCAAGCAAAGAACACCCTCTGGCAAGATGGGAAAATTACTCAAGCTCGGTCAATATTGGTAAAAAATTATCAATTTGATCTCATACTGTAGGAAATAATTTTATCATCTATTTAGACCACAATATTGACCAAGCTGGAGTCATTAATGTCTGTCGACCTACTTACTAGGTTTTCCATTTAGCGCTCCTCCCACCATAATTTTACTTCGTGAATGGTTTCCTAATATCGAAATAAAGAGGAACATTTATGAAAACAAGGTAGGCCTATTTTGTTATTGGGATAATGATGGTTTAGGATAACTAATTTTTCTTTAAATTCTCAATTTGATAATTTTGTTACGGCCTTACGAAGGTGTTTGAGGGATTAATTTTCATGTAAACTAGGCTGGCGAATTGAGTAAAAGGCAGTGGGAAGTTTGTAGATGGTATGATGAACGTATATTGGGTCTTATACATTCTATTCTATTTACTTTGTTATTAGGGAGCTACTAATTTATACAATATCAATAAATAATCACAGTACCCTTGAAATTAGTTTATTTTTTAGTTATTCTATTCTATCATACTTGAAGTACTTGTAACTGGTCTACTCGTACTTTGTCTAATCGTACTCAGTTTACCTGTAATTAGTGTGCCTGTACTTGGGGTACTTGTACTTAGTCTACTTAGTCTGGTGTAATTAAGAATAAGAATTAGAATGCTTTTTATTCCTTCAATGCTTACATACATGATATCGGAAACGTCAGTCAATATAATTGTACCTGGTACACTTATTCTGTCCAAGCAAAGAATTTGAATTGAATTGAGTTTATTTCACAAAAAATACAATGACATACAATATTTTTTTTACTAGGATACAATAGTGCTCACAGTAACAGCTTAACGTACAACATTATTACATGATGACATTATATTATATTATTCAATTACATCATATTATATTATTTAATCGTATATTATTCAAAATAAGTAAATGCAATAATTTATATCTATTGTTGAAATGAAAAATAATTTCATACATGGTAATTCAATTGTACAACACATCCGCACAGTGAAGCAACAACGTACCCTAATTAATGAACTATTAATTGCCCACATGGGCCATATTTGGCCTGTTTGTGTGTCAATGAGTTCAGTATTATTTAGAATCGTTTATAATTTTTACATGACTCTCTGGCAAGAGTCAAAGAAGACCCATCTGGCAAGATGAGAAAATGACTCCAGCTCACTCAATATTGGTTCTAATATAGGCCTATTGATTTGGTCTCAAATTGTAGATCAGAATGTTTCCTACGATTGAGACAAAATCATTAATTTTTGAACCGATATTGGCCGAGCTGGAGCCATTTTCCCAACTTGCCAGAGGGTCTTCTTTGATTGGACTGACTATACAAGTACACCAGGTACAATTATATTGACTGTTATATTATTATATTGACTGACTTTTCCGATAGCATTGTACGAGGGCTATTTTTTCATCAACTTCCGATAAAATGAAACTAGTGGGGGTAATTGAATGAATTTGTTATCAAAAGTTACCTATATTATTAGTTACTTCTCAACATAGTTAACATTCAAATCGATGCATTTTTCGTACCTGGAGACAAAATTCCTTATAACTAGTTCAAAGAAGTTTGCCGCCAGTGATTTTATATGGTTTATCACAGCATCTTGCAGCGCATAGTCGGTTCGGAAGCTCTGCCCTTCTATAGCATCTTCTCCAGTTCCGGGAAAAGGTTATAGTCGCTTGGTGCTAAGTCAGGGCTATACTCCGGATGGCCAAAAACGTCTCATTTAGCCCCTTCAAAAGGTCGCTTCGTCACAGCAGCACTGCAAGGACAGGCGTCGTCATGAATGAGCATTAGGCTCCCGATGTGAGCATTACTCTCCTTTATTCTTGCACCAATCACGCACTGCTCTGTGCTCTGTTACTTATGAAGCTTTCACCGTATACTCGTTTCATTCTACTGTGGAATTCTGCTGTGGATATCCCTTCAGCTTGCAAAAAACGAGTTACACCTCGCAACTCACACTTGGCGGGAGATTCTATCATATTGGCCGTGTTTATGTGTCGCTAGATGAATTGGTAATGACGTCAGATGGCCGAAACCGTGCGGGGTTATAAAAGGAGAGCTATATAGTCAATCGCCGTGCATTGTTGGCCAATGCTTCTCGCACTGCCGCCTAGTGGCACAATCGGAAGTTGAAAAAAATAGCCCTCGTATGTATGCATTGGAGGAATAAAAGCATTCTAATTCTTATTCTTAATTACACCAGATACAATTAAACTATAGTCCATTCACGATGGCTTGAGACGAGATAAACAAAAGCTCTGCATGTGTGCGTGTTCGACTGGAGTGGCTTCGTTTTAGCCACGACATAAACAGGTCACAGCAATGCCGAAATCCCGAATTTTGTTGTAATAGGCAATTCAGAATAAGTATCTCTAAGTAAACGTTTTTAAAGGTACACATTGGGAAATTTCTTGTTTCGGTTGTCTCTCGACTGCATGAACCCAAAATGAACAAACAATTATAGTAAGAGTTTTTGTGTCAATGCTTCGGTTTCAGTCCCGACAACAAAATTCGGGATTTCGGTGTGGCTTGTTTATGTCGTGGCTAAAACGAAGCCACTCCAGTCGAACACACACACATGCAGAGCTTTTGTTTATCTCGTCTCAAGCCATCGTGAATGGACTATAGTTTAATAATCTGATGAAAATTAAAGAAATCATTACTACACTAAGTACACTAGGTACACTAAGTACAAGTAGACCAATACAAGTACTTCAAGTATTTGGTTTTTTATAGATAGAATGGACTGTACTTGGTGTACCTGCATCTTGTACTTGGTAAAATTGAAATAGGTGTAGAGCTAGCTTAGCGACAGGAAACTCACCTGAAACTCAGTGAGATGGGTGAGTGAGCGCGCGTAGGGAATAAGGGCGGCGTTGTCCATTTTGAAAATATACTGGTCTTCCATCAGGCCGACCACAGATCGCTCTGTCACCACAACAAGCACGGGACCCGAAATCGAGCGAATAGTGCCCAGCACGCCAAAAATCTCCATAAACTTCCAACCTGGCTTTCGCCATCCTGTTCCATCTTGAAAAAACAAAACAAAACAAACAATTATAGCTGATTTTTTATTTTAAATAATATCACAGTACCCTTTTCAGTTATTTTTTTACTAAAGCATTACATGTTTCGACTATTAATAGTCATTTTCGAATGCAAATGAGCAGATAAACAAATTAATTCTATAAAAAGTATGCCTACTGTATGTTAATCTGGATTAATTGGTTTATTTGTTCATTTACATTCGAAAATGACTATTAATAGTCGAAACATGTAATGCTTTAGTAAAAAATAACTGAAAAGGGTACTGTGATATAATTCAAAATAAAAAATCAGTGATAAAAGTAGCCCTGAGATAAAGGAAACAAACAATATTATAGTCTGTTCAAGCGAAGAAGACCCTCTGGCAAGCTGGGAAAATGACTCCAGCTCAGTCAATATTGATTCAAAAATTATAAATTTGGTCTCAAATTGTAGATCAGGATGTTTCCTGCAATTTGAGAGCCAATTTTTGAACCAATATTGACCAAGCTGGAGTCATTTTCCCAACTTGCCAGAATGTCTTTTTTGCTTGGACAGACTATAGGCCTACCAATAGCCACTTCACTTTTTGAGTTCTTTTAACTGAATTAAAGGTTCTTGTTTGTTCACTGAATTAAACATTTCATTCCACCACCAAATCATATAATTATTTATACGCATCGAACACCCTTTTTTTTGAAAACTTTAAAATTATAAAACACACATACATGTTTCGGGAGCTAAGCCCATTCTCAATGTGGATAAAAATAGTTATGAAATAAATAAACAAAATTAAAATATAAGTAAAATAAATCATATGATTACAATTGAAAGCATATGTACACATCAAAATCTAGGTTTTTAAAATTTTCTCAAAAATTGGGTTATTATTCAAATTTTCCTCATTTAATATTTTATCACCAAACAACTTTTTCCCTTTATAAATTTGGAATTCTTCTTTTACATTCAATTTAGTATTTTTGCTTCCAAAATTCAATATTACCAAATTTGTTTTTATATCTCTGTAGCAATGACTTGAATCCAAAAGATGTTCAGCAAAGGCTGATTTTTGTGTGGTATTTCTGGCTTTTAAAGCTTGAACATGTTCCCGAAATCTAGTATGAAAACTTCTTCCCGTTTGACCCACATAAAATTTATCGCAATCACTACATATCAACTTATACACTCCAGATTTTTTGAAACAATCATGCTGTGTTTTTATTTCTGACTTCTTTTTTATTAAATCAAATGAATTGTTTGTTGTCTTGAATGTTAAATTGAATTTATTTTTTGTAAAAGTTTTTCTAATGGCTCTATTGAGCGTTATGCTATATGGAACACAAATATATTCCTTTTTTCTATATATGTTTTTTATTATATATTTATATTTATGTAATTATTATATGTATCCACACATTATAAATTTATAAAGGGAAAAAGTTGTTTGGTGATAAAATATTAAATGAGGAAAATTTGAATAATAACCCAATTTTTGAGAAAATTTTAAAAACCTAGATTTTGATGTGTACATATGCTTTCAATTGTAATCATATGATTTATTTTACTTATATTTTAATTTTGTTTATTTATTTCATAACTATTTTTATCCACATTGAGAATGGGCTTAGCTCCCGAAACATGTATGTGTGTTTTATAATTTTAAAGTTTTCAAAAAAAAGGGTGTTCGATTTTTATTTATTTTTCAATTATTTTAAACAGCCCTAAGTTTTAAAGTTCTTTATTATTTATACGCTTACGCTGATTTATTTATTCAATATTTGGTGGAGGCGCCATTTGGACGGGTGATACATATAAGTAAACATTAAAATTCACACTTAGGACTACTTCAAATTAATAAATAAAAATCAAGTAGGTACCCTCTTAAAAACTTGTAATAAAGTTTTTAAAAGGGTACTTAATTTTTATTTTTATATATAAGTAAGCTTACACTCACACCTCACATATTTGGTGGAGGCGCCGAGTAACTTAAGTTGTCTAGATAGATTGTTGAATAACAATTTGGCAATGGAATAGTTGAATAGTTTGGAGATTCAAATAATTTTAGAATAAACTGACGTGAATATGGAATTCAATAATTTATTAAATTATTTTATTCTCAATACAATATGAAGAGGAAAAAACAGGCGTTCTCCTGAAACTTCTCCAATTCCAATTGAGATTAAAATATTAGAAGTTATAATAGTGAATATACTTACATTCGCATGTAACTTTTTCTGTTTGACGATTTATTACCATGACTTGTTCTTCACGAGGGGTAATACTCGTGCGTTCGTCGAACTTTGGCTCAATATAGAAATTTTCCGGTGACATGTGCCTGAGAAGAAAAAATTGATCAAGAACTCTATGCATAATGCATAACTTACACTAGAAAGTAAGGCAGTTTCGCATGCTCTTTTCACTCTCCAACAGCTGATGAAAAAATATTGTTACGACTTTTAATGGTAGGGGGGGGGGGAGAGGAGACTCTTATGGGTAGGTTTCACCTCGCCAATGTGGCCTTACTCGGCCAAATACTGGTCAATATAAACATTACAAAATAATACTTCCATAAATTCAACTCCATTCTTTGAGTATTTCTCAACTGACTTTGTTAATATCTTCATTTTAGTTCTCTTTTAATGATGACGGTTTTTCAAAAAATCGTGACATTTTTTCCAATTTGACATCTTGGACCAATTTAAGATTTAATTTAAGCCTTTTCCTCATACTGAGCTGTCTTATGATAATACATTGTGCAAAAAAATCAAATCTATTTCTAGTATGTTATTATAATCATGTAGGCTATAAAAATTTCTTATTACAAATTCTGTCTCATATTTAAGGTTTATACAAGTAGCATATACTATACTACCTAATCCTAGCTAGGCTATAATCAGTCTAAGCAAAGAAGACCCTCTGGCAAGATGGGACAATGACTCCAGCTTGGTCAAAATTTGGTCAAGAATTATAAATGTGGTCTAAATAGTAGATAAAATTGTTTCCTACAATTTGAGATCGAATTGATAATTTTTGAACCAATATTGACAGAGCTTGAGTAATTTTCCCATCTTGCCAGAGGGTCTTCTTTGCTTGGACAGACTATAACAAATAAATACAACGCCCCCATATTATTCACAGAATTCAGATCACTGTTTATCTAATAGATTGAGTTGTATCAGTGAATACTGTTAGAATTTTTATGATCAATGGATAGATTCATATGCAGAATAGTAATTGAATAACATCTAAGTAAATAGGCCACTACTTGTTGAAAGAAAACCTCCTCAGAACACAATAGCCCACAGCTGTTAAAAGTATTATTTACTCTCAATGATTATTGTGCATATTTTTGAACCCCGTTTGAAATAACAGATTGAAATCAACGGTTACAGAGATTACTTATGAAAACGTTTTTTTGGAAGGTATACTCACACTAGTCTAGATCTGCTATAATGTGACTAATATATAATAATATAACTAATAATATACTAACTAACTAGTAATATAACTAATACGAATGAATCCATTGTGAGCAGGTATCTGATCAGCTATTAGCCAAACGCTATTCTATTGAATGAGATTTGATAAAAATTCCAATTGGTTTGTAATCTTCAGTCTGGTTGGTTCATGCTAAGAGACTACAAAATATTAATTTTCAATTGCCAATTATTAGTTACATTCATGAATAAGTAACTTAAGGAGGTGTCCAACTGAATAATACTAGTTATATTTGAAAAATTTCATTGGAATTGCCTATTTTTGAGAACAAAAATCTTTTTAAATAAATAAAGGTAAAGATAATTATCCATAGTTAGCAGTTTTCTGATAGCGGTTTTATTTATCAAAATAAACGTTATTCATCATTGCCGACATTTGAAACACATTAATCAAATGTATAAATGAATGTTAAAACAGGTTAAGTGTAATATTAACTCAGTCAGATAACAAAAACGAAACTGATTCCTTTAAACTAAACTAGATGTTCAAGTTTTTAGTCAATCCATGTTTGACTAGAAAACAGCCAAAGAGTTTTCTTAATCTGTTAACTCTTATTATAAACAACCAATAATACACATTGTATAGTTACTTGTAAACTAGTATATTGAGGAATTTATAACAGTATACCCGTAATATGAACTGACAATTCCCCGGTCACCGACTGCGGCGAGGACAAAACAAGTAAACAAGTAAGTAAGTAATACCTCAACAACAGCAAAAAAACTAGCCTAATCTAAGTCGGATAATAAATTTTCAAGTTCACTTTGCAACAATTACACTGTTCACACACACAATATCTTCACCAGAAATCATCCTTTTCATCCTCACAATTATCGTTTCCCAGCATGAAATCTTCTTGATTCAATACTCGGATCGATTCAATTCTGTCACTGTCAAGCCTAGAAACCCCCTTCTTTACATTATTATCTTCTTCTGAAAATCTATCCTCTTCTCTTTCTCTGCCATCTACATCACTTCTTTCATGTTCATTTTCTCTCTCAGTTTCCTCAATATTCTCACCTTCATCTATCTCACTACCTTCCTCTTCTTCTTGTCTTGATTTTCCATCTTTTTCTTTATCACCCTCCTCTTCATCCAACTCACTTGTGCCATCTTCCATCACCTTCACCCTTTCAACATCCGTCATACTCTCATCCTCGTCTTCGTCATCATCATTCCTCATATTTTCCTCTTCTTCCCCTTCCACCCATTCCACTTCCTCTTCATCATCACTCATATTCTCATCCTCGTCTTCATCAACCCATTCTACTTCCTCTTCATCACTCGTATTTTCCTCTTCTTCCTCATCCACCCATCTTTCTTCCTCATCAGTTGATCTCTTTTCTCCTTCCTCACTACTATCATCAGAACTACTTATCAGATCTCCCGGTCTCACCACTGGCATTCTAACTAGTCTCCGTCGCGCCACTCTGGCTGAAAAAATTTTGTTCACAGTTTCCTCAACCGATTCGCGTTCCTCTTCACCTTCACTGATACCAAACATTTTTTCAACTAGTTCAGATGGATCGGCGTTACCCGCCGCGAACAGTGCCTCCTCGATCAGACATTTCGCCCGACTCTTCAGTTCGGGGTGCTGGGAGACCAGTACTGGATAACAGGCTTGCGCGAACTCTATTAAACGGCGATTACTGGTTTGTGCAGTGAAAAGTAATAGCTTAGTCGCTGCGTCCCAATCACCGCGACAAAACGCTGAACGCATTTCACCAATCAACAGTTCCGAGTCGCTCGACAAACGCAGGTCACCAGAGTTGTTACACTTGTAAAACATGGCCATCGAGTTTCTGCCTTTCAATTTAGTGAACGTGCTATTCATCGATTTATCCAAACTCTTTGATGTCATCTTCGACTTTTTCGCATCTTGAATCAGCTGGAACGCGGCATCCAACGCGCTCCTTTGTACCTTGTGGACTGCATCCAGAGTAAGTTTACGCTTTCTCGGCGTCATGTCGGTAGATAACTGGATCCGTTATCAATGTAACCGATGGGAGCAGATCCTACACACAGAAGAAACCAAAATAACTTGAAGAGAGCAAGACGAACGCATTTTCACTGATGAAACCGCGATATTTCGCAAAAATCACTAACTTAAGTTACATTTACTTGAAAGTTCATCAGAATTTGTCATTGTTGGAACCGCGACATTTCAGGAAAACTTACTACCGTGAATTTACTTGAAAAGTACTAATTCCATCTTAGACAAAAATTAACCGCCATCTGGATAGCAGATTATAGTAAGAAGGCAAATCCACATACCCCTGACATGAGATGTTCAAATGAAGCATAAACAAATTATTGTTACAGTCTTTAAAATAAATTAGGCAATTGATTGGAATCACCTATCATTCGTCGGGATACTAATCATTATGAAAATAGTTTTCAACAAACCAAAGACCAATATCGTAGCAGAATTTGTTTGGAGGTTTGGAGTTAAGAAGAAAGCTGAATTAGTTTGGTCAATTTATTGGAAATGAACAAAGGCTTGAACAAAAAACATTAACTAAACTTGGAAGAAATTGATTGAGAAAATCACTCGACTAACATAGAAGGACCTTTTCTATTTCAAGAACAATTGTAAACCTCAACACTAATAATTGAAAAATCACAAAACAACTCAACTTTTATTGTTACCGTACTCTAGTTATTGTGCTTTAATTCAGCATTTCGAAATAATTATATTATACCCAACCACAGCCAAGACAATGAGATTGATTCATTGCAAGGTAAGTCGGTGATTATTAATGCAATTCGTTTCATAAGAATACGATCATACAGATAATTCTAATAAAATAACAGGGGTAGATACGGTGAATAAGAATAGCTTAAATAGAGCTACATTTAGAAAAACAGCAAAAGTCAAATAAAAGAAACGATGCATTCAGTTAGGTTAGAATGGATAACTTACAGAATCATTCTGCTGAAAACTGTCATTTCATTTTTTTCCCGCCTGTAAATGTTCATCTTGTATGATTTTTGATACTTCCTTTAGAAAATTAATCTTCAACTACTTCAAAACTTTATACAGATGAAATAATTTGGATAACTCGTTTCCTAAAAAAACAAAATCATTGTGAACTGCGACTGCAAGACAAGACTGCAAGTTTGCGATGACGTCGTTCCTATTTCCACTTCCAGATTCCAGATCTTGGTCAGGGTTCCTAGTTCATATCAGCTGTCGTACCGTTTTCTATGAATTTGGTTCATAGTTACAATTCTCATTGCTAGATCGCGCAGACTTCGCCTTTTGAGAACAGTTGAAATCTGTAGGTTTATTTTGTACGCTAGATAGCGCAGGCTCTGCCTTTAGAATTTCTAGCAATGAGTAAACTTTGCTAAGTTATTTTATATTATTGTAGTGTAGGTGTAGACTAACTAATTTATAATTTAATTTTTTAGAATTCCACGTTAAAAAACACGTTCTAATCTTACACAGCATTCTTCAATATTCAACTTACTGAATTACCGGTAGATTTTCTGTGAGTAGCCTACTGTATGCCTTGAAACTGTTAATTAAAATTTAATTTTTCTGTGACTTGTTATAATATTCACCCCTGAATTGTTTGAACGTTTACGGTACGGTACCAAAACAAATTGAATTCAACCACCGTGATATTATGATAACAAGCTAATGTAAAGATAGTCAATTGATAGCGATAGCACTGGCGAAACAGGTGAAGTGCTGTACAGTAAAAGATACGGGCACTTCACCTGTTTCGTGGGCAAGAGCCGCCAGTGATTGATGGTTAAATTCCATTTGATTTTCGTGCATAACTATAGCCGCTTATTGGTTCTTACTGCAATTTTTGCTTGAACAAATTGTCAAATTTTTGTATTTCTGTTGATAGAAACATAAAATAAATATAATAACAGTATCGGTACCCTTTTAGTATTTTTTATATTTTGTGTTATAAGGTATAACACAAATTGGAGTACTAAAAGAATTGCCTACTGTGATTTTAATCTTATATTAATACATAAATTGATAGGCCTAATAGCCCTAGACCCTAGACAACAAAACAATAATATTATGTACAGTAGCCTAAGTTATATTTTTTCAACCATGATCCATTCCCATTTAAAGCAAGTTGTTTTCTTTTTTATCTCTCCCTAGAACGTTATTGTAGCGTTGGATTTGCACTCGAACCCTACCATGTAATTCTAATTGCATAATTTTACAGTACCCTACTTTAATTATTCTCTTACAATGTATATATAGGACATTTAAGTATACAGTCTCTGTACAGAATATAAAGGACATCAGAGTACAATCTCTGTACAGAGTACACTGAGATAGAAAGTTCAATATTGTAAAAACTCATTTCGGACATTGTTTTATTGGAGCTCGGAAGTGGAGTTCAAATATAACGGTTCAGTCTTGACAGAGTCGAACAAAAGGCTCGCTAAATGGTACGTGAGAAAACAAAAGGTGGCTAAGATAAGGTTGTCAAGAGATAATGGCCTGTCAATTGTTCGTTAAACTCAGCAGCACTTCGAGCAAACGAGCAAATTTCGATCAGAGTTTATACTGCCTGGATCTGGCATCGAATTGAGATGGAAGATCTCGTCGTAACCATCAATCCCCATTTATATAGCTGAGCTTTCCTCTATTCAATGTAACTTTCGACTTGGAATACATTGTATCCCCTATCTTATACGTGTTGGCAAGTTGGAAGTTGCATCGAATAGAGTACGCAGTGCCAAGAGACAAGACTCCTACTGGCACTATAAGAGCTTACTTCAATCTGGTTTCACAATGGTAGGTTTCCTCCAAGGATCATAAACAGTACTAACCTTAAGGTTTGCTTAGGGTTTTCTCTGATAGTTTTCAAACACGTTTACTCCAAGTTTAGCCTAATTTTTTTGTTAATAACCGGTTCTTTAATCTTTAAAAAATAACTGGTTTAATCTTTTGTGTGTGTGTGGAAAAGCTACGAGAATTTACAGAAATTGTGCAGATTACTTCAAATAACATAAACGTTATACGAATATGTACTACGAGATTAGTGTAGTCTAGAAATATTTTTCCAAAAGTCTTACTACAGATACAGTGTTTCATCTAAAAACTCATTCGCATCAAGGTTTGTGAGAACATAATAATTTTTTTAAATCTAGCTAGTAAGTTTTATAATAGACTTCTCCTTTCGGTATTTCAAAAATATCCTGGGTGAATATAAGATCATGCTGGGACATCCGGGGTCAGGAGGGTTGTATACAATGTTTAGTCTGTCGAAGCAAAGAATACATTTTGGCAAGATAGAAAAATATAAATTTGGTCTTGAATATTGTAGGAAACATTCTAATCTACAATTTGAGAACAAAATTTTTTGGCGTAATTTTTCCATCTTTCCAGTCTAAGTAAATAAGTATAATGTTTTTCCGGTGCTTATTCAATGGAACTACTTCTTCAAGTGAAAAAAGATATTTTCAAACTAAATATTCATTAAAAATCGAGATACCGGTTTCGGGATGCTACACCACTATCAATATCTAGTAAAGTTTAACTGTATTTAGATTTTTAATAAATCTGTGGTCTGACAATATCTTGTATTTTCATTAAATTTAATATTGGATACCTACCACAATATCACCTCCATAACTACTCAACAAGTGAACTACTTCTTCTTCTTCTTTTTTTTGGGGAGGGGGGGGTCGATTTAAGGGTGGTAATGAATAGGTTTTTTCTTGTGACTTGAATTTCCTCTCATTAAAACCCATTACTATCAAATAGGTACAATTTATAACACCATAATAAAATTGGTGCATCCTGTAGAAATAGGTAATCACTACTGATGTATCAGCCAACTTCTATAAGATACGCAAGTTTATTATTTTTTGTTAATTTGTTTCTATTAATCTGTAGAATCACATTCTACTAAATGAATGGTCATATAATTGAATTGAATTAATTCATCCGTTGATCCATTCATTCAGTCATATTATTGGTATTGGTATTGTTGTTTTCTGGCTGAATAAATTGATTGGTTGTGCTATTATCAATAGCCTACAGTGAATAGTTGCTAATATAACAGACAAAACGCACTCATCCGAGACATTAGTCGATCAAAACAAATTATTTACAATAGCCTAATATTTTTTAACCCAATAAATACGAGCAAAATAATTCCTATTTACAATATCGTGGAGAATGATGCGTGCAAAATAATTCGTATTTCCAGTGATACGTATACTGTGTATAGTGTGTCCAAGCAAAGAAGACATTCTGGCAAGATGGGAAAATGACTCCAACTCTGTCAATATTAGTTCAAAAATTATAAATCTGATCTCAAATTGTAGAAAACATTTTGACCTACCATTTAAGACTCAATTTATAATTTTTGAACCAATATTGACAGAGTTGGAGTCATTTTCCCATCTTGTCATAATGTCTTCTTTGCTTGGACATACTAGGCTATACGAGAACGGATGACGAACTAGCTGTATATATGTATATATATAAGTCGAATATACATGCGACGATCGATAAACCAATTAAGGCAGACGTAAATTGATACAGTTCTGTTTTCCATAGTGAAAAAGTCCCTGAAACGCGCACCATACTCCAGCATTTAATCAAATTTCAAAACGGAATTTTTAAAAAGAGCGAGCGATACAAGTGGACACGAAACAAATCCAGGTGGGTTTTTCGATTGATACAAACGTGAACGAAATATTGGTATTTTTAATAGAATTTATGAACACAGCATATTGTGGAATTATTCTGAAAATAAATTTCGTAGATATTTTTGACAATTTGGATTTATTTGAAAATATTTGTTTTTTGAGTAGGCTATTTCATCATTACATTGGACTAATTCAAACTAAATTTACTGGAAAATTTTATTAAAATGAGGTACTGTGACTTGACTTGAAAACAACTTCATGTGGTCTCGCTATTAATCACTTCCGGTTAAAAAGAATACATTTATCCAATTCCCAAGACCCTCTTTGCTTCTAGTATAAAGAGATTATGATTGAATAATCTCTATCATAATGTCAAACTTCGAATTGAGATTATAGGCTAAAAAATAGTTCAATACAATGTTCAACCTTATATTGTTACAAGGTGAATGATGGTTATCAATAACTAAATGTTCACGAAGAATGTTGAGAGGTACTGTTTTAAGTAATAATTTTTGATCCATGCTTTACTATGTGGAATTCATAGAAAAATTAATCATTATTTTCTGATACATTCTTGAATTCTTCAAACTTCAATACTTCAGCATTACCATTGTTATTTCAAGATGATGAATCGCCATTTTGTTAAGTTTGTAAGAAGCGCCTAATACAATGTTCAACCTTAATACAATGTTCAACCTTATAAATGTTCACGAAGAATGTTGAGAGGTACTGTTTTAAGTAATAATTTTTGATCGATGCTTTACTATGTGGAATTCATAGAAAAATTAATCATTATTTTCTGATACTTTCTTGAATTCTTCAAA
This sequence comes from Sogatella furcifera, assembly GCA_017141385.1. NCBI lineage: Eukaryota > Metazoa > Arthropoda > Insecta > Hemiptera > Delphacidae > Sogatella > Sogatella furcifera. The sequence goes on from CM029552.1 coordinate 5,712,552, forward strand.
CTTCAATACTTCAGCATTACCATTGTTATTTCAAGATGATGAATCGCCATTTTGTTAAGTTTGTAAGAAGCGCCTAATACAATGTTCAACCTTATATACAATGTGAATCGCCTTATTTTTATTTCTTATTTTTGAATCGCCTCATTACAATTGTTATTTCAAGATGATGAATCGCCATTTTGTTAAGTTTGTAAGAAGCGCCAATGGGAGGGGCTTGGCTTGGCCAATGGCGAGCGTTTGCTGTGATTGGTTCAAGCAACTACCAGTAGCGGTTCTTGAACGTTAGTATAAATACTGCTGCTCTTTAATTCAAGTTTTAGTCTATCAGAGATTGATAACGGTGTAGCAACCAGAACCGGTATCTCAACTTCTAATAAATCTGTGGTTTGGCAATATCATGTCGTCTCATATCACCATATATCATATCTTATCGATATATAAGATATTATCTCATATCTTGTAGATAACTACCACAATATCACCTCCACAACTACTCAACAAATTATATAGAATACAGTATTAACCGTTACAAAAACATCAATTCAGGTAATAACATGTGGGGCTCAGTTGAGGAATTCACGCGAAGAGAATATTCGTCAGATGCATAATAAGCCAGAAGAGTAATAACACTGACCAGTATAATGTCATACATCACTCGAAATAGTCTGAAGCATTAATTACTCAGTTTGCTGGGCGTCACCTATATTGCAACCCTGTGGGCCCTTTGAGTTTGTTCACCTGCTTTGTAACGATAAGCTGCACAGACGGCTGAGCTCTCTCTTCATAGATTTGGCCATTGCTTTCACTCTCTCTTGATTTTGCTGTCTCTTTCTCTCTATTTCCTTCATCGCTATTTCTCTCTCCTATTCAGTCTCTCTCTCCCTATCTTTCTTCTCATATCACTCTCTCCAACTATCTTTTTCTCTGACTTTTTTCAGGTTTTTTCTCTGCCTCCCTTTTTCTGTCTCTCTCTCTCTTTAAAAGGATAAAAGGATATCCTTATTATCCTTTCCCAAGACTGGACATATATAGTCTAAACTTCGCCTTTTCACTTAGATAACTTACACTCCTTATTCACTTTGCAGAACCTCAAATTAAGATTTGTATAAATTTTGCATTCATTATTTCACCGTCTTTTCGTATTTTTACAAGAAGTTTCTATTTTGTGAAATTGTAGGATAATTTTGTTTTACTCATTTATTATATTACAATGTAGAATCTAAGCCGAATTTTGTTATCTACTTGAATAAAGTAATCTAATCTCTCTCTCTCTCTCTCTCAGTAAAACATTTGTTACGGTTGAGTGTTAATGGGAGGGATAGCCTTGCGCATCATTATCCAAGAATGGACATCTATGTCCAAACTCCGGCATTTCATGTAGAAACATCACAATCATATTATAACAGTAAGAATATTGAATACTATTTATCACTCTCTCACTCACTCTCCCTCTCTTTCTGTCTCACCCTATCTCTCTCCTCCTCTCTCCACAAGTTCCGTTCTACCCTTTTGTATTACAAGGTCCGATAAGGCCCCTCACACACGGCCTGGCTCAAACCGCAGACCCAAAATGTGACATCATGTGTAAGCGGCAAGTGTAAAGGCATTCATCGCATCGCTTTCATGTAGTCTGGTCGAACGTTGTTCAGAAACAGGCATAAATATCACGTGAGACCCGTTTTTATAGCTTCAAAACAAAATAAAACCCTGAAATTTATCAGCCTAGACTAGTATTCTGTATTATACACTATAGTCGTCTACAGATCATTGGAATGGTCAAGGACGACCAATTCTTCCGACACCACTCCCTGTTTGTCCCTCCGGTGATGCCGCTTTGTACTTGGGGGTAGCTAGTAAGAGTGTGTGTGTGAGAGAGAAAGAGTGATGTCTTGTTTGGGTGAGGGTGGACACAGTGGCAACAGGGCTCAGCAATCCCGTGACCTTGGTAATTCCAATGATCTGCGGTCGACTATAGCCTTTGGGATTTGTCAATCACTCTCACTCTTTCTCACTCTCTTTCCCCACTTACTTTCACTCACTCACGGTTGAGTGTTAATGGGAGGGATATCCTTGCATATCCTTCTCCAGGAATGAACATCTTTGTCAAAACTCCGCCATTTCATGTAGATACATCACAATCATATTATAACAGTAAGAATATTGAATCCTATATATCTGTAATTTAGTATAAGTTCCTTGTATATGTATTTCTTATTTCAACCAATCGTGTAATTTATATTTATGTTTAATCTTTGGAATCTAGGATTTAAGATCTTAAATGCTGTACAATACTTGAATAAAGAGAATAATCTAATCCCTATCAAGTATCTGACTTTCTCTCTCACAGTAATTCAAACTCAAATTTTACTTATAATTGTTTGAGTTTTTCAATGTAATTAGCAATATCCTTTAGTTTTTTTACCTTATTAACTAGTTTAAAATAAGGATCTTCATATAAAATATCAAATAATTTCAAGGTTTTATTCTAAGGTTTTATCCAAGTTATTTTTTTCGAATTAATAAAAAAAACACCATATCTCAGAGAGCCAATAGCTATTTTCCCCGATTCTCGGCATAGTCAAATGAGCAAACTCTACCTTGAAAATATTTTGTATCAATGAGCTTCATTCCAGTACGATCGCGTATCAATTTTGGACTCTGTATCACTACTGCGTATCAAAAAACCGTCGTGTAAAGAAGGCTTCAGATATGGAATGCATTGTCAGTAGACTCATATTCTGAGTGTGTCTCATCTTAAAAATGAATTCAATTATGAAAAAATTTCGTAAAATTCCTTTCAACTGTAAAATACACTGACATCCTCCATATTATCATTTGGGCACTACCATCATATCAAAATAGCTGTCTACTGTGAATGAGTTCCATATCTGGAGATTATTCAATCATGCTGAACATTCTGTGAAATTCATTGTTGTAGAGTACAAACTGAGAGAGATACACCAACATTCTCCCTCCATCTAGTTGTGATCATGCAATCATGCAAAACATTCCTTGAACTTCATTGTTCCAGGGTAGGAACTGTAAAGGATACACTGGCGTTTCTCTACTCCATCTGGGTATTACAATCTGGTCGAGCCAAGAAGACATTCTGGCAAGATGGGAAAGTGACTCCAGCTCGGTCAATATCGATTCAAAAATTATAATCTTTGTTCCCAAGTCGTAGAAAACAATTTGAGACCAAATTTTTAAAACCATATTGATGGAGCTGGAGTGATTTTTCCATCTTGCTAGGATATCTTCTCTTCTCGACTAGACTAGCACTATGCATTCTTGTTTCATCAAAGGAACAAGGATTTGCATAATCCAGTTCAGTTACTGGTCAGAGAATGATGTGCCCAAACTGAAATGGAAGACCTGACCCAGCTTATGAAGGGAGAGTATATTATTAAATAAGAGTACAGTATTCTCTCTGTTTATGAAGAGAGAACCTTGAGGGATCACTGTTGCTCTCTTCACAATCTAGAGCGAGATGGAAACATCGGAGAGTAAATTAAATAAGAATATTCTCTCTGATTGTAAAGAGAGAACCATGAGGGTCTGTTTCTCTTTTCAGAATTGAGAGCGAGATAAAAACCACTCTGAGGAGAGAGTGAGATAGAATAACATGAACGGGGTGGAAAGTTGTCTACACGTGAAATGGTTTGAATGCATGCCATTGATAGCTGAGTGAAATTCATCTAAACTGGAATTCAGAGATGAAATTCATCTCAATGTGGAACTCAGAACTGGAATTCATATGAATCTGGAAGTTAAATAAGTTATGACTGGTCAGCAACAGAAATTGGGTGGTTGATTTTCTCACGAACGGTATTTTCATAACTTTAATCAAATAACACATTCAGGATTCAGCTCTCCAAAATTATATATGGATCAAACTTTATCACTCTTGTAGTAATTATTATAGAACAGTATAGCTGACGCCAAAAAGTTAGGCGGTTTCGTCTGCGTATTGTTCGTTCCAACAACATGATGTTGTCAATAAGAGTTATCATTTGGCCAGGCCTATATGATGTATTGAAATCAAAAGATGCTTCACATCAGCTGTTAGTTGACTATCACGTACAAAATACAGAAGAAACCGCATAACTTTTGAATCAGTTCAAAAAAGATTGTAATTTATTTATTTATTATTATTATTTATTTATTTTTTTATTTTTTCTATTAACGAGATTGAAATACAATAGGATTGAAACACAGACAAAGTCCAAAACGTCTCTTTTCCCCAATTTTGGTTAAAATATTCAAAATAGAGGTTATGTCCACACTTAAAACTTAAATTATACACAAATTTAAACTTCTAAAGGTAAAAAAACTATCAAACCGTAATTTAGAATTTGGAAGGTTGTTACATAATCGAAAAGAACCAAAACACGAAAAATATTACTTGAAATATTAATTTTCACTTGAAATTTTGAAACCCAAAATAGATAGACTTTCTTGAAAGTTGATACATCAGCTGAAATTTTTTCAATATTAATTGAAATGATAATTAAATAGCACACATGGAATAGAGCAACTCCCAAAATCACGAATACAAGCAGGACCTCCTAAATACTATTTAGGAGGTCCTGATACAAGTCAATTTTAGAGCCCTCCTGCATGAGTGCATTTAGGTAGTATGCTTTTGCAGGCATACCGTTTTTCACTGTATTTGTATTATTATATGTATAAAATGTATATGCTAATGCATGAATTCTATGTATTAATTAATTATATTATTTTGTGAATGGTAAGTAAATATGATTCACATGAGATTTGATATTTGAACCAAGTTCATTTCGACAATGAAGGTTTTTGTCTGTTTGGAGGGAGAAAAAACTGACAAGAGCTTAACAATCTGTTCAAAGTGTCAATTACGTCTTGTGACAAGCGAAAAATATTCAAACGCCTCATCTGTCAATCACATTGACAACTTTGTGGACATTCTTGCAACAGAATTTCACAAACTTCCATGGATCAGCATTGAAATTTGCTTTTTTCAATGTTCTATTTTTAATATACAAATATATTGTGAATTCATATTTAGTTGAAATTGGCTTGAATCCAATATTTTCCCCGATTTTCACTTAGGCCTACTTGCCCTACAATATTGAACCTGCCTCTCATAGTACAAGTAGTTTCAATAAAAATATCTGTCAAGTATAGTCTGTCCAAGCAAATAAGACCCTCTGGCAAAATGGGAAAATGACTCAAACTCGGTCAATTTTGGTTAAAAAATTATCAATTCGATCTCAAATTGGAGGAAACAATTGACATCTACTATTGACACCATTTTTATAATTCTTGAACGAATATTGACCAAGCTGGAGTCATTTTCCCATCTCGCCAGAGGGTCTTCTTTGCTTGGGCAGACTATATCAAGATGTACATGAAAAAAGTTTCTGTTTATTATATTAGAAGAGTTTCACTTTTTCATCACAAATTTGGTCATTAAGGTAATTTTACCCAGTAATAATAATCAAACACACATATCAATAGAGAGGAGATACCAATCATTATAGCTGTAGACAACATTTCAGGCAGTTTCGTTTGTCTCTTGTACGAGATGTAACCTGAACGAGATGCAGCTGATGTGAAGCATCTATCATTTCTTTTCATTTCAAAAACATCATCTAGGTCTAGCTAAATGACAAATCCAATTGACAACATCAGCAGTTGCAGTGCACAAGGAGCAGACGAAACCGCCTTACATGTTCGCCCTTCCACAAAGGACATAGTTCAAACCATAGAATGTAGCGTTATCAGGTTCAACAAGCATCATGATACATCAAAACACTTTGAGTTTACAGTTCGTACAAGTTTAGAAGACACGCCTCCACAATACACTCCACATTGTAACGGCGTGTCATCTCAGTTTGCGCGAACTAGCCTACTATAGTTACATTGATTCATGACAGCTGAAGTTCCAGCCTTTCCAGTTGCAACTAGCACGTTGTCACATGCTACAGCTTTGCTGATGATGAGAGCATCAAACACGTTTTCACATGCCACTGTGGTTGAATGCCAATGTATTAGCAGTCAAACCCATGTCACTTCTCAATAACCGGATCAACTGTAGTCTGGACGAGCAGAAGACATTCTGGCAAGATGGATAAATGACTCCAAGTCGGTCAAAATTGTTTAAAAATTCATAAATTTGGTCTCAAATTGTAGATCAGAATGTTTCCTACAATTTGAAACCAAATTTAAAAATGTTGACCTAATATTGACCGAGCTGGAGTCATTTTTCCATCTTGCCAAAATATCTTATTTGCTTGGACAGACTATGCCATTCAAACGTAGTTATTTCTGTTGGAATATCATTGATCAAAGAGATGAGTCGTATAATAGGGTATTTCAAAAATGGTTCTGCCTAATAATTCTACAGTTGAATACAGTTTTGATTCATCCCCGCTCCATACAGCTCCATGCTATTCATTGTTATACTGTTTAATGCAGCTATTTTCGTGGAAATTTTAAAGATCAAACAGTTTTTGTATTGTAGGCTTTGCGTTTGAGTTAAAAAATTGTTGTAGCCTTTAACGTTGTAGCCTTAGCTAACGTTTAATAGTTAGGCGGTGACGTCTGGCTGTTGTAATTGATGTAACCTACTATAGTCTGTCTAATCAAAGAACACATTCTGGAAAAATGTGAAAATTACTACAGATCGACCAATATTGGTTCAACAGCGATAAATTCGATTTCAAATTGTAGGAAACAATTTGATCTACTATTTAGACCACATTTATAATTCTTGAACAAATATTGAACAAGCTGGAGTCATTTTCCCACCTTGCCACAATGTCTTCTTTGATTGGACAGACTATAAACCAAAGAGATCTATTTGCATTTTCCCAATAATTATCTTCAATTTGAATCAAAATCGGAGATGTCACATCGTGCAATATTCCAATGAATAAAATCAATTCAAAATATAGAAATAATAAAACTTCAAGACCTCTTTACATGGAGGATTTCTGATACGCAGTAGAGATACAAATATCCAGAATTGATACACATGCATACAGAAAGGAAGCACATGACATTAAATATTTGCATCGAGGGTTGTCTGATTTGACAATGGTGAAAATCGTGGGGAAATAACTATGGGCTCTTTGGAACTTGATATTTTATTTTTCTATTAATTCAACTTGGAAAATACCTGAACTAAGCTTGAATGTTCTTAAAATTTTCAATATTTGACAAATAGAAACAGCTTATATCCAATAAGGCGTCGCTCCATGAGCATTACAAATGTCTCGTATAGTCTGTTAAAAAGAAGACCCTCTGGCAAGATGGGAAAATGACTTCTGCTCGATCAATATTTGTTCAAGAATTATAAATGTTGTCTTAACCGTAGATCAAATTGTTTCCTACGATTTGAGGCCAAATTGATAATTTTTGAACCAATATTGACCGTGCTGGAGTCATTTTCCCATCTTGCCAGAGGGTCTTCTTGCTTGGACAGACTATATCAACGAGCTTCCTCCCTGTAACAATTTTGGGCTCAGTACCACAACATCATATTATAAGAAATTCAGCGTGTAAAGAAGGTTTAAGACTGTGTGGAACAAGAAGATATAGATTTCAAACTAAAGCAAAGCTGAAAAGAAGAAGACTGTAGAACGAGAAAAAATTCTTTTTAGACTGGAGAAGCAAAACTGATCAAGGAGATTTCATAACAAGAAATAATAGCTTTCATACTATAGAAAAGCAGATAAGAATAGAACAAGAAAAAATTGGTTCAAGATTGGACAAGCAAAACTGTTCAAGGAGATTTGAAAACAACGAATAGATTTCATACTGAAGAAAACCTGAAGGAGGTTTCAGAACTGAAAAAAATAGATTCCAGACTGAAGCAAAGCTGATGAAGAGAAGGAGCCTGGTGGGTGGTGGGTGAGGGGGGAAAGGGCTGCACAGAGAGACTATATTCAGCCTGAATCCAACAATCTTCCAGTGTCAAATTGAAAGCCCACACACAATGGTCGAGTGTCTCAAAAATAATGAGAATAAATGATCCTTCCCCGATTCCTTCTTCGTTTTCTCTGCCTTTCTCGGAGGACGCGTCCGTACGTCTTTGTTGAGGGATAAAGTAGTCTGTCCAAGCAAAGAAGACATTCTGGCAAGATTAGAAAATGACTTCTGATCGGTCAATATTGGTTGAACAATGTTAAATTTGGTCTCAAATTGTAGCTTAGAATGTTTCCTACAATTTGAGAACAAATTTGTGATTATTACCAATATTTGCCGAACTGGAGTCATTTTCCCATCTCGCCAGTCTATCTTTTTCTTGAACAGATGACTATAGTAGAAGACGCTCAGCGTCTCCAAACTACCCCCAACACCTCCCTATAGCCCACCAACCTCCCCCACCCCCAAGCAAAGTTTTCCAATGAATTAATGGTCGTCCTCCATTGTTGGATAGGAGAAGAAGAAGTCCCGAATAGGACTTCGAATAAGGATAGAAGAAGGACGACTTTCTTCTTCTTCTTCTTCTTCTTCCTATTCTTCTTCTTCTTCTTCTTTTCTTCTTCTTCTTTTTTTAGAGAGCCAATAGCTATTTTCCCCGATTAGTCAAATCAGCATAGTCAAATGAGCTAACTCTACCTTGAATAGTTATTTGTGTAACTAGTGTGTAAAGTGAAGGATTGCTGCACAGGTGAAACAGTTTTTTCATGAGCCGGAGGCGAGTGAAAAACGTTTCTCAAGTGCAGCAATAACACTTTATGCTCGAGTTACACATTAAATTTTTCCTACAGTTACCGTTGGGCCTATGTGAAAAGTAGGAAAAAGTTTCAAATGTGTTTTTTAGTGTAATTTAAAGTATTTTTTCTATCGCAATCTCCTCAATTTATTTTGCCTTTGAATTCAATATAAGAAGTATGTAAAATACCATCATCTCACAATTTTTACAAATCCAAGATGACGGATATCTTGAGTTGGAACTTTCAATTTTAGTCCAATGTCATCTATTATCAAATATTTACTTTTATTTGAGTAATATGAAGTAAGATAATTCAAACATTTCATCTATTCTATGTATCACAGTGACTATGGAATAATAAATTATTGTACTCACTGTAATATTTACCAGTAGGTTATGAGCTACAATCAGTATAAACTACTCTTTGAGACCTTGAAATATTCCGGGTAACTGATAAGTGTAAAACGCCCTTTCATACTTTTATAGCTAGAAATAATCATATTTACTAGAATTCAGAGCAAATTAGACTTTTTATACATTATTTAATGTGACTGGAAGGGATTTAGAATCTTAACCTCCACAATTAAAAGAACTCATAGTTTTATTTTCATTGAAATGATAGCCTATATAACTTAATAGTGCTATGAATAACGTACTTTCATGTAAAGTACTGTATATTATTCTTTCTGAAAAACTTTTGTTGCTTCATATCACTTGAGACAAAATATCTCATCAGTTCCAGCAGGTAGGCTTTTGATTGATGCAACCCGCGAGTGATTAGGCTATCTATATAGCATAACAGCTAACTGCTTCTATGTTAAAATTATGCATGTTACAATCGTATTGCTTATGATTCTCAGGACTTTATCATGCTTTTATGCAAAATTATTTAGTTGTCGGCTATCACCTGCATTGCATAACAGAATCCTACTTTATGAATTAAGTGCAAGGTTCAAAGCTGAACCAGCCAACAATGAGACTGAATTGAACTGAAGCTGTAATTTAATGATAGTATTAAATTAGAATGTCGCATTTACTATGAATTCTATATCATGCCTTCAACCACTTTGGTTATTCAACCAATTATACTGTATATTAACTCACATATATGGTAGTTAAAGTAGTCAGATTAAGTAAATGTGATCTGAGTTCGTTTCATTTGAGCCTAAGGTATTTTCAAAATCTCAGTAATTATGGTGCCAGAGTCTTCTTCAAAGTTGTATGTATTAAAGTATTAAGTTACTTTCACATTAAAAAAATCATAATAATGTATTTCGCCACTGAATTCTGATAGCCTAAATTGAGTCAACTACTGTATGAAATGAACCAAATTCAAGATCAACAAATGACAATCATATTACCGCATTCAAACAATTCAAGCCCAGGTTTTATAACCAACAATAATGAACGGTATTCATAACATAAATCCCTAATCTCATAATTATTATAAAAGCTCTGAGAATAAATAGAACTTTTATCCCATAACTTACGGTATTGATATAAACAATAAAATAACCTAAAAAATTTAGACGGACGGTCTTGCTTGGTCTGACCGGGGCACTACCTTTTGGTCGCAATTCCAACTTGCCGCTACCAGCTGATCGACTCCCGTTTGGTCGTCAGCCAGGGCTGCCACCTTAATTTTGAATTCTAAATATGGAACATCCATTTGATACACTTACTATTTCGTGTTGTTAGGTTGCAAATCTGGAGTGCGTAAAAATTTTTAGGCACGCTAATTTTTACTTTACGCACGCTAATTTTTACTTTACGCACGCTAATTATTATTAGTTCAAGAATGAACCGTTTTACACACAATTTTCAGTGCAAAAACTGCAATTTTACGGATATCTGTAGGAAAAATATTTTGTATCAATGAGCTTCATTCCAGTACGATCGCGTATCAATTTTGGACTCTGTATCACTACTGCGTATCAAAAACAGCCGTGTAAAGAAGGCTTCAGATATGGAATGCATTGTCAGTAGACTCATATTCTGAGTGAGTCTTATCTTAAAAATGAATTCAATTATGAAAAAATTTCGTAAAATTCCTTTCAACTGTAAAATACACTGACATCCTCCATATTATCATTTGGGCACTACCATCATATCAAAATAGCTGTCTACTGTGAATGAGTTCCATATCTGGAGATTATTCAATCATGCTGAACATTCTGTGAAATTCATTGTTGTAGAGTACAAACTAAGAGAGATACACCAACATTCTCCCTCCATCTAGTTGTGATCATGCAATCATGCAAAACATTCCTTGAACTTCATTGTTCCTGGGTAGGAACTGTAAAGGATACACTGGCGTTTCTCTACTCCATCTGGGTATTACAATCTGGTCGAGCCAAGAAGACATTCTGGCAAGATGGGAAAGTGACTCCAGCTCGGTCAATATCGATTCAAAAATTATAATCTTTGTTCCCAAGTCGTAGAAAACAATTTGTTCTTTAATTTGAGACCAAATTTTTAAAACCAATATTGATGGAGCTGGAGTGATTTTTCCATCTTGCTAGGATATCTTCTCTTCTCGACTAGACTAGCACTATGCATTCTTGTTTCATCAAAGGAACAAGGATTTACATAATCCAGTTCAGTTACTGGTCAGAGAATGATGTGCCCAAACTGAAATGGAAGACCTGACCCAGCTTATGAAGGAGAGTATATTATTAAATAAGAGTACAGTATTCTCTCTGTTTATGAAGAGAGAACCTTGAGGGATCACTGTTGCTCTCTTCACAATCTAGAGCGAGATGGAAACATCGGAGAGTAAATTAAATAAGAATATTCTCTCTGATTGTAAAGAGAGAACCATGAGGGTCTGTTTCTCTTTTCAGAATTGAGAGCGAGATAAAAACCACTCTGAGGAGAGAGTGAGATGGAATAACATGAACGGGATAGAAAGTTGTCTACACGTGAAATGGTTTGAATGCATGCCATTGATAGCTGAGTGAAATTCATCTAAACTGGAATTCAGAGATGAAATTCATCTCAATGTGGAATTCAGAACTGGAATTCATATGAATCTGGAAGTTAAATAAGTTATGACTGGTCAGCAACAGAAATTGGGTGGTTGATTTTCTCACGAACTGTATTTTCATAACTTTAATCAAATACCACATTCAGGATTCAGCTCTCCAAAATTATATATGGATCAAACTTTATCACTCTTGTAGTAATATATAGTTTTAGTAATATATAGCTGACGCCAAAAAGTTAGGCGGTTTCGTCTGCGTTTCATTCGTTCCAACAACACTGATGTTAATAAGAGTTATCATTTGGCTAGGCCTAGATAATGTATTGAAATCAAAAGATGCTTCTCATCAGCTGTTAGTTGACTATATCACGTACAAAATACAGAAGAAACCGCATAACTTTTGACTCAGTTCAAAAAAGATTGTAATTGATTTATTTATTATTATTTTTATTTATTATCATAATTGAGTTATTTATTTATTATTAACGAGATTGAGATACAATAGAATTGAAACACAGACAACGTCTAAAACGTCTCTTTTTCCCAATTTTGGTTAAAATATTCAAAATAGAGGTTATGTTCACACTTTAAACTTAAATTATACACAAATTTAAACTTCTAAAGGTAAAAAAACTATCAAACCGTAATTTAGAATTTGGAAGGTTGTTACATAAATAAAAAGAACCAAAACACGAATAATATTACTTGAAATATTGATTTTCACTTGAAATTTTGAAACCCAAAATAGATAGACTTTCATGAAAGTTGATACATCAGCTGAAATTTTTTCAATATTAATTGAAATGATAATTAAATAGCACACATGGAGTAGAGCAACTCCCAAAATCACGAATACAAGCAGGACCTCCTAAATACTATTTAGGAGGTCCTGATACAAGTCAATTTTAGTGCTTTCCTACATGAGTGCATTCAGGTAGTATGCTTTTGCAGGCATACAGTTTTTCACAGTATTTGTATTATTATATGTATAAAATCATAAAATGTTTATGCTAATGCATGAAATCTATGTATTAATTAATTATGTATGTATACATAATTAATTAATTATGTATTATTCTGTGAATGGTAAGTAAATATGATTCACATGAGATTTGATACTTGATTCGACAATGAAGGTTTTTGTGTGTTTGTAGGGAGAAAAAACTGACAAGAGCTTAACAATCTGTCCAAAGTGTCAATTAAGTCTTGTGACAAGCGAAAAATATTCAAACGCCTCATCTGTCAATCACATTGACAACTTTGTGGACATTCTTGCAACAGAATTTCACAAACTTCCATGGATCATCATTGAAATTTGCTTTTTTCAATGTTCTATTTTTAATATACAAATATCTTGTGAATTCATATTTAGTTGAAATTGGCTTGAATTCAATATTTTCCCCCGATTTTCACTTACTTCCCATACAATATTGAACCTGCCTCTCATGGTACGAGAAGTTTCAATAGAATCATCCATCAAGTATATACAGTCCAAGCAAAGAAGACCCTATGGAAAAATGGGGAAATGACTCAAGCTCGGTCAATTTTGGTTAAAAAATATCAATTTCATCTCAAATTGTAGGAAACAATTTGATCTACTATTGACACCACTTTTATAATTCTTGAACAAATACTGACCAAGCTGGAGTCATTTTCCCATCTCGCCAGAGGGTCTTCTTTGCTTGGGCAGACTATATCAAGATGTACATGAAAAAAGTTTCTGTTTATTATATTAGAAGAGTTCCACTTTTTCATCACAAATTTGGTCATTAAGGTCATTTTACCCAGTAATAATAATCAAACACACATATCAATAGAGAGGAGATACCAATCATTATAGCTGTAGACAACATTTCAGGCAGTTTCGTTTGCCTCTTGTACGAGATGTAACCTACTAACAGCTGATGTGAAGCATCTATAATTTCTTTTCATTTCAAAAACATTATCTAGGTCTAGCTAAATGACAAATCCAATTGACAACATCAGCAGTTGCAGTGCACAAGGAGCAGACGAAACCGCCTTAAATTTTCGTCCCTCCACAAAGGACATAGTTCAAACCATAGAATGTAGCGTTATCAGGTTCAACAAGCATCCTGATACATCAAAACACTTTGAGTTTACAGTTCGTACAAGTTTAGAAGACACGCCTCCACAATACACTCCACATTGTAACGGCGTGTCATCTCAGTTTGCGCGAACTAGCCTACTATAGTTACATTGATTCATGACAGCTGAAGTTCCAGCCTTGCCAGTAGCAACTAGCACGTTTTCACATGCTACAGCTTTGCTGGTGATGAGAGCATCAAACACGTTTTCACATGCCACTGTGGTTGAATGCCAATGTATCAGCAGTCAAACCCATGTCACTTCTCAATAACCGGATCAACTGTAGTCTGGACGAGCAGAGAAGACATTCTGGCAAGATGGATAAATGACTCCAAGTCGGTCAAAATTGTTTAAAAATTCATAAATTTGGTCTCAAATTGTAGATCAGAATGTTTCCTACAATTTGAAACCAAATTTAAAAATGTTGACCTAATATTGACCGAGCTGGAGTCATTTTTCCATCTTGCCAAAATATCTTATTTGCTTGGACAGACTATGCCGTTCAAACGTAGTTATTTCTGTTGGAATATCATTGATCAAAGAGATGAGACGTATAATAGGGTATTTCAAAAATGGTTGTGCATAATAATTCTACAGTTGAATACGGTTTTGATTCATCCCCGCTCCATACAGCTCCATGCTATTCATTGTAATACTGTTTAATGCAGCTATTTTCGTGGAAATTTTAAAGATCAAACAGTTTTTGTATTGTAGGCTTTGCGTTTGAGTTAAAAAATTGTTGTAGCCTTTAACGTTGTAGCCTTAGCTAACGTTTAATAGTTAGGCGGTGACGTCTGGCTGTTGTAATTGATGTAACCTACTATAGTCTGTCAAATCAAAGAACACATTCTGGAAAAATGTGAAAATTACTACAGATCGACCAATATTGGTTCAACAGCGATAAATTCGATTTCAAATTGTAGGAAACAATTTGATCTACTATTTAGACCACATTTATAATTCTTGAACAAATATTGAACAAGCTGGAGTCATTTTCCCGTCTTGCCACAATGTCTTCTTTGATTGGACAGACTAAACCAAAGAGATCTATTTGCATTTTCCCAATAATTATCTTCAATTTGAATCAAAATCGGAGATGTCACATCGTGCAATATTCCAATGAATAAAATCAATTCAAAATATAGAAATAATAAAACTTCAAGACCTCTTTACATGGAGGATTTCTGATACGCAGTAGAGATACAAATATCCAGAATTGATACACATGCATACAGAAAGGAAGCACATGACATTAAATATTTGCATCGAGGGTTGTCTGATTTGACAATGGTGAAAATCGTGGGGAAATAACTATGGGCTCTTTGGAACTTGATATTTTATTTTTCTATTAATTCAACTTGGAAAATACCTGAACTAAGCTTGAATGTTCTTAAAATTTTCAATATTTGACAAATAGAAACAGCTTATATCCAATAAGGCGTCGCTCCATGAGCATTACAAATGTCTCGTATAGTCTGTTAAAGCAAAGAAGACCCTCTGGCAAGATGGGAAAATGACTTCTGCTCGATCAATATTTGTTCAAGAATTATAAATGTTGTCTTAACCGTAGATCAAATTGTTTCCTACGATTTGAGGCCAAATTGATAATTTTTGAACCAATATTGACCGTGCTGGAGTCATTTTCCCATCTTGCCAGAGGGTCTTCTTTGCTTGGACAGACTATATCAACGAGCTTCCTCCCTGTAACAATTTTGGGCTCAGTACCACAACATCATATTATAAGAAATTCAGCGTGTAAAGAAGGTTTAAGACTGTGTGGAACAAGAAGATATAGATTTCAAACTAAAGCAAAGCTGAAAAGAAGAAGACTGTAGAACGAGAAAAAATTCTTTTTAGACTGGAGAAGCAAAACTGATCAAGGAGATTTCATAACAAGAAATAATAGCTTTCATACTATAGAAAAGCAGATAAGAATAGAACAAGAAAAAATTGGTTCAAGATTGGACAAGCAAAACTGTTCAAGGAGATTTGAAAACAACGAATAGATTTCATACTGAAGAAAACCTGAAGGAGGTTTCAGAACTGAAAAAAATAGATTCCAGACTGAAGCAAAGCTGATGAAGAGAAGGAGCCTGGTGGGTGGTGGGTGAGGGGCAAAGGGCTGCACAGAGAGACTATATTCAGCCTGAATCCAACAATCTTCCAGTGTCAAATTGAAAGCCCACACACAATGGTCGAGTGTCTCAAAAATAATGAGAATAAATGATCCTTCCCCGATTCCTTCTTCGTTTTCTCTGCCTTTCTCGGAGGACGCGTCCGTACGTCTTTGTTGAGGGATAAAGTAGTCTGTCCAAGCAAAGAAGACATTCTGGCAAGATTAGAAAATGACTTCTGATCGGTCAATATTGGTTGAACAATGTTAAATTTGGTCTCAAATTGTAGCTTAGAATGTTTCCTACAATTTGAGAACAAATTTGTGATTATTGTACCAATATTTGCCGAACTGGAGTCATTTTCCCATCTCGCCAGTCTATCTTTTTCTTGAACAGATGACTATAGTAGAAGACGCTCAGCGTCTCCAAACTACCCCCCCAACACCTCCCTATAGCCCACCAACCTCCCCCCACCCCCAAGCAAAGTTTTCCAATGAATTAATGGTCGTCCTCCATTGTTGGATAGGAGAAGAAGAAGTCCCGAATAGGACTTCGAATAAGGATAGAAGAAGGACGACTTTCTTCTTCTTCTTCTTCTTCTTCTTCTTCCTATTCTTCTTCTTCTTCTTCTTCTTCTTCTTCTTCTTTTTTTAGAGAGCCAATAGCTATTTTCCCCGATTAGTCAAATCAGCATAGTCAAATGAGCTAACTCTACCTTGAATAGTTATTTGTGTAACTAGTGTGTAAAGTGAAGGATTGCTGCACAGGTGAAACAGTTTTTTCATGAGCCGGAGGCGAGTGAAAAACGTTTCTCAAGTGCAGCAATAACACTTTATGCTCGAGTTACACATTAAATTTTTCCTACAGTTACCGTTGGGCCTATGTGAAAAGTAGGAAAAAGTTTCAAATGTGTTTTTTAGTGTAATTTAAAGTATTTTTTCTATCGCAATCTCCTCAATTTATTTTGCCTTTGAATTCAATATAAGAAGTATGTAAAATACCATCATCTCACAATTTTTACAAATCCAAGATGACGGATATCTTGAGTTGGAACTTTCAATTTTAGTCCAATGTCATCTATTATCAAATATTTACTTTTATTTGAGTAATATGAAGTAAGATAATTCAAACATTTCATCTATTCTATGTATCACAGTGACTATGGAATAATAAATTATTGTACTCACTGTAATATTTACCAGTAGGTTATGAGCTACAATCAGTATAAACTACTCTTTGAGACCTTGAAATATTCCGGGTAACTGATAAGTGTAACGCCCTTTTCATACTTTTATAGCTAGAAATAATCATATTTACTAGAATTCAGCGCAAATTAGACTTTTTATACATTATTTAATGTGACTGGAAGGGATTTAGAATCTTAACCTCCACAATTAAAAGAACTCATAGTTTTATTTTCATTGAAATGATAGCCTATATAACTTAATATGTGCTATGAATTCGTACTTTCATGTAAAGTACTGTATATTATTCAATTTACTGAATATTAAACTTTTGGTAGTTAAAGTAGTCAGATTAAGTAAATGTGATCTGAGTTCGTTTCATTTGAGCCTAAGGTATTTTCAAAATCTCAGTAATTATGGTGCCAGAGTCTTCTTCAAAGTTGTATGTATTAAAGTATTAAGTTACTTTCACATTAAAAAAATCATAATAATGTATTTCGCCACTGAATTCTGATAGCCTAAATTGAGTCAACTACTGTATGAAATGAACCAAATTCAAGATCAACAAATGACAATCATATTACCGTATTCAAACAATTCAAGCCCAGGTTTTATAACCAACAATAATGAACGGTATTCATAACATAAATCCTAATCTCATAATTATTATAAAAGCTCTGAGAATAAATAGAACTTTTATCCCATAACTTACGGTATTGATATAAACAATAAAATAACCTAAAAAATTTAGACGGACGGTCTTGCTTGGTCTGAGGGCACTACCTTCTTGGCAATTCCAACTTGCCGCTACCAGCTGATCGACTCCCGTTTGGTCGTCAGCCAGGGCTGCCACCTTAATTTTGAATTCTAAATATGGAACATCCATTTGATACACTTACTATTTCGTGTTGTTAGGTTGCAAATCTGGAGTGCGAAGAATTTTTAGGCACGCTAATTTTTACTTTACGCACGCTAATTATTATTAGTTCAAGAATGGACCGTTTTACACACAATTTTCAGTGCAAAAACTGCAATTTTACGGATATCTGTAGGAAAAATATTTTGTATCAATGAGCTTCATTCCAGTACGATCGCGTATCAATTTTGGACTCTGTATCACTACCGTATCAAAAACAGCCGTGTAAAGAAGGCTTCAGATATGGAATGCATTGTCAGTAGACTCATATTCTGAGTGAGTCTTATCTTAAAAATGAATTCAATTATGAAAAAATTTCGTAAAATTCCTTTCAACTGTAAAATACACTGACATCCTCCATATTATCATTTGGGCACTACCATCATATCAAAATAGCTGTCTACTGTGAATGAGTTCCATATCTGGAGATTATTCAATCATGCTGAACATTCTGTGAAATTCATTGTTGTAGAGTACAAACTCAAGAGAGATACACCAACATTCTCCCTCCATCTAGTTGTGATCATGCAATCATGCAAAACATTCCTTGAACTTCATTGTTCCTGGGTAGGAACTGTAAAGGATACACTGGCGTTTCTCTACTCCATCTGGGTATTACAATCTGGTCGAGCCAAGAAGACATTCTGGCAAGATGGGAAAGTGACTCCAGCTCGGTCAATATCGATTCAAAAATTATAATCTTTGTTCCCAAGTCGTAGAAAACAATTTGTTCTTTAATTTGAGACCAAATTTTTAAAACCAATATTGATGGAGCTGGAGTGATTTTTCCATCTTGCTAGGATATCTTCTCTTCTCGACTAGACTAGCACTATGCATTCTTGTTTCATCAAAGGAACAAGGATTTACATAATCCAGTTCAGTTACTGGTCAGAGAATGATGTGCCCAAACTGAAATGGAAGACCTGACCCAGCTTATGAAGGGAGAGTATATTATTAAATAAGAGTACAGTATTCTCTCTGTTTATGAAGAGAGAACCTTGAGGGATCACTGTTGCTCTCTTCACAATCTAGAGCGAGATGGAAACATCGGAGAGTAAATTAAATAAGAATATTCTCTCTGATTGTAAAGAGAGAACCATGAGGGTCTGTTTCTCTTTTCAGAATTGAGAGCGAGATAAAAACCACTCTGAGGAGAGAGTGAGATGGAATAACATGAACGGGATAGAAAGTTGTCTACACGTGAAATGGTTTGAATGCATGCCATTGATAGCTGAGTGAAATTCATCTAAACTGGAATTCAGAGATGAAATTCATCTCAATGTGGAATTCAGAACTGGAATTCATA
This sequence comes from Sogatella furcifera, assembly GCA_017141385.1. Classification (NCBI taxonomy): domain Eukaryota; kingdom Metazoa; phylum Arthropoda; class Insecta; order Hemiptera; family Delphacidae; genus Sogatella; species Sogatella furcifera. Next base: position 5,731,865 of record CM029552.1, read on the forward strand.
TGAATCTGGAAGTTAAATAAGTTATGACTGGTCAGCAACAGAAATTGGGTGGTTGATTTTCTCACGAACTGTATTTTCATAACTTTAATCAAATACCACATTCAGGATTCAGCTCTCCAAAATTATATATGGATCAAACTTTATCACTCTTGTAGTAATATATAGTTTTAGTAATATATAGCTGACGCCAAAAAGTTAGGCGGTTTCGTCTGCGTTTCGTTCGTTCCAACAACACTGATGTTAATAAGAGTTATCATTTGGCTAGGCCTAGATAATGTATTGAAATCAAAAGATGCTTCTCATCAGCTGTTAGTTGACTATATCACGTACAAAATACAGAAGAAACCGCATAACTTTTGACTCAGTTCAAAAAAGATTGTAATTGATTTATTTATTATTATTTTTATTTATTATCATAATTGAGTTATTTATTTATTATTAACGAGATTGAGATACAATAGAATTGAAACACAGACAACGTCTAAAACGTCTCTTTTTCCCAATTTTGGTTAAAATATTCAAAATAGAGGTTATGTTCACACTTGAAACTTAAATTATACACAAATTTAAACTTCTAAAGGTAAAAAAAAAACTATCAAACCGTAATTTAGAATTTGGAAGGTTGTTACATAAATAAAAAGAACCAAAACACGAATAATATTACTTGAAATATTGATTTTCACTTGAAATTTTGAAACCCAAAATAGATAGACTTTCATGAAAGTTGATACATCAGCTGAAATTTTTTCAATATTAATTGAAATGATAATTAAATAGCACACATGGAGTAGAGCAACTCCCAAAATCACGAATACAAGCAGGACCTCCTAAATACTATTTAGGAGGTCCTGATACAAGTCAATTTTAGTGCTTTCCTACATGAGTGCATTCAGGTAGTATGCTTTTGCAGGCATACAGTTTTTCACAGTATTTGTATTATTATATGTATAAAATCATAAAATGTTTATGCTAATGCATGAAATCTATGTATTAATTAATTATGTATGTATACATAATTAATTAATTATGTATTATTCTGTGAATGGTAAGTAAATATGATTCACATGAGATTTGATACTTGATTCGACAATGAAGGTTTTTGTGTGTTTGTAGGGAGAAAAACTGACAAGAGCTTAACAATCTGTCCAAAGTGTCAATTAAGTCTTGTGACAAGCGAAAAATATTCAAACGCCTCATCTGTCAATCACATTGACAACTTTGTGGACATTCTTGCAACAGAATTTCACAAACTTCCATGGATCAGCATTGAAATTTGCTTTTTTCAATGTTCTATTTTTAATATACAAATATCTTGTGAATTCATATTTAGTTGAAATTGGCTTGAATTCAATATTTTCCCCCGATTTTCACTTACTTCCCCTACAATATTGAACCTGCCTCTCACGGTACGAGAAGTTTCAATAGAATCATCCATCAAGTATATACAGTCCAAGCAAAGAAGACCCTATGGAAAAATGGGAAAATGACTCAAGCTCGGTCAATTTTGGTTAAAAAATTATCAATTTGATCTCAAATTGTAGGAAACAATTTGATCTACTATTGACACCACTTTTATAATTCTTGAACAAATATTGACCAAGCTGGAGTCATTTTCCCATCTTGCCAGAGAGTCTTCTTTGCTTGGGCAGACTATATCAAGATGTACATGAAAAAAGTTTCTGTTTATTATATTAGAAGAGTTTCACTTTTTCATCTCAAATTTGGTCATTCAGGTCATTTTACCCAGTAATAATAATCAAACACACATATCAATAGAGAGGAGATACCAATCATTATAGCTGTAGACAACATTTCAGGCAGTTTCGTTTGTCTCTTGTTCGAGATGTAACCTACTAACAGCTGATGTGAAGCATCTATTATTTCTTTTCATTTCAAAAACATCATCTAGGTCTAGCTAAATGACAAATCCAATTGACAACATCAGCAGTTGCAGTGCACAAGGAGCAGACGAAACCGCCTTAAATTTTCGCCCTTCCACAAAGGACATAGTTCAAACCATAGAATGTAGCGTTATCAGGTTCAACAAGCATCATGATACATCAAAACACTTTGAGTTTACAGTTCGTACAAGTTTAGAAGACACGCCTTCACAATACACTCCACATTGTAACGGCGTGTCATCTCAGTTTGCGCGAACTAGCCTACTATAGTTACATTGATTCATGACAGCTGAAGTTCCAGCCTTGCCAGTAGCAACTAGCACGTTTTCACATGCTACAGCTTTGCTGGTGATGAGAGCATCAAACACGTTTTCACATGCCACTGTGGTTGAATGCCAATGTATTAGCAGTCAAACCCATGTCACTTCTCAATAACGGGATCAACTGTAGTCTGGACGAGCAGAGAAGACATTCTGGCAAGATGGATAAATGACTCCAAGTCGGTCAAAATTGTTTAAAAATTCATAAATTTGGTCTCAAATTGTAGATCAGAATGTTTTCTACAATTTGAAACCAAATTTAAAAATGTTGACCTAATATTGACCGAGTTGGAGTCATTTTTCCATCTTGCCAAAATGTCTTATTTGTTTGGACAGACTATGCCGTTCAAACGTAGTTATTTCTGTTGGAATATCATTGATCAAAGAGATGAGACGTATAATAGGGTATTTCAAAAATGGTTGTGCATAATAATTCTACAGTTGAATACAGTTTTGATTCATCCCCGCTCCATACAGCTCCATGCTATTCATTGTAATACTGTTTAATGCAGCTATTTTCGTGGAAATTTTAAAGATCAAACAGTTTTTGTATTGTAGGCTTTGCGTTTGAGTTAAAAAATTGTTGTGCCTTTAGCTAACGTTTAATAGTTAGGCGGTGTCGTCTGGCTGTTGTAATTGATGTAACCTACTATAGTCTGTCAAAGCAAAGAAGACATTCTGGATAAATGTGAAAATTACTACAGATCGACCAATATTGGTTCAACAGTGATAAATTTGATTTCAAATTGTAGGAAACAATTTGATCTACTATTTGAACAACATTTATAATTCTTGAACAACTATTGAACAAGCTGGAGTCATTTTTCCATCTTGCCACAATGTCTTCTTTGATTGGACAGACTATAAACCAAAGAGATCTATTTGCATTTTCCCAAGAATTATCTTCAATTTGAATCGAAATCGGAGATGTCACATCTTGCAATAATCCAATGAATAAAATCAATTCTAAAAATAATAAAACTTCAAAACCTCTTTACACGTCGGATTTCTGATACGCAGTAGTGATACAAATATCCAGAATTGATACACATGCGTACAGAAAGGAAGCTCATGACATTAAATATTTGCATCGAGGGTTGTCTGATTTGACAATGGTGAAAATCGTGGAGAAATAACTATGGGCTCTCTGAAACTTGATGTTTCATTTCTCTATAAATTCAACGTAGAAAATACCTGAACTAAGCTTGAATGTTCTTAAAAGCTTCAATATTTGACAAATAGAATCAGCTAATATCCAATAAGGCGTCGATCCATGAGCATTACAAATGTCTCGTATAGTCTGTCCAAGCAAAGAAGACCCTCTGGCAAGATGGGAAAATGACTCCAGCTCGATCAATATTTGTTCAAGAATTATAAATGTTGTCTTAACCGTAGATCAAATTGTTTCCTACGATTTGAGGCCAAATTGATAATTTTTGAACCAATATTGACCGTGCTGGAGTCATTTTCCCATCTTGCCAGAGGGTCTTCTTTGCTTGGACAGACTATATCAACGAGCTTCCTCCCTGTAACAATTTTGGGCTCAGTACCACAACTACATATTATCAGAAATTCACCGTGTAAAGAAGGTTTAAGACTGTGTGGAACAAGAAGATATAGATTTCAAACTAAAGCAAAGCTGAAAAGAAGAAGACTGTAGAACGAGAAAAAATTCATTTTAGACTGGAGAAGCAAAACTGATCGAGGAGATTTCATAACAAGAAATAATAGCTTTCATACTATAGAAAAGCAGATAAGAATAGAACAAGAAAAAATTGGTTCAAGATTGGACAAGCAAAACTGTTCAAGGAGATTTGAAAACAACGAATAGATTTCATACTGAAGAAAACCTGAAGGAGGTTTCAGAACTGAAAAAAATAGATTCCAGACTGAAGCAAAGCTGATGAAGAGAAGGAGCCTGGTGGGTGGTGGGTGAGGGGGGAAAGGGCTGCACAGAGAGACTATATTCAGCCTGAATCCAACAATCTTCCAGTGTCAAATTGAAAGCCCACACACAATGGTCGAGTGTCTCAAAAATAATGAGAATAAATGATCCTTCCCCGATTCCTTCTTCGTTTTCTCTGCCTTTCTCGGAGGACGCGTCCGTACGTCTTTGTTGAGGGATAAAGTAGTCTGTCCAAGCAAAGAAGACATTCTGGCAAGATTAGAAAATGACTTCTGATCGGTCAATATTGGTTCAACAATGTTAAATTTGGTCTCAAATTGTAGCTTAGAATGTTTCCTACAATTTGAGACCAAATTTGTGATTATTGTACCAATATTTGCCGAACTGGAGTCATTTTCCCATCTCGCCAAAATATCTTCTTTTCTTGGACCGATGACTATAGTAGAAGACGCTCAGGGTCTCCAAACTACCCCCCAACACCTCCCTATAGCCCACCAACGTCCCCCCACCCCCCAAGCAAAGTTTTCCAATGAATTAATGGTCGTCCTCCATTGTTGGATAGGAGAAGAAGTCCCGAATAGGACTTCGAATAAGGATAGAAGAAGGACGACTTTCTTCTTCTTCTTCTTCTTCTTCTTCTTCTTCTTCTTCTTCTTCTTCTTCTTCTTCTTCTTCTTCTTCTCTTCTTCTTCTTCTTCTTCTTCTTCTTCTTCTTCTTCTTCTTCTTCTTCTTCTTCTTCTTCTTCTTCTTCTTCTTCTTCTTCTTCTTCTTCTTCTTCTTCCTTTTCTTCTTCATCTTCTTCTTCCTCTTCTTCTTCAGACCTTCCCCATTTTAATAATCTCGTTCCCCGGTTGTGAAAAGAAAACGGATTTTGAAAAGCTTCACGTTTATAGCGGCGTTAGCTGAAATTTCATAATTAAAATGTGATAACAATAAGCTGCGCGGTTCATTTCAATTTAATTCGGATTCTATGGTTAGAGTGCGTACCAAAAGCGAGCTGAGTTAGATCAAGCGCAAGCTGTGAACGCATAGGCTACATTATTTTGATACAGTGGAATCTATGTTATAAGCTTAAGGTGTTATGTTCTAACAGTGAAAGTGTGCTATTGACAGCAAGTTCTTCCAATGCAACAATCTTCTCTCATCAATGCACCCTTACGTTTTATCTAATATCAAACTATCATTATACCTATATTGGAAAATGTAATATCGGTTAGGCATTAGGTATTAAACAATAATATTTTCTATCAGATATGAAAACAAACATCATGGCGATAGAGACGAAAAATGAACGGCTAAATTTATATTCGTCAGTTTAAATATAATATGGTATATCACAATATAATGGATTCGCAGTCCGTTTATGCAAACTAATGAAATGAATTTTGCAAGAATATCCATCAATCAAATAAAATTTCTTCTAAAAGTCACATGCTACTTGGAACTGTTGATTGAATAAATATGACAATATAATTAAATTATATAATTATAACAGTTGGAAAATACTGTGACCACAAATCGATGAGTTTTCCGACCATAGAATAAACAACTGAAATGAATAATTTTGCGGACATGTTTGGCAATAAAAACAAAATAATGTTCAACCGTCAAAATATTGTGACGCAGACCACAAATGAATTATTTCGCTATACTCTGTTCATGCAAAGAAGACATTCTGGTAAAATGGATGAATGACTCCAGCTCGGTTAATATTGATTAAAAAATTATAAAATTAGTCTTAAATTGTAGATCAGAATGTTTCCTACAATTTGAGACCACATTTATAGTTTTTGAACAAATATTGAACGAGCTAGAGTCATTTTCCCGTTTGGTCAAAATGTCTTCTTTGCTAGACTTTGATAGACTTCATCTGATTCCAAGTTCCAGTCAGAGTCCAGGGTTCCCAAAAAGCCATTTCATCTAATTGGAAATGTCAAATTTGCGGTTCAAAGGGCAAGCGAATATATTCTGCTTGCCAAAATCAAATCGTGGAAATTACGTTTCCTGAGTTTCATCAATAAGACTGTCAAAGCTATTCAAGTTATTGCATTTCGAGTAAAAAGGAGAAAAGGAGTGACGTCACAGAATGGGGCAATCAAGCGGTTGATGGTTGTCAAAGCAAAAGGCAAAGGAAATTATACCACTGACCACTTGGTGACTCTTCAGTATTCTTTACCTCGCTCTCTCTCTCTCTCTCTCTCTCTCTCTCTCTCTCTCTCTTTAAAGCTCTCTTTAACGCTTTCTTTTCTTTCGGCTTTATCAGTCACTTTTTTGTCTTTTAAAGTAATTTGAAATTTTTTCATGCAGTTTTATTGATCTCCATGATATATTTCCCAATATTCGGCAATTCTTCTTTCTTTTCATCTGTTTCAAATCGGTTTTAAATCAACATTTCAATCAGTTTCTATCTCTCTTTTTCTCCAGTTTTCATAGTTTGCTTTCTTCCTCTTCCAATTTTCTATCGACATACACGATTTTCTATCGTTTTTTTTACATTTTTTCATGGATCTTTCAATAAATTTCCTTCTCTCACTCTCTTACACACATTATTATACTTCAATTTCTCTTCCAACCCTTATTATACTTTTCTCTCTCCTTTTTCTCACACACACACAACACACATTATTATTCTTCCTCAATCTTCCCTCGTTTATTGGTGGATACGCATTCTCAGTGATTTTTCTGTCTCCTGTAGTACTTCGACATCAATTTTCATGCATTCTATTGATATCCTCTCTGATATATCTTAGTTATTTCAATACTAGCCAATTCTCGTTTCACTTCATCAGTTTCAAATTGGTTATTGATGAATATTATCCTTTCTTACGTTCTTATTTTGTAAGACCTTCTTATTTCCATTCACACATTTCTTTTAGCCGATTTCCCTCTCACATATTTTTCTGTATTCTTTGTTATTTTTCTCGTCTCTTCGACCCTCCTATCACATAATTTATTATCTCCTATTCTCTGTTATTATTTCTCACTTTTTTCAATCCCTCCTTTATCATTTTGCTCTTATTTTGTTCAGTTTTCAATTTATTTTTTCTTCTGCTTCAGCTTTCTTCAACTTCCTCCCTACACCGCGTTACATACTCCTTTCTACTATAATTATAATTATTCTTCTATAACCCTTTCTTTCAACTATTTCTAAATACCATTCGTCTCATATTCTCTTTCTTCGTTCTTCTCTTTTTGATTTGATTTCTCTTTTCAAATCTCACTCGATTCTCGTCTTCTTCAAAATCCGAATGGTTTAAAAAGATCTCACTTTTCTTCTTCTTCCTTTCTTCTAATTCATCTTCCTTCTTCTTCTTCTTCTTCTTCTTCTTCTTCTTCTTCTTCTTTCTTCTTCTTCTTCTTCTTCTTCTTCTTCTTCTTCTTCTTCTTTTCTTCTTCCTTCTTCTTCTTCTTCTTCTTCTTCCTCTACCGCCTTCTTCTTCTTCTTCTTACCTTCTTTTTTTTCTTCCTCTCGCTCCTTCCCCTTTTTCGTCTTCTGTTACTTCTTGCTCCTATCCCTTTCTTCTTCTCTTTTTCTCCCTTCTAGCTCCTACATCCTCCTCCTACCGCCTTCTTTTTCTTCTTCTCCCTACCTCCTTTTTTCAATTTCTAACCCTCCTTCTCCCTTTTTCGTCTTCTGTTACTTCTTACTCCTATCCCCTTCTTATTCTCCTCCTCTCTTTTTCCTTCTTGCTCCTACCCCCTCCTTCTTCTCCTGATTCCTCCAACCACCTTAGCATAAGTTTTCTTATTTTTACTCTCTTCTCTTCCTACTCCTTCCAACCCTCGCACACTACTCCTCTACCACAAAAATCAAATTACTTCCAAAAAGTAGGTACTTACTTTGAAGCTCGTGCCTTTCCCAATGATTGGAGATGAAAGTGATACATTCGGCCTCAAATGAAATTGTATGTTTGTGGCAGCAACTGAAAAGTACGGAATTCGATTGGTCCCATTCATACGGGTCACATATGTTGACTTTACTTATTGATATCGGAAAGGTTTGGCGCGGAAAATGTTTGTATTGATAGAACTCACTTTTACAAAACTCGCTTTTCGATAAAACGTTCTCCTTGACAGTTTGGTATACACAGACTTTATAAATACACTAAGGTATTTAAGACTGTAGCCTATTTTTGATAATCTATTACAGTTAGTATAAACAGATAGTGTATAATAATTTAATCAAATAGTCTCTGTGCTTTGTAATAGTTATTATGTACTGAAATATAATGTATTATGTAATCCAAATGGATAAAAATGAATAAAGTGATTAAATCTGAATATCCTTTGCACTCATAGATGACACCAAAAAATTGCAGGCGGTTTTGTCTGTTCCTTGTGCGCTCTAACAGCTGAGGTTTTGAGGAAACCAATTGAGTTTCATGATGGTCCGTTTCAAAGTCTTGGCTCACTTCCGCGGTCCATTCAGGGGCAACCAATTGTGTGTGGGGGGGGGACTGGGTCACTCCCCGGAAATTTTTTGAAAAATATATAATAGTTCAACTATATTAATTTTAATCATTATTCAAATACTGTATTTGAGGTATTTCTACTAAATACTGTACGTATTTCGATATTAATGTTCTTTAAATATATTGAAGTCTGATATTATGCCATTGATCTATTAAAATATTATAATAAAGGCCATTATTTCAATCAGATTTGGTAATAAATATTACTTCATTCGTTTATACAGTATTCTATTTATATGAAGGATGTTCACTTATTAAATTGTAAAAACTATTCTCGAATTTATTCCTTATCAACTATAATATGTCTTCAGCTATTGAAATACCAAAATATATTAATCATCTTAAACGTTATAGGTTTTACTAGGCAATAGAATAATTGGATAAAATAATGCAACAATATTGAATCAATAACCAACTTTTTATTGAGAGTTGTATTTGTATAGAAATAAGTGTTTATTTATTGTTGTGGTTGTTCTTTAATCATTTAATTTTATTTAGGCTTTAGAGGGTTTCTTATGGATTTATTTTAAGTTTCTTTCGTTGAGATCGGTATGACATCGCGGGCCGCACAAAACTATCTGGCGGTCCGAAGCCGGACCGCGGTCCGCCATCTAGTGACCACTGCTCTACATCATCCTGTAAGAAATGGTGCAATAACATAGCAATCTATTCTACTGAACGATATGAGCATGACACTACTCCACTGTAATTTAATGAACAATAACAAATAATAACAATGTGTTCATCGTGCTTTGCATGAAAGAGAATCCTATTTTCATACACTTAGAAATACAATAAAAGTAACAGAAATTTTTGGATATGATGAGAAATACTACCAATTCATTCAAGAGATTTTGCCAATAAAGAAAACTTGAAAATGAAAATCAAGAAACTTAGAGTAGTTTGCAGCACGATCTGTAAGGTGCTGTAACAGAAACACATGTCATTCAAAAGAAGAAAATAGTTAACGTTGAGAAAAAGTTAAGAGAGAAGTAAAGAGAGTTAAGAGAAACGAACCTTCAACATCTTAGCTGTGAAAAAGTTGTAAAAGCGATAAGAAAGATCTCAAGCTAGTTCTAGGCGTTGAAAAACGACTTGAAAAAGCGAAACGTGTTTCCAGCTTCTATACCTTATTCTATGTAACTTTCGCCCTGAAATACATAGCGTTCCCTATCACATACGTGTCACATCAAGCCGTAAGTTACATCAAACAGAGTATAGTGAAGTGGCGTTTTTCTCACCAATGGCAATTACAAAATGGTAATTACTGGTGGTGCAGGATAGCCTGGTCGAGCAGAGAAGACATTCTGGCAAGATGGGAAATCGACTCCAGTTTGGACAATATTTGTGCAAAAATAATGTATTTGGTCTTAAATTGTAGAAAACATTTTGCTCTACAATTTGAGACCAAACGTACAATGTTTAAACCAACATTGACTCAGCTGGAGTCATTTTCCCATACTGCCAGAATGTCTTCTATGCTCGACCATACTGTAGCTATACGATGTGAGGCAAGAGAAATAGTCTTCAAGTAAGTGAGGAAGGCGAAAAGATTGAAGAAGATGAAGGGGATGAAGAAAGGAAGGAGAGGAGGAAATGACAGACGGAAGGAAATGGCTGAGAAGATAAAACACAGAAGGAAATCTTCTGTGAAGAATACCTACACCCTACAGTAGTTGTCTCACTAACTTACCTCTGCTAATTTCTCTCTTTAAATCTTTTATACATTGTACGGCTATTGAAGTGTTTTCTTGAATGTAACCTATGTATCTTTCTAAACAGAATCGATTATTCTTCCAAATTTGAATGTGGATACTGTGCTACAACAATATGACTGATTTTAAAACGAATGCAAGAAAAAAATGATGATACAAAATAAATAACTCTACATAACCTGATGACGTTCCAGGCTTTCAATTGAGAGATGATACAGTATTTATAATAAAAATCAAGACGATACAATACGTTTGAAAAATGATACAAAACGTTACTATGTTTCATATTGTCTATTCGATTATTTAAATTTAAAAATGATAAGCATAAAGACCTTTCAAAATTCCGTTATAGCAAGTGCATAAAACAGCTCACCTTTTTCATATTTATCCAGAAATAAATATGGAAATAAACAGTAGCTATCACAAATGCTATTCAATGAAGAGAGAGTACACTATAGTGGGCTGGTACTCCCATTAATACTGCACTCCTATTGGCCAGTGGGTGGTGAAAGTGGGAGTGGAGGTCTCGTCCAATCACAGAGCTTCATCGCCGTCTCCGTCATTTTGTTTGCGTTGGTAGCCATTACATAGCGTTTCACGCGAGTATTCTTCGAGAAGTAGTCTTGATAACTCTTGCAAAAGTAGTCTTTGTTATTAGTATTATTTTATTAAAAAGTAGTAGGCCTATTGTCGAAAAAAGAAGTCATTCTGGCAAGATTATAAAATTAGATCAACTCAGTCAATATTAGTTCAAGAATTTTCAACTCGCTCCCAAATAATTGTAGAGCAGAATGTTTTCTAGAACTTGAGGCCAAATTTATAATTTTTACTGACCGAGCTGGAGACATTTTCCCATTTTGCCAAAGAATGTCTTCTTTGCTCGATAAGTTCACTTTCAATCATTAAATTTTTTTCATAATTAAATTTTTTATGGAAACATTCTTCATAATCCAATTAAAAGTAGGCGATTGGAGAAGTTTTCTACTGATTTATTCGCTCTTATCCATCCATCAATCTCGCAAAGCAGTTTTTTGCTCTTGCTTGCATCTTAGACCACTGGCGGCTCGTACCCACAAAGTGTTCGTATCTTTTACTGTACAGCACTTCACCTGTTTCGTGGGCACGAGCCGCCAGTGTCTTAGACTACGTACTATTACATTGTACATTGTCTATGCTTACATTGACAACAACATGAGTGGGATCAAGATTCATCAGCCTCTTTGATCTGTACGTTAATATTGTCTTCCAAACACTTTTTCTTCTATACTGGTAGTTCTGTGAACAGTAGACCTCACGAAGTCATCCATGGATGGGGCATTTATGAGGGGAATACTGTCTTAATGTTGAGTTTCAAGTTTCATTAATTGCATGCGTCATTGAATGCAATTAATAATAAACTCGACAGCTGGTTCAGCATGAATAATTCTATAGTGTGAATTTTACTAGGTTCAGAAGTATAAATGTATATAGTAATATTTTGGCAAGGAGGTTATTCCTTTTCCTTTCATATTATCCTTAAAATGCAATATTTCAAGAAACCTTACATGTGCATCGACGCGCATTTTCAAGAGGAACATTCCTGTCAAATTTAATCAGAATCTATTACCGGATTTTGTCGTAAATGCGGAACAAACAAACAAACAAACATAAAGAGAAATCCAAAACCCTCGTCTTGAATCCTCACTTACGTTCGGTCAAAAAGAAAAAAGATACTAGTAGTTCTAGTATTACATACTACTAGTATATCTTTGTATAAGTTTGATTTAGAATACAAAGTAGACATTTGCATTGTAGTGTCGACTTTGTGTAGTCTCTTCCCTAGCAAGCATATGTTCAAAGATTGAATAAGATTGGGAAAATCTACTACACAAACATAACGCTCCAAGCTCTCTTCTCAATTTGTAGATCCACAAAGGAAAATGTTCTTTTCAGACCGTACTCGAAGTGTCCCCGCCCGAGAAGAGAGCTTGTTACCTTGCAAATATGCTACAGAAAATTTGAAAGAAGATTGCATGAAAACACTGTAGTGTCGACTTTATTGCAGCTTATAATTTTTTGTAAACTGGGAATCGTGTTGAGAAAGTTTTTCAGAAGGTGTTTTGTACATGTTAAGATGGACTTAATTGAAAAACCTAGAATTTTTTGTCGTTATTAAAAGTATAAAATCGGATCCTTTTTGAAAAATCATTTGCTAGATTATTGCTGCTTTGAGGAGTGCTTAGTTATTTTCACGCAGAAAAAGTTTGAGAGAAAAATATTCAAATTAAATTCTTGTCAGTGATGAAAACTCCTCTTCAAGAAAAATACTCTTTTCATAAAGTCGGCTGAACGTTGCTGAGAGGATCTTGTGCGTTCAGGCAATAAAACACAGGCAAGCTCACCTGCAGAAATTTATTGCAGTTGTTGGAATAATCTCAAACTTTCCTGCTAGCAAGCGAGAAAAGCAAATCCTGCGCAACTCATTAAAAAAACTTTCTTTCAACTCCTGGAAAATAATTATTTTCAACTGTCAATGTCATGAAGCTGAATGTACACTGGTATTGATAATTCGTGGAAACAATTGAACTGGTTTGAATCGATACTTGATAATCAATGTTGAGTGGATATTTTTCTGATTGTTCTAATAGAACTTCATCGCTAGTTGATGAATTTCTACTGTGTTATTTAAACGTTCAATGCTCATTATTGTTCAAGCGGAGGCTTGGATGAAAATTTATGAATGAAAATTTTTGAGTATTGGTTTCCTAGTTCATCATTGAAAAGAGCTTACAATGGCCGGGAAAGATTCTATGCTGTTCAAGCAAAGAAAACCAAAGAAGATCTGCACTAAACACTCCCTCTGGCAAGATGGGAGAATGTCTCAAGCTTGGTCAGTATTGGTTCAAAAATTATCAATTTGATTTCAAATTGTAGGAAACAATTTGATCTACTATTGGAGATCACATTTATAATTCTTGAAAAATATTGAGCGAGCTGGAGTCATTTTCCATCTTGCCAGAGGCTCTTCTTTGCTTGGACAGACTATAACCAGAGACAATGTATAAATATATACATTGTCTCCGCTATAACTAAACTCCCTTACTTAGAGAATCTCCCCTATTTTCAAAATAAATGACATAAATCACAAATTTACATACTACAAAAAACATCATATTAGATTTCAACCATTATTATTGTGATTGTGTAGCCCAAGTTTCATTGAAAGTTTCATGTTGAAAGGATTTTGTTATATGGTAACACTTTTGTTGTAGTTTCTATGATTAACCATCATATAACTTATTTGTTCATCAGTTGGTTCATGCATAGAAAAGTAATAAGTCATTCAATGGCCGTTAAATACATATGAATGTATTCTTCTGTTTTACGATACAATATTGGCGACGAGGATAGGATTGAATACATTTTTTATTGTATAGTCTGTCCAAGCAAAGAAGACCCTCTGGCAAGATTGGAAAATGACTTCAGCTTGGTCAATATTTTTTCAAGAACTATATAAGTAGTCTTAATAGAAGATCAAATTGTTTCCTACAATTCCTAGAATTGATAATTTTTGAACCAATATTGACCGAGATTGAGTCACTTTTCCTTCTTGCCAGAGGGTCTTCTTTGCTTGGACAGACTAGAGTTGCATAGCCCAAGTTTAAATTGAACCTAATTCGAGCATCTCATTTAAAATTCACTATCGTACCTGGTTTACTCGAATGTTGTTTCTTCCAACAAACTCCTACTGCACTAAGCACTAGTCTATTCTCACTAAACGTTATCCTACTCAACTCAACGACGGCAGATCAAGGGAACATTGTTAATAATAGAGTTTTTGATGGGGCTTGCTATACAACCATACGCTCACCGTTCTTGTACAACAGACTCTATTTGATGTAACTTTCGACTTGTGCTTAGCACGTTCAGATACAGAATACAAGGTATTTCAATTTGGAAGTTACATCGAATTGAGTATAAGTTGGGCTTTGAGCAATTATCTGTGTCTACAGAAGCCTCACAGTGCTGAGAACCTATAGTTTGGTCGATCAAAGAAGACATTCTGGCAAGATTGGAAAATGACTTCAACTCGGTCAATATTTGTTCAAAAATAATAAATTTGGGCTCAAATTGTAGATCAAAATGGTTTCTACAATTTGAAACCAAATTCATGAAGTGTCAACAAATATTGACCGAGCTAGAGTCATTTTCCCATCTTGCCAGAATGTCTTCTTTGCTCGACCAGACTACAAGCATAGGTTAAGGGGTTGATGGAGGTTGGAGAATATACCAGGAGGTTGTAGGAGGGGGGTAAGGGCAATTCGGTAAGAGAAGGGGGTGAATTCGGTAGTGGTGAGGGGAATTCGGTTAAGGTGAGGTGAATTCTGTAAGGAGTGGGGGGTGAATTCGGTAGTGGTGGGGGTGTATTTGGTATGGGTGGAGGAGAATTTGGTAGGGTGGGGGTAAGTAAATTCAGTAGGGGTGGGGTGAGTTCGGTAGGGGTGGGGGTGAATTCAGTAGTGGTGGGGGTGAGTTCACATGGTAGAAAGGGGTTGTACATGCTGAAGCGTGCATAGTTGATGTCCGTAGTTAGGAATTCTGAGCTTAATTATCTTTGTACGTCTCTGCACATTAGGCTTAGTTGTTCGCCAGCATGTGAGATATTTAGCGAACCTCTTCGAGAATCTATGAGGCGCTCATAATGCGCGAGTGAGCCTGGAATTAATTTACTCGGCGCAATTACTGTCAGCGATGTTTGACTTCCAGGCAACAGTTTGTAATAAGGTGTTGAGTTTGTATTTCCAGTTGAGAAAACGACATTGTAAAGCATTTGTGAGTCTAATGTTCCTTGATTTCTCCTATGTTCAGCCATAGCTACCTTCAAAATTCGCTCCGGCAGCTGGCCGTCGGAAGGTTGATTGATTTATTTATTCCATGCCAGGTCTTGAAAAACCTATTACATTTAAAACATATTACAATAACATTTACAATAATTATAAAATAATAATTAATATATATTCCGCTATAAAACTATACAAAAAAATAATAATCATAATAAGAAGAAAACTAAATTACAAACAAATGAAGAGTTACGTGTAGAAGGTAAAATAAAAGTAAAAGCTTCATATAAATGAAAAAAGAAGTAGATATTTCGATGAAGAAACAGGTGATAGAGTGAAATGAAAAGTCGAAAGAAGTTTTGATGAAGGATGAAACAAGCGGTGAAGATGATACTAGAATGAAAAGGAAGATGAAGAGTGAATGAGCTTGATGAATTCCCATAATCCGTCTATAATAAATAGAAATTTTAATTTTCTGAACCCGCCCACAATGTGCTACAATCTACTTGTAAATAAAAATGTAAGAGAAACTTTTACGCTAAGTCCCAATATAGCTAGTCCTATATGTCCTATATGTTGCTGAGAAGTTGGTAGACTTTTTTTGAAAGTGACCAATGATCCACATAGAACAATATTTTCAGGCAACCCGTTCCATTCCCTTGAGGCCGTAACCACAAATGAATTATTAAACATTGCTGTTCTATGCAATGGAATTTGCAGCTTATATTGATGTGATCTTGTTCCTCGTCCAGGATTAACACTTGAAATGAGTGTGAAAGATTCCCGTAGATAACCTGGACCCTCATCAAGAACTAACACCTTATAAGTCAAGCAGAGAATGAAAAACTTCCGACGCTCCCTAAGTTTGAGCCAGCCGAGATCAGTAAAGAAAGGAGTAATATGCGCATCTCGTCTGGCATCATAGATAAAACGTACAGCAAAGTTCATAGTCCGCTGCAATTTGTTACTTAATTCATTGGAAATATCATTGTATACAATGCAACAGTAATGTAGGAATGGAATAATTAACGCATTCACCAGTGTAACTCTTACTGATTTAGGTAGATAGTTCCTAATCCTTTACAGCTGGTGCATACCACCAAAAACCTTATTACACACTTGTGTAGTATGTTCACTCCAGTTGAGAGAACTGTCAATTAAAACACCAAGAATACGAGCACACTGAGAATATGCTATTATGTTTCCATCTATGACCACAAATGGAGGAAGGGTCATTGGCAAGTTATTCACAAGCCTAGGATATCCTATGATAATACTTTTAGTTTTGGTTGGATTTAGTTTGAGTCCATGAGCCATTGACCATTCAACAAGTTTTTAAATTCCTCATTCATGTGGTTCACAGAAGTATGAAAACTTTCGGAAGGAAAATGAAGATATATTATTAGATCGTCGGCAAAAAGATGATAGTTGGAGTATTTAAATATCATAGGAGAATTATTTATGTATATGGAGAAGAGAAGTGGTCCCAATACTGAGCCTTGAGGAACTCCCAGCATAACTTGACACCATGAAGAAATATTATTAGAGTTCCCCAATACAGCTTGGTTGCGACCAGTCAGGTAAGATTTGAACCATTTTATAACTGAGTTTGAGAAATTACACTGATTTTTCAACTTATGAAGAAGAATTTTGTGGTCCACGTTATCAAATGCTTTACTATAATCGAACTGCACTAGTAAAGTGGCTTGTTTTCTATTCATTGCAGATCTGATATCATCTGTAATCTTTACAAGTGCAGTACATGTACTAAAGTGTGGACGGAAACCAGACTGCTGTCTTGCAAAAAAGTTGAATTTTGACAAGAAATTAACAATTTGCTTATGTACTGAGCGTTCGTAAGCTTTAGAAATTGAGCATAAGATATTAATTGGCCTGAAATCAGCAGGAGTAATAGGATTTTTATTCTTGGGAATAGGTTTAATGATTGATTGTTTCCAAAGATAAGGTGCAACACTTGACTGCAATGAAAAATTGAATATATGTGTGATCGTAGGCAGAATGATAGGAAGTAGTTTCTTGTAGAATACAATAGGAATGTTATCTACTCCCATAGAATTTTTACTGATAGCTAGTATATTTTCCATCATTTCTGCTGGGTTAACATAAGAAAAAGAATGTCTCATCAGGAGTGCGTGTTGATACTGATTTACAAATACATCTTGTGAAATATCACCTGCCTTTACAGCATTGTTAGATGTAACAAAGTAGTTATTAAGAGCATCAAGTGACAGATTGAGGGCATCCTGCTGTTTAGTATGATGTGCTCCAAGCCTACGAACATTATTCCACATAGCAACCACTGACCTATTCCTGTTGAATTGCTCATGGAAGTAACGGAGCTTAGCATTACGACAAAGAGATTTTACTCTGTTGCGCAATAATTTGAAGATATTGAAATCAATTTCATTACTTGTTCTTTTAAATTTCCTTCTGGCTCTATCCCTTTCCTTCTAGCATTTAAAATCTTAGAATTAATCCAGGAACAGGCCTATGTCGCGGTCGCACTGTACGGACTGGTGCATGCCTATCAAAAATACCAACGATCATGTCATTAAATAAAGCAACTTTTTCATTGATGTCATTAATTTCTCCAATTCTATACCATGGAAGGTTGATTGCCTCCACAAGAACAATGTTCAAATCAAAGTTTTTGTAATCTCTGTATGTAAAAGTTGAATTGTAATTAGGTTTTTCCAAATTATAAATCAGAATAATAAGATCATGATGTGAGAAACAAGGTGCCGGCATTTGATCATAATATGAGACATACTCTTTATCATTTACAATGGCTAAATCAAGTAAAGTGTGGGAATGAGGCAGATGGTACGTTGCTAAAGTATCATTAACAAAATAGAGGCTCATAGAATTTATCATTGTTACTAGCTGCCTTTTTTCGAAATTGTTTTTCAACAAGTCGGAGTTGAAGTCTCCTAGCAAAATTATATGTTGATAGGTGCCTATGTGATCTAAAAGAGCATCCTCTAGTAGGGACAGACGACCCGCATTAGGAGGGCGATAAACAACACACACTATCACCTTAATGCTGTTGGCAGTCAATTCAACAAACAGGAACTCAGGAGATCTGGAGTATGGTTGAGGTGAGACATAAACTAATTTGGGACTCAGAGATGAACGTACATAAACTGCCACTCCTCCCCTTGCCTTACCAATCCTATCATTTCGGAAAAGTGAGAAGTCCTTCAGTGCAAATGAGCTATCCTGGAGTGTAGGCTTTAGCCAAGACTCACTCACACCCACAACATCGAAACTAAGCATTGAAAAAATTTCTTTAAAATCGTCAAAGTGACCCGGAAGGGATTCTGCATTGATGTGACATAATTTTAAGGAATGTGGATACTGATCAAGTGTACTCGATATATTGGTCAAATCCATTAATTTCAGAGAAATGAAAATTCAGAATGACTCAACTAATTATAAAAATTACTTTAGTTTTAAAGATATATCTTGACAAACAAAGAGAATTTATAATATTAATATATCAGTATGCAACAATTAAAATTTATTACTCGCATCGTGGTAGCGGTTTTCATTTACAACAGTACACAAATTTAATTCAATTTCATGAATTATGAACAAAATTCAATTTCAAAGAGTGCATTTCAAATGCAATTCTATGATGGCTCAAATCATATGACTTATAATGAGCTATTCAGGGTATGAATTCAAAAGTGCCGTTTCCGAAAAACTCATGAAAAAACAATTTTTGGCATATTATTCGCCATTTTCTCCGCCATTTTTGATTGGATTTTTTTCGTTGATGGCTCAAATTGCAGGGCATAATAAGGGCATTATACACACCAATTTTTCAAAACGATCAAGTTATTGGTCGATTTGTAGTGATTTTTCAAAACTTTAATCCCTAATTTCACCCCCTAACCTTGAACCAATTTGACTGGTTAACGAACTTGACCGAGATATTAGCACTAATGATTTTTGTGCAAAATTCGCTCGCTCTCCGACAAGCCCTTCGGGAGTTATCGTGTTCACAAGAATCTGTAAATATATAAATATATAAAAATAAATATATAAAAATAAATATATAAAAATAAATATATGGAAAATAGAGATATATGAATTTGA
Source organism: Sogatella furcifera (assembly GCA_017141385.1). Taxonomy (NCBI): domain Eukaryota; kingdom Metazoa; phylum Arthropoda; class Insecta; order Hemiptera; family Delphacidae; genus Sogatella; species Sogatella furcifera. The sequence goes on from CM029552.1 coordinate 5,751,122, forward strand.
ACGGACATCAAATTCGTGTTCTAGGGAGCTCGGAAACGTGTAAAAAATATATCACATCATAAATTTTCGTACCCGCGAAATAGGTGAAGTGCCCGTATCTTTTACTGTACAACATTTCACCTGTTCCGAGGGCACGAGCCGCCAGTGTGTATAATACAAACTATACCTCTAATAGAGATAACTATGGTTCAGCTAGTTTCTTCAGTCTCTGAAAAAATAGCCAAATTTCTCTTGAATTTTTTATCAAGATTGGAGATACAGTATACTCTTTTCATAACGATATTGAAGAGACCAGATGATGATATCATCACTATAGAGTAAGATCGTTTCAGGGAGAGTATTATAAATAATAAAGGATTTAACAAACAAACTAGGATAGCAGATCTATTGTTATTGTTTGGGAGAGTAACGAATTGAGATCTATCGTTAATTTAAAGGTTGTTAGTCAATGTTTTACTATCTATGAATTATATATACCTATGATCCTTGATTGTTGGACATATGCCATCTTTAATTGCACATTTTTTGCTTGCATTAATGTCTCATATTGTTGTCCTTATTTGGAAGATGGACTTCAACTGAACAAATAACAGATGATACCAGAACTTGCCTAGTTCACTCAAGCTGAGAAGAGGCTCCGTTACAATAGCTTCACTTCATGGCACTGGTTCATGACAAATTAGAAAAACAAGAGTTGGGCAGCCACACACTGTACGACTACTGTTCAGAACACTATGTTATTAGTGTTCTAAACAGCAAGTAGTGAGAGTATGCCATTCTCTTTTACAAAAACTAATAGAATATCATGAGCATTGCGCTTTCTTTGCAAAAGGATTTTGAACAAATTATTTTTTTAACAGACATAATATATGATAACATAAAAAACAATGATTTATTTCAGAAAATTCCGATTTCTCTTTAAATTAGATAATCATCGATCCAGTTTATACAATTTCAATACATTTTCATTCGTATTCTTACAAAATATAGATTCCTCTTCAGCTTTCATTATAATGTAACTCGGTACACATTTCAAGTTGATTCAATAAATTATAAATATTTTTCAACAAAAATATATATTATATTTCAAACTCGATAATAATCAAACATCAATATTGGATTCAATAAGGATTTTCTTCCTTAAATATAAAAAATATTTATTTTCCTCTAGGCCTAATATAAAGAAAGCTATGATTCAATTCAAGACATCCATACAACAAATTACAACAAATATGATCTGATATAATATACCTGTATTACAACAAATGTTTTTTTAATAGAAATTTTAATGATAATCATCAACTTTAGTAGGCCTACAGACAATATTCACACACGCAGACGTTTTAGTCTATGTGGGTTCTATATTCATTCAAAATAATTGTATTGTGTTGTAATGTGCGTGATAAATTGAATAAAAAATTGAAATTGAAATTGAAAATTAAATTCAGTTCAAATCAAGAGATTCTTACTCTTATTCCAACAGATATAGATATTTATTGAGATATAACAAACCCATGATTTTAGTTCAAACAATAATCATCTTGATTCAATACATTTTCATAATTTTTTTAAACAAATATAGATTTATCTTCAAAATAATCTTAAAATTTATCTTCAAATTGTCATCAACTAAATTCAACAACGTTCTGAAGATAAAATCCAATCCAATAAATTCTCACTTTATTATTGATATATTCTTTGAAACCTCACAGAACTTGGAAAATTAAACTAATTCATACTATGTTAGCTCTTCTCGTCACAAACTGAAATCAAACTATTGTAGTTGAGTCTGTCCTCCTTCAATGTTTTAGGCGTTGATGAACTATTGTCCTTCGTTAATTGTTTTGCAATATTCGTGAAATCATTATCCAAACTTTCTTCCGTTGCCGAACAACACGTTTTGAAAGAGGGAATTACAGATGATGAGGAAGAAGAAGAGGAAGAGGAAGAAGACGAAGAGGATGAAGAGGAAGATGAGGAGGAGAAGAAAGGATTGAAATTTGTGGAAGTTGATGAGGAGGATGAAGAAGAGGAAGAGGAGGAAGAAGAAGAGCAATTTGAAGAGCTGGTGTCTTCATCCCTTTCATCTTTTGGAGATGTTTGTGATGGTCTCTTCAATTCATCTCGGTTTTCTGCTTCTGTCATCGTGCTCCTGGAAGCAAAGAGCTTTTGTCAGTAAATTGATGAAATTGTGTGAGTGAAAATACGAATAAAATTGTGTGGGTCGCAGTTTGAAAGAGAGAAAATTTAGTTTGACAGAGAGAATAATTATTGATTGGAGGAGGAATCGCCTGTATGCGATGCAGCGAGCAATGGTTTAGTTCTTTAGTGGATTCCAAACATAAACAATTCCGCATTCCCGATAAAATAACTCTGTATTAAACAATAGCTTTGTAAACTTGCAGGTATACTCTATCCAAGCAAATAACACATTTTGTCAAGATGGGACTTCAGATCGGTCAATATTGACTGAAAAATTATGAATTTGGTCTCAAATTGTATATCAGAATGTATCCTACAATTTGAGACAAAATTAATAATTTTTGAATCAATATCGATCGAGCTGGAGCCATTTTACCATCTTGCCGGGATGTCTTCTTTGCTTGGACAGACTATAACCAATCATCCACCACTACTACAACAAATTTAGAAAGAAACGCTTATTATCTTGGAAAGGAAAATACCCGACGTAAGGTTCAACAGTAAGATTATGAACGAGCATACGACGCTAGTTGAGAAAACTCTAAACTCTCCTCAAAAATGGATTTCTGAACCACCTGTCGGGGTGTTTGAAGAATAATATTGAAGGAAAACAGAATGTTGAAGGGAAAAGCGCAAAAAATTGATGTAAAAACAGACCATTCGCTGGTTATAGCACAAAAACGATCAGGAAACTAACATTCAGTAACAATTATATGTTACTTTAGCAACCCCAACACTGACTAAACTAACATTTTATTTCTTCAGATCTCAGACGTGAATGGAATATGATAGCCGAGCCGACTCTGGCGTCATACTCTATTTGATGTAACTTCTTTCTTTGTATCCTGTTATCTTATACGTGTTACGCCAGGTCCGAGGTTGTATCAATAGAGTATAGCATTGAAAAAGTTAGACCAAAGCTGGACTGATGCCTCATTTGCATTCTAAACAAACCTCTTATAATATATGTATTACATATCCCTATATAAATAAAAACATGTATATATGGACATGTAGACTATATTCAGATTCTTTAAACATGTATTACATATATAAATTATATTAGGCCTATTCTGACGCTGATACAGGCTCATTCACGAACTGGATACTGTATATATGCTGGACCCTTGTATACATAATACTGTATATCTATACATACGGTGTTGGTTGACTGTATATATAAATATGTAGGAAATTTGGATACACAATATATCTATACATATGGACGTAGGTTCAATCATAACTAGTGCTATATCTCGCATATATGAATATGTCGGACACATATTTTAACATATATGCATATAAGGGAGGCTCACAAAGTGCTATATACACGCTAGGGGAGTCAGTGAGCAGTGAGTAGTGCCATGTTGAATATTCATAAATCCGATAGTCTGTCCAAGCAAAGAAGAAATTTTGGAAAGATGAGAAAATGAATCCAACTTGGTCAATAATGGTTGAGAATTATAAATTGGTCCTAAATTGTAGATCAGAATGTTTCCTACAATTTGAGACCAAATTTATAATTTTTGAACCAATATTGACCGAGTTGGAGTCATTTTTCCATCTTGCCAGAATGTCTTCTTTGCTTGGACAGACTATATCAATTTCGCATTTGTACTGGACCTATTTTACATTACGCCAATGGCATTGATCTGTGCCATTTTAAAGAGATGCAGTAATTAGTTGGAGTGTTGGGGAAGGGAGTGAGTTTAATGGACATTGGAGCTATATTTTTATGAATAGTTTGTGTGAATTGATGGGTATGTTTACATTAAGCTAATGGGAGAAAGCACAGATTTTGAAATTCACTCTAAAATGAGTTATAAAGGGAGAATTTAACAATTTATGGATTCATTATACATTGTAGCCCTAATAACAAAGTAATTTATTTATTTATTAATCTATTGGCAAAAACACATTGGTAAGAAAGAACAGGCCCATGGTAAATATAGTCCAAAATTGTAAGTTATAAGTCCAAATTTCTTTTCCAGCCGAAGGTTTCTCACTCAAAGAAATGATCCAAAAGTGATAGTAATTGGAAAATTTTGAATTTTGAAGGGTTGATCCGAAAAACACAGAATAGTTCCAAACTTTCATTGAAATAGAAAACTTAATTGAAAAATTGAGTCGAAAGTAAAAGTAAAGTAAAATCGAAAACCATCACACACTAACATTTACTGTAATCATTATTTTATAATAGTTATGTGAATAGAATTGTGATTTCGGGCAGCTTGAGCATCGAATTTAGAGCCGCGCGGCTAGAGCTGCCTCTTGGGAATCAATTTAATGATCATTTGTTTGATGATGATGATTTGTTGATCAGCAACGACGAACTTCAAAACGAGTGAATAAAATTACTTATTTCTGAAACTCGCTTCTACAGAGAAACCATCATGTAATGGTGCAGATTATGATGGAGTTCGGAACGATTAAATAACATTACTTTTTGTAGGTACTTTATTTTCTGAAACTTCAACAGTTTAGCAAGCAGTCACTTGGGAAGTTGCAACTCTCGTTTCGTTCCCTCATCTCCTCGTTCTGTCATTACCAAGTTTCAAGCAACGACCTACTTACAGCGCTTAGCGCAATGACAGCGCGGACAAATTTCGGATAAATCCCTTCACGTTCTGACACGGCACGCAGGCCGGTCTTTTCTCATCCATTTGCCGCCCCTTGACGCCTCCTCGCCGCCCCCGATTGCCGCCTCCAAGCCGGTAATCGCATACCCAAACATTTCACTTATCCCACTTCGAGCTTCCAGCTCCGATCATCCACTCGATAGCTGGCATATACTCAAAATGGCTGCCTCAAATTTCCAGCGAAAGTTGCACGTCTTCAACGTCACTCACAACGTTTGGGGCGACGAATTAATTCCGTTTTGTCAACTACTACTAAACTGATCTCTCACTCCCTCTTGTTTCCTGGCGCTCTCCTTGTCCTCCTTTTTTATTTTCTCTCTCTCGTTCGCTCAAAAGCGCTTCACATGTGAGTAGTAGTTTTTAATAAAACTAATATTCAAATTATTGACTGAAGTGTCGTGAAAAATAGTTCAGAGTGAGATATAGGTACTGTATTATGTAATCTACATGAATAAAGTGATTGAATCTAAATCTGAATCTCTCTCTCAATCTCTCATTGTTTGTCTCTTCCAATAAATCAATATACATTTCTCTCTTTTTCTCTATCTCTATCTTACTCTCTCATTTTCTCTCTTCCTCTCTTTAAATAAATCAATATGTCTTCCTCTTCCTCTCTCCTGCTCAAATAATAGTGAAAACTAAGACCGCAGGGCAGGGAAATTCTCCTCGCTCTGTGGTTAGAAAACACCGTTTTCTAATAATGAACTTTATACGCTCAAATTTCGCGTCGTGTAGATAAATCTAAATTACTCGACATTTCAACGTTATATCTAATCAACTTATTTTGGTCCCAAGATTTTAGATTGTTTATTTACAGAATGATTGGAGTACTTGGACTCATAATGTACAATTTATAGTCTAGGTCTTCTAATCATAATAAATAAAAATTGAAAATCACATCATCATTTTTTTATTCTAATAATATCAGTGAACAAGAGGATACTTATAATGTTCACTGATATAAGCAATCAATTATCGTCTTTCGGCTGCCTAAAAGTAGACGTCATCTCTCATCATCATCCCTCTCATTACCCACACGAAGGCCCTTGAGCCGATTTGGGCATCACCCTCAAAAAATTAGTGCAATCAATTAGAAAAAGGCAGCTCTGTTTAGTTTTAAATTGATTGGCGTTTGATGAATAAACAGACGAACAACTCTAAAGTTCAAGACTAGTTCAAGTTGACTCAATGATTAAATTACGAACTGGAGCTTTATCCACGTTTTGTCCTTGTGTGAGAGCACCCTATAAGCTTCTATGTGGAACTATCCCTGTGGAAAACCCGTCTTCACATAAATAACCCAAGGGAAGTGTTTTAGACAGACCAATCACTAAGCCAGCCCTCACGGGTCAATCACCCCACCGCTTCCCCCTCACAGACACACCAAAAAACCTCTCTCAAGTCTCACTCACACAAACACACATACACACGAATACAAGAGTAGACTCACACATACAAACCTAAGAAATCAAGTGTAGACACACTCATACAAACACAAATACTTAGTACAGACTCACACATACCATCACACACAAGCACGATAACTCAGTTACTCCAACTTCAGGGTTGAAGAGAGACAGTGATATGGACTGGTCAAGCAAAGAAGACATTCTGACAAGATGGGAAAATGACTCCAGCTCGGTCAATATTGATTCAAAAATTACTAATTTGGTTTCAAATTGAAGAACAGAATGTTTTCTACAACTTGAGACCAAATTCATAATTTTTGAACTGATATTAACCAAGCTGGAGTCATTTTCTCATCTTGCCAGGATGTATTCTTTGCTTGGACAGACTATACGGACTCACATAAGCACGCCAACTCAGTCATAGTCTGGTCGAGCAAAGAAGACATTCTGGCAAGATGTGAAAATGAATCCAGTTCGGTCAATATTGATTCAAACATTATGCATTTGTTGTAAAATTGTAGAGAACATTCTGCTCTACAATTTGCGTTCAAAATCATAATTTTTGAACCAATATTGACAGAGCTGGAGTCATTATCTCAACTTGCCAGAATGTCTTCTTTACTTGGACAGACTATATCACTGTCTCTGTTCAACCCCCCGGAGAAATCAACGCGAAAAACCACTTAAACTATGTAGATTGGACAAGGATAGTGAATGGCTCGCAGTCAGATTGAGTTCACACAGCCAGAAGTTGCACACAGAATCAATTTTCTACATGCGTAGCTCGTTGAAGGAATTAGGAGAGCCACGTGCGAGGAGAAGCTAGATGACGATTGGAGAAATTGAGGTGATTCTTGGAGGAATTTGAATGGATTCGAATTTACAAGTAGTATTTCTCATTTAGAAATACTATGTTAGCCTACGTCACAATATCTAGAATTTACAACTGTCATTGCTTGAAATTTGAAACACTACGCCCAATTAGCAAGCCCACATAGGATTATGTAAGATGTTCCCTGATGGAAATAAACACACAGTTTTTGTCAATTTTCTACTCTATTTATTGGTACACGACCATGGTTTCATGATAAATAAATAGAGTAGAACCAATAAATAGAGTAGAAAATTGACAAAATCTGTGTGTTTATTTCATCATGGAACGTTTCTACAATATCGACCACAACTCAGTTGAATTTCAGTTGAATTTTTAAGATGTTCCCTTTATCTCAAGGCTACTTTATTACTGTTCTTTATTTTAAATGTTAATCACAGTATCCGTTTCAATTATTTTTATTCATCATTCATGCATAACACGTTTCGACTATTAATAGTCATTTTATATTAGTAGAATATTTTAAAGTAATTTATAATCCTAATTTTTTAGTCATATTATTATAGAATTAATTTGTTTATTTGTTCATTTGCATTTGAAAATGACTATTAATCGTCGAAACATGTTATGCATGAATAAAAATAATTGAAGAGGGTACTTTGATTAACATTTAAATAAAAAACAGGTTATGTAAGATTATTGAATTAGGCTTATAGGATTATTAATTATTAAAGCTTATCCCATAGTTTGTCATTGATTGAAACCTGTCATATATAGCTCATGATCATATAGCCTCATTTGGATTTTTTAATTAATAATTGAAGCTTGAAATATCAAAGATTTATGTTAGAGCTTCAAATATTATGTTATTTCCTCCGCCAGCTAGGAAACTAAGAATATTCTAACTGAAATGGAAAATTAGCTGTAATTCAAATTAAAAATACATTTCTGAGCTCCATCATAGAAACCAACTTGATATGAAATGGCTGGCTTCAACGTGTAAAATAACATTTTTTAGAGAAGATTCCTAAAACTTGATGAGATTCATCTCACCTAAAATATATGACATGTTGAGTAGTTGTGAAGGTGATATTGTGGTGAATGTCAATGAGAGGATATTAAAAGTAGATTTCAATCGAGATACTGGTTTTTTCTGCTACACCCGTATCAATCTCTGGTAAACTAGAATTTGACGTGAGTAGCAGCATTTTTATTCTGAAAGTCAAGCACCACTATTGGTAGCTGCATGAACCAATCACAGGGAACGTCTGCCATTGGACTAGCCTAGCCCCTCCCCGATTAGCGGTTCATACAAACCTTACAGAATGGCGATTCAAACAGCAAACACAATAATGATAGATGTGTAGCTCAAATAATATTATACGAAATAAAAAAAGGTCACGCAAGAATGGTAAAACAATTCCGAAAACAAAAAAAACGAAAATGTCATTTAAAAATACAGTGTTTGACACACTGCGAGTTAGCCTACTTACTATAGTACGTCCAAGCAAAGAAGAAATTCTGTTAAGATCGGAAAATGATTCCAGCTCGTTCAATATTTGTTGAGAAATGTTCAACTTGGTCTCAAATTGTAGAGCTTAATGTTTCCTACAATTTAAGTCCAAATTCACAATTTTTGAACTAATATCGATCGAGCTGGAAGATTTATTCCATCTTTCCAGAATGTCTTCTTTGCTTGCAATTCTTACTTGCTTTAGTACTATGATGGATGTATCTTTTTCTGGATTCACATCCCAATATTATTCTATACTAATTATTCTGAAACCTGGCTAATCATCCTGACTAGCAATGTAATATTCCATTAAGATTTCACTCAAAGGATAACCTCCATATCATGTTGATTATCGTGGTGCAAAAGCGCTGTTAGATTGATTGCAGAATCCCATGGTAATACACACGCGTGTATAGTATATCCAAGCAACGAAGACATTCTGGCATGATGGGAAAATGACTCCAGCTCAGTCAATATTGGTTTAAAAGTTATATATTTCGTCTCAAATTGTAGATAAAATTTTGCTCTACAATTTGAGACCAAATCTATGAATGTTAAACTAATATTTACCAAGCTGGAGTCACTTCCCCATCTTGCCAGAATGTTTTCTTTGCTTGGACAGACTTTAATACACATGCGTGTATTCTATCATGGCAGCCCCCTGTTGATCATATTAATTGCATGTTACTTGCAGATCACAGTGCAAGCAATCAATGTGGAGTGGACCCTGAGGAGAATATTGATTTCAAGCCACAGTTCACTCTAGATAAAGTTCTATTGTAATCTATCGAGAATGATTGGTTGAATAAATAAACACAGTATTTCAATAAATAGAAATATAAATACAAGACTATCAAGCCATATAGTTCACTGAAAGCTCGTTCTGTATTTGAACCATGATATTATTTACTTAAAAAAATATGAGCAATTCTACTCATATAGTCAAGTCATACACTCAAGTCATACATATAGTACCCTTATACTTTTTACACTTAGTATACATACTATTAGGTACTTTACTATACTACACTATACAGCGTATTGTACTGTTCAGTGTATAGGTACACTATACACTGTACAGTACAATACGCTGTATAGTGTAGTATAGTATAGTACCTAATAGTATAGTATACTAATTGTACCTTGTAGTACTGTTCACTCAAAGCTCTCTTAGAGCAAACACAATACTCTCTCTTTCTTTGTAGAAGAGTATAAAATGAGAAAATATTTTAATCTATTAACGTCTATTTTACTTCCATTCTCCTTTTTTGGTTAAGTAATGATGGCATTTGTGTGATCGGCTTATGGTTGTCGGTCCTAGGAAATTCTGGAAGTATGGCAATATAACTCCAGCTCGGTAAATATTCGTTCAACTCGGTTGATCGAATTAATTCGGTCTCAAGTTGAAGATCAGAATGTTTCCTACAATTTAAGATCAAATTTATCATTTTTGGATCATTATTGACCGAGTTGGAGTCATTTTCCCATCTAGCCAGAATGTATTCTTTGCTTGGACAGAGTATATTTCAGCTTATTTGGTTATATCAATCGGTTTGACGACGGGTCACTATAAGACATTCAAGACGATAAAGAAGATGATTAATGGAACATTCGAATATCATGATCTTGGACAATCATTTATACTAGTACAAGCAGTATCAACAATAATATTATACTTCTCAATAATATTGTAATAAGTAAGGAATTGTAATGACCCTTCCAATTATTCTTATCAATTGTATAATTTCAAGTATCGTATGGTATATTCTGTTCAAGCAAAGAAGACATTCTGGCAAAATGGGAAAATCACTCTAACTCGGTCAATATTTGTTCAAAATTATTAATCTGATATAAATTATAGGAAACATTCTGATCTAAAAACTGAAACCAAATTTACAATTCTAGAACCAATATTGATCGATCCGGAATCATTTTCCCATCTTGCCAGAATATCTTCTTTGCCTGGACGGACTAGACAACGCTAAAAACTCCCCCGTAGATATTCCCCATCGTGGTTATGCAATAACTATCAAATGAACGTCCTAATAAGTGAGTTATTGCGTTGCTCAAAGATATATTAAAATGTGAGCAATGACGCAAAGTGGGTAGCAAGGGAATCCATGATATATTGACCCAGAGGGACGTCTAGTAATTTTGCCCGAGGCTTAAAAGGGATTTAGAAAACATAAATCCACTTTCGGTGGCTATTGGTGGCAACTTTGTGTAACGTGAAGGCTCGGAGCAACACAGCGACAAAATATTTCACCTGCCCAAGTGCAACAAGAAAGGAAAATCGCACCTGGGTCCTGGGCTCGGTCGGGCCCTGGACCTACAATTTCATCGATTTAAGAGCACAAAATTCGCCGCTCCGGCCACCGAAATTGCATTACTCATTTGAGGAGCTCCTATCCTTCTTTCCTCTTGACATTTTATGGGCTCATACCAGGATGAAAATTCTTCTTAGGTTTTCATAATTTATTATTATACGACATTAAATTATTAAATCCTGCAAGCCTGCACCTACAGGATAACAGGAAACTACAGGAAACTGTGTTTTGGTCTGTAATAACTTCCAATTAAAGCTTCTTTCTAATTGATTTGATGAAAATAATTGAAATTTTTTATAAGAATATATTGGAATATTTGATGAGTATATGGCACATCTTATGTATTTTATTGAACATTTGAGGCAAGTTTATTCTGGTAGAAGAACTGAAAAACTTCATTTTAAGTACCTTACGATACAATCTGTATCAAATCAGTTTAGAAATTGGGTAAATTAGGAGTTTGAAAGGTTCAGTTATTATATTAAGTTTATCAAATCAGTTTTATTATATGTTGATCAAGTTTAGTTTATGTTTATCATTTTCAAATATTTATATTTATATTGTCATTATAATGTAATATTATAATTATTCTGTATGACTACGTCAAGATAAACATAAACATGTTTATCAGTCTGTCATAGCTCTCAAATGAAGGATACTCCTGGAAAATGAATCTTCTATCATAATATGATATAGCATAAATTATATGCTTTGTAGAAAGCTACCGACCTGAACAGCTTCTTTCGTTTTCTCAAAATGACATCTTGTAAACTGTGAAGAATAAAAGTTTCAGATTGGAAGTCATTAAGCAATTATCATAGTGGATAACTTGTTTAATCCTTTCAAAAATATTCTCTGTATTCCTTAATTCCTCCCAAGTTGAAAATATCCCTGTATGGAACTAACCTTAAGATTTGATTTAACGGCTTCTTAAGAAGAAAAATGCTTTTGAGGATGAAAAAGTGTGAATAACAGTAATAATTCGGGGCAGTGATACTTCAAAACTCCACAGTACTTCAGACTGTCCCAATTAGTAAGCTAGCATCTTTCTCGTGAACTTTTCCATTCTCATACTCCTCCGTCTTCGTTAGGGACTAGGGTTTGTAGTTCCAAGTGAGAATCCATCACAATAATGAAACCTACGTACATTTTAGCTTCTATTGTTTGAAAGCTACTTCTTCAAACCGTGCTCTTCCACTGGATTCTGTTTTTGATTAATTGGTATTGATAAATTTAATAGCAAATGAGAATTGAGATTCTATATTTTATTGTCTACCGACATCCGACAATCTCAGACACTTCCAAACCGGGACATTCTAAATGAGTCACGAGTAGGTATATGAACTGACGCCAAAATCCGAAACTTTCTAGATCGGACCTTCCAGTTTACTTATTGGACAGACCGTACTCTGAAACATTTCTCTTGAAGTGTTAATATAATTGGTTATTTTACCCTTTCCCCTTGCCTTTTCCTATTCATCAATTAGTCAGTTATTTGTTACTCATAAATCTGTTTAGAAGCACACATCCAATTACACACATTTTTGAATTGAAGAAATAATAATTCGATATCAAAACTGGTTTTATAATTTATTTCTCAATTGCTCATTATATTTATAAGAATGAATCCAATGATAACGAAACATGTTGAGCTGAAACAAATATCTAACTTATTAGATATTATTAAAAGAGTACTTGAGTTTTTGGCCGAATCCCGAGTTAAATAAATTAGAACACTGGTATGCCTTTTCTACCATTGCTTTCTACCATTATAGTCCTTGCACTTAAGAGTGCGTTCATGTCGGAGCATCAATCATAGCATGGATCCTAGCATCGCTTTGACACTAGATAAACGATCATAGAATCGATTCTAGAAGAGAAAAACGGCTGATACAACGCGTTACTCGATCGTTTATGTAGTGTCAAAACTAGTGTCAAAGCGATGCTAGGATCGATGCTCCGACATGAATGCACCCTAAGGGTGCTGTGATTTTCATTTATGTAAATGAGATATACTAATTCTTAAAATTAAATGCTCTTACATGCCATCAGCATCATCCTCGTCCCGCAACTGCAAATAGTTGAGTCGACTCGCAGTCATCAAACTTCTTCTGAAAACAGTGGACGACGATTTGACCAGTTTACTATGGAAACACTTATCAGGCTTATCACACAGACACACCGAAGTGTTGTTCAAGGTCAGGGCCGATCCACTACACCTGATACACCCTTCACCCGCCGGGCAAGGACGGAACCTTTCACAGCGAGCGTTCTCCTTTTCTAGCGCCTCGTAGAACTCTCTCAAAGGCCCGAGCTCGTTCAGCGAGACGGGAGAGTTGAGGAGTAGATCGTGGAAGGAAGTCGATGAAGGTAGTTGAGAGTCTTTGAATGTTTTTGTTTGGTTGCAGGAGACGGGAGTCTTTAGCACTGGGTCGTGAAAAGTAGTCGATGATGGGAGTTGAGAATCTTTGAATGTTTTTGTTTCGTTGAGGGGAACGGGAGATTTGAAGAGTTGATCGTGGAAAGAAGTTGAGGAAGGTAGTTGACAATCTTTAAATGTTTTTACCTCGTTGAAGGAGTCGGGAGACTTTAGCACTAGGTCGTGAAACGTATTCGAGGCCGGTAGTTGAGGATCTTTGAATGTTTTCTGAGTTACTTCGTTAAATAAGACAGGAGACTTCAGTTCGTAATTGAAATTGGCCGATGAAGAGTCTTTGAAACTTATCGAAGTTTTTTCGTCGGGTTTGGTCGATGTTGACGGAAAGGCGACACGTTCGGACGCCGACGGATACGTTCGTCGACAAAAACGTTCGGACGCGGACGTCTCGACGTCAGGCGTCGGCCACATCACGGTCACGCGACGCTCACTGACGCGTCGTGGCGCCGCCGGCTCTTACAACCGACGCTAGAAACACGTGATGATCGAGCCGCGCATGCTCTGGTGCTCTCTACTCTTTCAATCATTCTCTCTCTCTCCTACTCACTTGATTATTGCTTTCTCACACTGACACCCCTTTCTCCTCCACTCACACTTTCCCTCTTTTTATCTCTCTTTCTCTCTCTCTCTCCCTATTTCTCTTTCTCTAAGGATTAATTATGTTTAAGTTATCTCCATTTTTTAAGTTCAATCATGTTTCCAAAATCTATACTTAGTATTAAAGCGAGGGATGTAATAGTAAAATTATTAATTTGCATAATATAGGATTTAAGCCGATGTATTTTGTAATTTACATAAATAATGTGAATGAATCTGAATCTTAATCTATTCACGGTTCTACTTATTGGCCTACTATCCATAGTTGAGTGTTGAAGGGATATCTTTGAAAATCCGTCTCTAAAAATGGACATTTATAAGTCTAAACTCTGCCATTCTATGAAAATGCAGGACAAATTTATAATACCGTTAGCTCATTAAGCACACCACCAATGGTTAAAGCTGAAACTCTCACCAATTGGCTAACCGAAGTATCGATAGTCGATGTGAAAAATTGTAATTGACTACAAGTGATGCTGAAAGGACTTTTCACTTCAGTTCGATCTATTAATCTCGATTCTCGACTGTATAATTCGATGTATACAGAGCATTCTTTGTATTTGGAGAAGTCGATACAACAATAATGTATCACCCTTGCAGTAAATAGGTTAATGTAGCTCGCAAGCTCGCATCAATTTATCAATGGCTAGTCGATATGAATTACCGTAACTATAACAGCTAAAAGGCTTCTGCACCTCTAGTCAATACATCAACCTTATAGAGCTTTCTTTCTATTTGGAAAAGTCAATACAATGAATCACAGTAAGTAGATTAACACAGAAGATCTCTCACGATTTTTCATCAGAAGTGAATCAACGTCCGGTAAAAGGATCTTTCCATTCGAATGTATCAAGTTTTTAGAGCGCTTTAGTAAGCTCTTCTTTTACTTGGGAGAAAAATATAAGAATCATGGTTAGATATCTGTGTTTCAACACCTCACTCCTAATTTATTGAATTATGAATATTGAATAATTGAATATTTACGTATATTTTATGAATATTTAATGTATGAAATATGAATAGTACGAGGCCTGTTTTCAATCACCCAAATAATTTCAATTTATTTCAATCTGATTATGTAATTATATGGTTCGATGAATAAATACAATCAAAATGTGACTGTATTTACTTCAGAAATGAAAATGAATTATTGTTGATAACAACTTAAGTTATAAATTTATTCACAAAGCTGAAAATGGATAACCAGTGAATTAATTCAAGAATGTTATTTTAGAAATAAATATGTATAGAAACTGTAAAACCGATAATTACGCTCAACTAACGTTGAGAAATGAATACAATAAATGTAAAGCTAACGTCACATAGTTAGGCGGTTGACTAATGACTGATATCAATTCTGAGCTCTGTCAGGACAGTCGGCGAGCTGTCTGCGAGAGTATATCGTAATGAGAACGACCCCTGCCATAGAGATACGCTCTCGAAGACAGCTTCAGACTGACCTGACAGAGATGAGAAATGATAACAGTCATTGGTCAACCGCCTAACTTCAAGGCGTCAGCTACAACAGTTTGAATATCTGTATCTTCAACATGAATATGTATGTGTAAAATTTGAAGGTAAACTTTCTCAAGCTCATCTCAATATTTTAAACCAATACTACTATACTACTATATACTACTGTAGTACTGATTTTTACAATTTGATACCAAATTTATAATTCTTGAACCAATATTGACCGAGTCATTCTCTCATCTTGCCATAATGTCTCATTTTCTCGATCAGACTATAACACTGTGAGTCTGTCCATTGGATGAATTACTATAATTCAACCAAATAACCGAGGTAAAACTTACTCTCGGTTGAAGCTCGCTCTCTGGCTAAAAATGCCATAAGCATATTTATTTCTGATGGAAGAATTATTAGATATTGCACCTCACCAACTGCTGGATAATTACAATAATTCATTGATATCATTACTCACAATGAATTATTCATTCATTGATATCTTTTTTTTGTTTCTCTATCATGTAACCCATGTCCAGAGGTAATAATAATTAAACATATGAAACTATTATCACAATATGTGGAGTTATACTACTATACTAATACTACTTTTCTAAACTATCATGTAGCATCCCACTAAAGAGTCATTACACAAATCATGATAATAATATTATTATATTACGAGTATAATAAGGCAAGAAAAACTAGGCAGAACCTGTACTATTTCTTTCCTGAATTTTGATGAATAATATGTCCGAATTTTGAAAGAAGGTTATGTACAATCGTAGCAATTCACTCTAGAATTTTTAGTCCATCAAAAAGGTTACAAGAAATTTTGAATTTGGAATAAAAGGATGAGAAACCAAATAAATTAATGCACTGAAAATATCTCTTCGATATCAAATTATTTATTCGAATTTCGATGTTCAAATTCAAATTCAAATTCAAATTCAAATTTATTACCACAAAATGTACACAATACACAATCAAATTACAAGATATCAAAAGCAAAATATACATAGTTATTAATATACATAGTTACTAATATACATAGTGATTGAACTATTATATTATACACAGTGGAATTCTACTGGCAAAAGTATAACTTGTCCGCCAGTAGGAGTAGCAATAATTATATCATAACAGAAGTAAAAGAAAAGAGGTTACAGAGCTCAAAGAATCTAGATCATTAATAATTCCAAAAAACAAGATGTCGAACAATTTGGGGAAAGTATCTAGCCTATATTACGTTGATATTGAAGTAATAAGATTGACTAATCCAGTTTTTAACGGTTGCTGGGATATATTTAATAACTTTTTGATTGGTGAGATTATTTGGGATGTTATTTATAATTTTTGGTGCAATATAAATGAGCTGTTTTCGAATCAGTGTGAGGTTTGAAACGTAACATTCGAATTTATTTTCATTGAATCTGGTTCTATGTGCTTCATTATTTATTTTTGGAAAGTTATTCCTATATCTATTGAAGTATTTAAAGATGCTAAGTACATATAGTTGGCGGATGGTCATGACTTTCAGATCATTAAAAGCATTTATCGAGGCGTATAGTAAAGGTCGATTTAAAATAGTTTTTATTATCATTTTTTGAACGGTGAATAGAGTTGAAAGGTGAGAATTGAAAGTACCTCCCCAAACTACCAACCCGTATTGCAGTATTGATTGAACTATTGCGAAGTAAACCATTCTCATTCTAGATACATTCAGAACAGACCTTAATTTGTAGAATTTGTAAGATATAAATTTCAATCTATTGCATATGTAATCAATATGTCTTTTCCACTTGAAACCCTCCTCGATTATAACACCTAAATATTTCAAGTGGCTGGTTTTCTCAATCTCAGGACAATTACATACGTCTTGATCATTATTTATATTACAATCCAAATGTAATTTAAGTTGGCAGTGTGTGACCTCCTGACCGGTAATACTCCTAGAAAATACAATGTATTTAGTTTTTTAATATTTAGGCTAAGGGAGTTTACGTCTAGCCATCTCTTAGTGTGGAGATGCCTTTAGAGGCATTTCTATAAACGTCTCGCCAAGTTCTATTTCCAAACAACAGTACCGTGTCATCCGCAAAAGAATAAACTTCACCACCATTGAGGTCTAACTTTAGTATATCATTTACATATACCAAGAACAAAATTGGGGAGAGTACTGTCCCTTGGGGTAGGCCGTAACCTGTAAGTGGAATCTCACTAACACTGCTATTAAGTGATAAAACTTGTTTTCTATGTGAGAGGTAGCTTTCGAATAGTTTTAATGGGACTCCTCTAATACCTACCCTATCTAGCTTGACAAGTAATTGACTATGACATACTGTGTCATAGGCTTTTGCCAAATCCAGGAAGATAGCCAGAGTTTTTTGTCCTTTATTTAGAAGATCTGATACGGAATTTGAAAACTGTATTAGGGCATCATCGGTACTTTTATTATTTTGGAAGCCAAATTGAAGATTTTCTATTATTTTATTTGTGTCAAAGAATTTAATAACTTGATTCTTGATTAGTTTTTCCATTATTTTGGACAGGGAGCTCAGTAAACTGATTGGTCTATAATTTTCTGCCTGACTTCTATCGCCTGATTTAAATAAAGGTTTTATCTTAGCTACTTTGAACAAATCTGGGAAAATTCCTTTCTCGAAACATTTATTTATGATTAAAGTGAGTGGGAAAGCAATGTGATTAGCAATTTTCTTTAAAGTTGAACTATTAATACCGTCAATACCTGGGCTCGTATTATTTTTCAGGTCTGATATAGCATTTATGACATCCATCTGATTAACTGGGTTTAAGAAGAATGAATTCGGTAGCCTGGAGTTGTCTTTCTTATAATTAAATTGGAATGAGGCTCGATTGTTATATTTCGGTATTTTATTTGCATATTTTTCACCAACACTAGTGAAATAAGAATTTAATTCATGAGCACTCAATTTAATGTCATCTCTTTTATCCCACCCTTATCAATAAGTTCGTTAATGTATGACCATAGTTTTTTGACATTATTCCCACATTGACCTATTTTATGTCTATAGTAATCATCTTTAGTTCGACTGATCAAAGTACTCAGTAGGTTTCTGTAGGCTTTAAATTCATTCTTCAAGCCAACGTTTGAAGGTTCTTTTTTCAATTGTTTAGCCATCCTGTCTCTTCTATTGATAGATTCAACCAATCCCTGTGTAATCCATGGCTTTAATTGTCTTTTTTTATGTTTTAACTTTATTTCCATTGAAGATAAGTGTATATAATTTGTCAACTTATTTATAAATGTTTCAACCATTAGGTTCAGTGTATTATCATTATGAACATGAGCGTTAAGGAATTCCCATTTCTCATTCTGTAAATATGATATAAGTTTTTCAAAATTTGTTTTAAATATTTTATTAATTTGCAGAGTTGACGGTCGGGATAGAGTACCAATTATATTCATGTGTAACGTGGTTGCATAATGATCTGTTATATTCATTTTAAAAATATTAGCTATTTCTGGTTGTATGGAATTTTGTGTGTCTTTATAGAAAATATGATCTATGCAAGATTGTTTATTATCTATGACTCTAGTTGGTTTGTTTATCAATGATCTAAACCCATTTCCATTCATAATATTCAGATACTGTAGAGAATAACGGTCAGTGTTCAAGAGATCGATATTTATGTCACCCACAAAAACAATGTTACGATTAGATGGCAAAGAATTCAGATAATCATTCAAGTTAGAGATAAAGTTATCGGTATTGCTATTCGGAGACCTGTATACTGCAATCACCTGTAAGCTTAGATCTTTTCCTAACTCGATTATTACACTTGCAGCATTAGCATCTATCAATTCACAGTCAAGTACAGTGAAACTATAATTTTTGCTGATGTACATACACAAGCTATCACACTTGTTTAATTTGTTAGGAATATTTAACAGATTATAACCGTCAATATAAAAATCAATAGGCTTATCTCCAGAGTACCAAGTTTCTGTTAGAATTATTACTTCAAACGATATTTTAAAATTATTAATACACACCAGTAATTCATTAAAGTTCTTAAAAACGCTACGAATATTCATATGGAAAAGATTTAAATAATTATCAGAATTATTTATGCTAATAGATTTCAAACTATAATTTAAATAATCCTCAACCTCATCTGTCGCGAATACATCACTTCTCAAAATATCACATAATTCATTAAAATTACTCATTAAAGACTAATTTTAAATTATAAACAGACTCAACCATTGATTTGAATGTTTTAAAATTTCCCAAGCCAGAATGAACATCACAATAAATTATATTATTTATTGTTAATAATCTTAAGATGCACTCACCCCTGCTATGAAAATGTAAAATTTCCCGAATATTAAAATCCATTCTATTGTTCATGAAAAGCGGTTTAACCTGATTCATTCTGCACCTTATCACCACCCCTATCCTTATGAATTTGCGAGTTCTGAGCGAGAAAAAGTTTCAATTGATCAGCCGATTTCAGTTCAATAACAGGTTTTCGTTCACCACGTCTTATTAGAATTTTGCCTTCCTTTACCCAGAGGAATTTGAATTGACCGTTCTTGTGCGCCTCCCTAGCCATCGCGAAAAGCTTTCTCTAGCCGGCGACAGACTCTCATTTATGTAGATGGGTTTGTCGGTGTTGGCGCCCATGTGTCTCGTTGAGAAGTCTCGCTTCACGCGCCTCTTCTGTATGATTGCGCTCTTGTGGCCTCTCCTCACGAATTTAACGATCACTGCTGCCGGTCCCTCGGGTCCTGCTTTTCCCAGTCGATGACACACGTCAATATCTTCTTCCTTCAAGGTGTAGCCGAGTGCCTGCGACATATTACATACTGCCAGTCCGAGATTTTCGTTGGGTTCCTGTGGTAGCCCCCTGATTTCAAGGGTATTCTTCCTCGAGTACTGCTCTTGATCCTCCAATCGTTCCAGAAGTTGCGAATTCTCTTGTTTTAAAGCTGTTACTTGAGTAGTCAGCTTTTCAATAGTAGCCAAACAAGCTTCAATTTTTGAATTGCGCTCGTTCTGCGTGTCCCTCAACTCCTTGATTTGTTGGTGGCAAGCCTCCAGAGAGTTTCCAAGATCCAACTCCATGCTTTTTTGATTAGCCTTCACCTCCTTCAGCAGATTATAGACGTCAGTCAGCGACAGAGGATCGTTTGTGGTCTGCGATTCTGGGACCGACGACTGCGTACCGGACATGCTTTTCCTCCGTTCAGATTTGCACTCGTCACAACGCCAAATTTGTTTATTATCAGTTAAATACTTAACGTCATTGGATTTAAGTCCCACACAACCAGCATGAAACACTGCTGCGCATTCACCACATGCAAGTCGATCACAATTTTGACCGGTTCGAACTGACTTGAAACAGATTTTACAAGACATAATTATTGAAATTTAATTTGAAAGAAAAAATGGAATTTTCAGACGAAAGTTCGTATATTAAATCACAAACCGACCGCTGACGACACGACGAAACTGTTGTTGTTGCTCGACAGATTACTTATCAGACAACGCACAAACGAAAAACGATCCTCTCTCCTCGAGCTCTCGATTGCTAATGATACTATTGCTACTATGTTAATTCGAATCTCAATTTATTTATTATAATTATTATATTTTTCTTGTAATATTTTTTTACGGAAAAGTGATGAAGAACGATACTTGAGATGATATGAGTAGACGAGAAGGGGTGAAATAGGTAAAATAGGGGTGAAGGAGACCACCTTTAAAGGCCATGAGCAAATTTATTTATTTTCAAAAGTGGAAGAGTACCATACTTGAGATGAATAAGGATGAATGGGAAAGTGGTAAATGAGGGGTGAGATAGGGGTTGAAGGAGACGTGAATGACGAAATTTATCGCATCAGAAGTTCACGTGACATGATCCAAGTTCGTGGCACCTATCTCATTGCGTGAGACACCAGCTGCTGCAACTCTACTGAAATCAGTGGAGCTAGCTAAGCCTGCTCTGTTTCATGTGAACCCTGACTCACCCTCACTCTCTCTCTCACACTCTCTCACTATCTCTTTCTCTCTAAGTGCATGTTGGGCAGAACCCCATGTTCATTCATTCACTGTTCACTAAACTCGGCATATATAAATGTGGCACCAGCAAGTTTCATCACACATGGTGTTACTGTGCACAGACTGTTCTCTGGGTGAAATGAAACTCACTCGATTTGAAGTGGAAGTAGTGGAGTGTAGGAGAAGGCTACGTTACGAAGAGATAGACAGAGATAGATAGTGTGTGTGAGTAAATGAGAGTGGGAGAGAGAAGGAAATGAAGATAGAGAGATTTGAATAGGAAATATAAGAGAAAATTGAATAGATGGATGGAAAACGCCTAACTTTTTGACGTCAGCTATAAGGCCAAAAGACAATTGAAAAAGAAGGTAAAAACTGCAAAAATTAAAAAAGAAGCAGAAGTAATTATGATTATATAATTAGTAGTGAATATGTATGTTGTGGAACCTTTTATAATAAAAAGAACTTGAGACATTGTCAATTCCACTGCTTTGAGTAATCGAGAACAGACATTACTCCATATAAAGGTTTCATGGTTGAAGATAAGATGCCGATTTGATCGGTTTGGATTACAAAAACATCATCTTGGCATAGATGAATGACAACTGTAATTGACAAAATAAGCTGTTAGAGGACACAATGAGCAGACAAAACTTTCTTGTGATTCGAAGTGAGAGGTTTGACAATCACTTACAAGGCATTGCGGTGAACGAGATAACAGGAAATAGAGTTGAATGAGAATGACATGGTACATTGTGTGGAAAGGGGAACCTCATGAATAAGAAATGGGAAGTTGTGATGGAAAGATTAATAGAGAGCGAGAGCTGAAGAGGGGATAAAAAACGAATGAGAAAACAAGAAAATAGATTGAATGAAGAATAGAATATAAGGAATGATTATGTGATGTGAAGAGTGTGAAAAAATCGGACGAAAGGAAAATCAGAAGAAGAAGGATTGGAAAATAAAAAACAAGTGTGAGAAAAACACATGAAAATCAATTACGGTTTGGTATTATAGCTGGCGCCAAAAAATGAGTATTTTTTCTGCTCCTTGTGCTCTCCAACAGTTGATGTTTTCTAATAGATTTGTCATTTAGCTATGCCTATATGATGTTCTTCAAATGAAAAGAGTCAATAAATGCTTTAAATCAGCTGTTAGATGGTGACATCACGTACAAGAGACTGACGCGACCGTCTAACTATTTGGTGTCAGCTCTAAATGGGAAAAAAATTATGAGAATGGAGAACTAGAGAAAATGGAAAATTAGGCAAGAGGGAAATCCGATAAAGAGCGATGGAGAAGGAAATGAGAGAGAGAGAGAGAGAAAGGATGTGAGAGAAGTCAGGCACGAATGAAATAGAACTTCTAAACGGAAATAAAGGGTTACGTATGCACGAATGCGACTCTATGTGATTGTGACGTCACCCATGCTAAAGGACACGCTTTTCAGCATGCAGCTGGGTTGAACTTTGTCAACATTTCATCTCTGAATACGTCGAGCTGATGAGGAATGTTATCTGACATTCTTTGTTTTCATGCTGAAAATGTTTTTGATATTTGGTTATTTCACAAATGTGGAGGGGTTGTATGTTTCAAAGGATTACTGTCAGCTAAAATACACTCTGTTTAATAATTATTGTTTATTGGTTGGACAATATTCAACAATGAATTCAAATTTAATCTCCAATTCATGAGATTTAAAGTAGTATTGAACAAATTCCTAAACTCAAAAGATAAGTTAAAAACGTCTTGGCCGGGTCAAAAGTAAGGGGAGTATGGGCTCAGGAGATGTAAGAATGGGATGAGTTAATAAGTGAAAAAGCAAAATAAAAATCACCATAAATTTATCGCTATTGATGATAATTATGGAGCTAATCATAATAATCATTTTAAGAATAATCGATGAATGATAATTACTCAATCAATGATTATAATATCAGAGTGTTTTTGAATATTAAAAAATTGACTTCACGTTCTCGTGTATTTCAATTTTTTGTATTTACATTGAATATAGTCAATTTGATTATTTTCCCTTATATTGTACAAGGAATAAATACATTTTAATGAATAAGATTTGAATTTGGAATTTGAAAATGTAAAATTAAGAAGACGTGTTTGGAAATATTTGTGAGTTCAAACTCATCTAAAATCAAACGCTCTTGAGAATCAGCTTCAATTTTTAACAGCATAATATTGATTCCCAAGTCGTTGAAAACATTAGAATATATTGGTTTTCTATGATGAAACAAAGGAAGAAAGTACATAACCTCCCTCATCCCTATTTTAGAAAGTCTGTAGATTCAGACGTCAACAAAGAGAAGCCTTTCAATGCAGTAGACAACAACGTTGATCTAATTTTCTAATCAATTGGATTAACTGAGTTTATTCGCCGGCATTAAGGAGGTCACGACAGCAAATAATAATGGTTTTGACGTTCAATTTATCATCCTCAAATTTAATACTCTCAACCAAGTTGAATAATTTCACTCTTCATTAAAACACGATGACAGCTCCTGCTTGAAGTTTTAGAAAGCATTTCAAGCTGCAAGACTTGAGGAAGAAGGTGGTTCGCGCAAGCTGAGAAGACACGCCGTTACAATGTAAAGTGAACTCCAATGATGGGTCTTCTCAGCTTGCGTGAACTTTATGAGCTAAGTTTTCTTTCCAGAGTTTGTCAATGATTCAGTGCTTTGAAAGGCCAAGTCAGTAATGCATGACAGATAGAGTAAAATGGTTGGGAGGTTGATCGAAATCTCAATATCATCTTTCTACTCATTGAATAATTATTCATTCTAATCACTAAGTCATTCATGTATGGCTAGATATTTCATACACAGTATTTCATACAGTAATACTTCTTTCTTGCATGATCATTATCATTTTTGCACAAGCTTAGGAGCTCATGCGGGCATCAACCTCTGAAAAAACTGAAACCATGAGGGAACTACAACAAGTATATTCATGATTTCTCTATACTGGATCTCAATGGGTATGGAAAGGATAGGCTATATTGGATACAAATAATTAAATTTAGTCTCAATCTGAATCTACTACAGCTTAATCCAATTCTCGACTAAGTTAACTTTGACTTGGTTTGTACTTCTCTCCCTACCTCTTTTCCTTTCACCTTTCTTCGACTTTTTCATCTTGTTTTCTTTTATTAAATTGTTGAATTTCTTAATTCTTAAAGTTCTTAATGACTTGTTATATCAAATTAATAATGTTAGCATATCTCACCTGCGCACATGATTTTCCTTGCAGTAGATTAGTTTCTTGTATTATTATTCTTTGCTTAACGTTTTGTTTCAATAAGATTTGTTTTTGAAGACTCACCATAAAGTAAAATTTTATACAGTGCATATTGGCCTGAACCAAACGCGTGCTCTTTGCAACAAACAACAAGAAAAAACATTACATTTAATACGATTTAAAACAATAGATGTTAGAAAACTCAATAGAAAGATCCTGGAAATTCATCCCAATGTTCTAGGGAAAGTCACTGGGAGTTAATTTCAGAAAGCGATTCGATTGTCGAACTCGGTGAAGAGGTGATGTGAAGAAGAGGGGGGTTTAGATCCATGAATAACAGCGTCTGCCTCGGACAAGTGCAAGATTTACGATGAAGATCATGGCTGCAAGAGTGTTCTTCTCCCTGCAGCCTCGTAAAATAAGTCGTTGTTCAAATTTGCCGCTTTTTCTGCTCCGGTTTTCATGTTCTATTCAGCTCGAATTGAATTCGATTGAATCGAATTTATTTACTGCAAAAATGTTGAAATGAGAAAAGGTCTGCTTAATCCATTATTTAACACTGTTTTAGCTTCGTCTTACACAATATAAAATTTGTCTATGTCATCAAATTTGTCTACACATCATTCAATTTACAAAAAAGTAATAAGAGTATTATAGATTTACTGATTGATAGATTATGCTGATTGAAGGATCTTGATAATTCATTTTATAATGACCAGGTTTTGAACCTAGCTTACTGAAAAGTTATTGGAAAAAATACAAATAATGTTGAAAAACAATAAAATGTAGTATACACTGAAGCTTCTCTGAAATACAACTGAAATTGCTAATGGTTTTGCAAATGTCTTAGAATCGTTCACGAATGAAACGAAGCACACTGATGTTGTCAATTATACAGTTTATTTCAAACAACTGAATTATAAAATAATGTATTTTAATGGTAAAAAACCACAACTTTCCTGATTTCCAACACAGCCTGTTTCATTTTTTGATGAAATACAACTGACGCTGCAGTCATCTTTCTTTATGTGAGTTTTCAGAAGAAGCCAGTCTGACTTATGTTATTCTCTGAGAAAAGAAGAGAAAATGTGTGTGTGTGTGAGAGAGAGAGAGAGAGAGCGCGAAAGAGTGAGAAAGTGAAGAAAGGATTTGTGACGAACGTGACTTGGGCGTGAAACACGCCTGCAAAAGCACGGATAGGATAGGATACTCTCTATAACTTTTCAATCAATTTTTACAAATTGCAACACCGGTTGTCCCCCCTGAAGTCACATCTTCCATCCTTGTTATGCTTACTTTTGAAAAATATTTTTCCTTCTGTAAGATCCTGTGGGAAATTTTTCTCCACCTGTAGCCTACACTACACTATCGTATAGGAATTTGAAAGAGTCTTACTACTAGCGCGAAAGTATTAAGGGGTACTTTCTCCAAAATTAGGTCGGCATACATCGTGCAATGAAACTTACGTGTTATTACGGACCGTAATAAATGTTTGTGGTAGTGCTGCTATCTATTGGAGCTTCATCAGAACTTTTCTCGTATGAAAGTATAGTAGCTCAATTCATTGTAAGTACCCACTAAGCGCGTAGTTTGGGAAGCACACCTGAAGTAACATTGGTGATGATTTGTTAGAGTTATGTGAGCATGAGGCTCAATTAAATTTTCTATTTAATTTGAAAAATAGTCAAGTTATAACAAATAATTCATGATTTGTCTAGAGAAAAGCTATGCTCACACTAGAAATCTTCTAGAAAATTCAATAGTCTAAATTTCTATCTAAAAATGTCAATAGTATTCCTATTATTTTCATCATATTTTTCCATCTCTATATTCAAATGTATTTATAATTTTTGAACTTTCAAGTTCTGTTAGGCACGCAATAATCAGAAAGGTATTCATTATTTGAACAACCTAACCAATCAAAAGTGACATTCAATACCACACATGAGTATACATTCAGTGTATAAAGTCCTATCTGTTCATATTATACGCTCGCACAGTTAGGAGAGACGGTTTCAGAAAGAATTCGAAAAACGTAATATCGTAGTGTCTCTACCACTGACAAACTCGTCGAATACAAGAAGAATGCTTTTTCGAATTAGAATGAATGGTTTGGATTCCTTTAAACGTTTGAAAGACTCCAGCTCTGAGAGTGCTCTCTCCGACTGAAATTCCAAAAACAAAAATTCCTTGATTTAGAAATTCCGAAATCAAAATTCTCGATTTGGAAATTCGGTTGTGTTCTTCTGTGCAGTGCCAAATGCTGAAAATTCCCGCTCAAAATGATCGTGGAATTTATGTCAACATGAAATTGAATGAGTTTCGATTGATCTTATGATATCGTCAAAACGATGTTACATCTTTGTCATACAAACAATGCAGTATTACGGTCATTTCAGGTAACTAAACAATCTCAATCAGATTTTAAAATGTTTGTTTATACTTTACAATGCTATTTCCTTTAGTTTAATACATCTCATAAATTTGTTTTCATATTGACTTATTAATGTGATAATTGATGTTTTGTGCTTAACAACCTAACCATTTAGTATATAATTTTATATTATCAATACATGATATTAGTTTTATCATCCTTTGACAGCTTCAATAGTAAGTTTCAGTTTTAAGTTCTCGGTTCAAAATTCTCTCCATTTGAAAAAATAAATAATATGTTGCAAGAAACAATACGACAGATGAAACAAATAAAATTAACGATATAAAATATAATAAAAGCATAGTCCAAGTTTTAATAATCTTTAAATTTGAAGAAAAATTCATCAAATTTTGGAAACACTTGACTGTAGACTGAATAGTGCACCGTATGGCATATGTAATAATAGATTTGAAAACTGTTTGAATTACTCTTTCATTTAATTTATTAGTGTACAAGCAACTTGATAAATAATATGAAGCAATAAACCCGATATTCATTTTGAAACACTCTTTATTCTAAATATTGTAAAATACAGGGTGAAAGAGCCGATTGACGAGTTTTGAAGGGTTATAAATAATGAACCGGAACGACTTGTAAAAAACGGTTTAGCTCATTCAGTTCAAGGTGAAATAGAGTTTTTATTGATATAAAATTTTTTATAGCTTATTATATCAGTTAATTGGTGGCCTTCAGCAGCGATAAACTAATGTAGCCGATTTTTGGTCTTCAACCCCATTTTGGCACAGAGCGATTGGTAGGGCCTGAATTTGTTATCTAAATTTCTCCTCAGTTCTTCTGAGGTGTAGGCAAGATTTGAACACTTTATTATAAGTCCCATAAAAAAATCGCATACACTTTGCATCGGGTGAGCGTACCGGCCACCTCCACATCCCCCTCACTGAGAGGTTGCCCTGGCAACAATTCTCTCAACACAACCATTGAAATGCGCGCTGCTGCCCGTCCTGCTGGAACCATGTTTCTCGCAAGTCTTGTTCCTCAGCAAGTTCTTCCTGTGGCGCAGAAACGTTTGTAACATTGCAATAACGCTCGGAGGTGATATTGACGGTGATGACAACATGAGGGGGGAATTGAGGTGGCCGGTACGCTCACCCGATGCGAAGTGTATGCGATTTTTTCCATGGGACTACCTTAAAGATAAATTTTACAAACCTTGCCTTCACACCTTGGAATAATTGAAAGAGAAATCCAGACGTACCCTACCAATCAAACTGTGCCAAAATGAGTTTGAAAACTTGAAAAATTGGCTATATCAGTGCATCGCTGTTGATGGCCGCCATTTAACTGATAAGATTTTCAAAAATATCAACAATAAAAACTATATTTCACACTGAATTGAATGAGCCAAACCATTTTTTTCCAAGTCGTTCGGTTCATTTTTTATAACCCTTCCAAACTCGTCAGTCGGCTCTGCCCCACCCTGTACCTTTCTATTCGATGTTTTGATCATCTTATGTTTTTAAATGAACTTTTTAAAAGAACTACAACTCATTTCTCCGTTTGTGGAAAATGCCATCTCCACTATTAAAAGCCATACGCTAAATAAATAAATATCATCTTGTAGACTATATCTTCTTGAAAATAAATAATATGTTTTTATACAGATACATTCCCACCACACCAAGAACAGAACAAATTTGTGGAGCTTAAATTTGAATATATTAGTCGCAGATAAGAGAAAAGTAATTGGAATTGGAATCACAACTTGTCCAATATTTCAGAGCTCATGCAACGAAATCCAGAAGTTTGAGATGACTTTAATTGGGGGAACGAGGAGTTTTTAATTGGAAAAGTTGTCTGTTTTGTTTGATTTTGATGACTGCTGGTCTAGTACAATTTCACAAAGATGGTATTGTTGGAGTTCTGGAGGTCTGATCTGGATAGTAATAATAATTTATTCATCGGGGTTAGAAACAATAGTAATTACAGCGTACTTCACTTAAAAAATGAAGAAATATACGTTCATTTTGCATAAAATTTTACTTGTACTGGAATTGGAACAATAATGAATATTTGAGTTGATGTTACAATAATAACCAAATAGACTAAATTCGTGTCGAATAATGATAAATTACCTACCTATAACTGCACCAACAACGATCGTAGATCAAGCTACATAGACTGTAGTGTCCAATCAATCTGATAACAATCCCTGTAGCTCAACCTCTCTATTCTTCTATTCTATGTGGACTGGTCGAGCAAAGTAGACATTCTGACAAGATGGGGAAATGACTCCAGATCGGTCAATATTGGTTCAAAATTTGGTCTCAAATCTTGGGTAACATTCTGATTCACAACTGAGGATCAAATTTATAATTTTTGAACTAATATTGTTCGAGCTGGAGTAATTTTTACATCTTGCCAGAATGTTTTCTTTGATTGGACAGACTATCCTCAAATCAGACAGATTATGATAAGCCTATTCACCTAAAGTACTGGAATCGAACAGAATGGAATAAACATTCTCTCTTACTGGAGCAATAGCTCGCAAATCACGGGAGCATTCTAACGAACCGATTTAAATCGCTGACAGCCGGTCATTAATATTATTGTAGGGGCGATGCTTAACTAAACGAGACTCTCTGAACTCAGTCCGTAATCGATTAGATTGACAAGTAGGGACAGAGTTGTCTGGAGTAGAAACTCGATTGGAAACTGGAAACCGAGATGGAGCGGATTATTTGCCAACAACCCTTGCTTGAACTGATTCGCTGACTGGTCGATCGACAATTCGTCCTCCTTGATCTTGAGAGAGAGAGAGAGGATGTGTGAGAGAGAGACAGAGAGAGAGAGAGAGAGGGAGAGAGAAAGATAGTGTGAGAGAGAGAGAAGGTGAGAGATAAAGATAGGAACAGTGAGAGAGATTAAATGATGAATATAGATAGAGAAATATGGAAAAAGTGTGTGAGAGAGAGAAAGAGAGAGAGAGAGAGAGAGAGAGACAGAGATGCACAGAAAATATTTTAAAAAATAGAAAAAGTGAGAGAGATGGACAGCAAAGATATAGAAATATAGAAACAGTGAGAGAGAAAGAAAGATGGAAAGAGTGAATGATGAAGGAAGAGAAAATAAGATTGATTGATGAAGAGAAAGAAAGAAAAAAGAGAAGAATGATGAAGAGATTGATGAGGAATTATAGAGAAAATGATGAATAAAGGATGATTAGTTAATAGAGAGAAAGACAGAGACAGAGATTCAGATTCATGAAAGAGATTCACATTCCTATAATGCTAAAGGATAGTATGGGGACAAGGATAGTGAAATGAAATAGAGAGAAAGTCGTGGAGATAGAAGATAGGGATTAAGATAGATGGAGAAAGAATGATATT
This sequence comes from Sogatella furcifera, assembly GCA_017141385.1. NCBI lineage: Eukaryota > Metazoa > Arthropoda > Insecta > Hemiptera > Delphacidae > Sogatella > Sogatella furcifera. The sequence goes on from CM029552.1 coordinate 5,781,622, forward strand.
CAAATTCAGATTCAATCTCTTTATTGAAATGAAATGAAAATATTCTTCATTAGGCGGAGCTAGGACTAGGAAGTCCTTTCTTTATTTAAGTCCTTACTTCATTCATGTAGATTACTTAATATAGTATATCGGCTTAAATCCTATGAGAATAGAGATAGAGATAGTGAGATAGATATCGATTCTTGAGAGACACAGATCGTCCTCATTCAACTGCCAAGTAATTGGAGACTCATGTTCAGCTCGGCCAACCCATATGCCAGCCAAGCCATCCCTATAACTGATCTGAAATTATTTGGACCATTCCACTTGCATTAGTCTGTGCTGTATCTTGTGGTTCGGATCGCCACTCTCTGGATGTCGGGAGTTTCCGACATGAATGATGTTTCCCAAAGGCTTATCTCTATAGGGTTGCGATATGTAGGATACATAGGATATCTCTATGTATTATGCAGTTAGTTATATAGAAGATCGAAGATTCTAGTTAGATCGACCTATTTGAAAACCATCGATTACATGTATAGCTTATTCAACTTATAACTCATTCCATAGAACTTCAATCGGGCTTTGTTAGTTTAGTAGCCCTACTTAAGTTTAGAACTTCAATTGAGTTGAGCTTTGTTAGTTTAGTTGCCTACTTAAGTTTAGAACTTCAATATTGAGCTTTGTTAGTTTAGTACTTTGCTAGTTTCAGTCTTTTTAGTATGATATCGAAAACCTTTTATGAAAATTATTTGAGTCTACCAACAGTGTTCAGTCCAGTAAAGAATTCAAGAATACATTCATATAATTAAATTAAATTAAATCTATTGATATGTAATCGATTATTATAATTATTAATCAACAATAAACATATCATCAAGTTTGTTCGGTTTATTTCAAATAGTTTACTGCAGCACAAAAATATATAAAAAATACAAGTCAAAAGAAAAGTACATATTTGTGCCTATTTGCGTTTCATATTTGATAATACTTTTATTATGATATAGTCAGTCCAAGCAAAGAAGACATTCTGGTGAGATGGGGAATTGACTCCAGGTCGATCAATATTGGTTGATGAATTAAAAATACGGTTTCAAATTGTAGGTAACAATTAATTTAATTTATAATTTTTGAACAAATATTGACCGAGCTGGTATCATTTTCCTAACTTGCCAGAATTTCTTTTTTGCTTGGACAGACTACCAAGATGGTTTTTATGATTCATTTGAAATGTCTTACATCGATATTGAAAAATCTCCTTTTATCGTATTAAATCATACTTCATCCTTCCAATCTATAATATGTATGAAATTTGACAATTTTCTTATCTTCTCGAATTTATCATATTGGAAGAAAATTGAACAAATGACAAATAGCTATAGAAGGAACTAGAATATTCCAATGAGAAGCCGGAATTGGAACTGGGTGAATTGGAAATTGTTGAATTATTGAAACTTGGTGAATTAGAACAGGGTGAGTTGGATCTGGGTGAACTCTTGCAGCTTTTTATAATACTCAAATTCTTTAAAAGTCCAGTATGCTTTAGACTGTAGATGAATTCTGAAGAGTGAGTACTCCGATTTTTAGTTTCTCTAGGAGACAACTGAAAAATATTCTGTAGATGAATATCACGATCTTATTCCTTCGAGGATCATCCATCACCAAGTGAGCCAAGATTATTTCATGCAGGAATGAAAGATTAGAATAACGTTTTCTCCCAGCAGTGCTTCGATAAAATATAGCTGGCGTAATGGGCTCGAAAAGCATCTGAATCTTTAATGTGCTTTTAATGTTGGATCACTTATCTTAAACCGATCAGTTTCAAACTCTGCTTCTCTTCAATCCGATACAAAGTCGAGTTGCAAAACAACGTTCTTGGGAAAAAATCGCTTAAGCAAAGATGTAGCAGAAAATTATATAACAGTGCGGCTCGGATAGTCTGATATATATGTTTAAAAATATATGTGAAATACATGTTTTATTATCAAATTTCAGCCTGAATAGTCAATGCAACACAATCACTTTTCTCCAGGCAATTCAAATGATATTGAGAAACAAAATAAATTTATTATCAAATACACTTCCATCGTATATTTAGTAGACTTGGCAATTAAACTTTAAACTTAGAGCTTTTTGAAATAATTGATAGATAAAATGAAATAAATAATACTTTTAAAGTTTGTCAAAGGCTCTCCTGTGCTTGGCAGAACTATATCATGTCAATTAATAAATATGTAATGAAATTAAATAAAATTCAAACCAAATTTCAACTTTAGTTTTGATGAACTCCCTTGAAACCAAGATAGTGCATTCGGTGGCGAGTGATCTATCTAGTTCGTGAAGTTTAATCTATTTCCCAACAGAAGTTGCAAACCTCCCGTATCTGTCTCCATTACTGCTGAATTAATCGACTCCAATGTGAAATGGCATTCGGCAAACTTGCTCTCAGTATCACCATAGTCTGTGTGTAGTAATCAAGTGATGCCTGCAAGCCAATATTTGTCTAATGCATTACAAGATCTGAACTTGGAGCTAAGTTTGTTTGGCTAACAGCTAAGCACATGACGATCACTGCTTGCTCGGCTTTGCTTCAAACATACAAGTTCTTGAGTTGGTATTAGATGTCGTTCTTTGAGCCCTTATCAAGCTTCTACAGTGTTACATTCACCTTATACAAATCCCTGAACCAATAAGATAACAATGAATCAACTAAGACATTACATTATTTACTGATCTTTGAGATATTTTGAAATTTCCTAGCGCTTCTTTGAACCTCATATAAGTCGCCAAATTAATAAGAGAGCAACCCCAACATATATACTACAGTATTACAGTATTTTGTTGTACTTTGAGACATTTTATCAAGTGTAAAAACCGAAATCCCCAAACCAATAGGACTAATAAACTAATATTAAACATCAAACATAACTTGTTCCACAAAATTTTTGTGTTTTCCAACAGTTTAGTAGGCTAACCTAAAAAAATCTCTCCATCATTCATTGTCTCAGTTCGAACAAAGTTTAACAAAAGTTTTCTGGTTTCAACTGCGAATATTCTATATTCAGTCTTAACTCTCAAACAAGATCCAAGTTTGATGGAAACGATAAATTTTAAGGTTGAGTGGTAGAAAGCACTTCCTAGTCCTAACTCCGCCTGATGAAGGATATTTTCATTTTCATAAAATTAAATTTTCTTAATCAAAACAGTATGAATACACTTCCAAAACTGAAAAACAATGATGTCACGTTGAATTCGAGAAATCGGCATCAATTATTTGGTCAAGCTTTATCAGATAATTTGCATATTCTGTGAATCTTTTATAGACTACGGACTGTATTCTCTATGGTACGGTATTTTATTTATTCTGTGGTCAGAGTAAAGTTATATTATTAGTGAGATTATTCTAAGACAATGAAATTAATGCTTGTCAGAGTAAAGTGAATCCTTGGTAGAGGATGCATTCTAATAGATATTCAGTTTATATGTTTGGTTTATCTCATATTTATCATACTAGTTTATCAATTTCAGTTTTATGTTTGTATTTCAAGCCACCCCGACCATTGTTCAATATAATCATAATTCTCATCAAAATCCAATCCGTCGATTGTCAGCGGTCGATACGATATTCACTTTTAATTGACTGTACATCCATCAATAATTTTATTCATTTCCATCATCTGATACATAATACAGCGAAGAATAGAAATCAAACGGTAAGCTCGTCAATTTTAATTGGAACTCCCATCCGATACCAATTAGTGTGTATAAGTCTGTCCAAGCAAAGAAGACATTCTTGCAAGATGGGGAAATTACTCCAGCTCGGTCAATATTGGTTCACAAATTATAAATTTTGTCGTAAATTGTAGATCAAAATGTTTCCTAAAACTTGAGGCCAAGTTTGTAATTTGTAAATCAATATTGACCGAACTGGTCTAATTTTCCCATCTTGCCAGAATGTCTTCTTTGTTTGGACAGACTAGGTTGGCTCATGCATTGACGGAGCTTTCAAAGTCCTGTAATGAAATAATCTGCATCGGGGATCCAAGCTTAATTAAAATCACGTCCCATTATTGGCAGACTGATTAAGCCCAGTAATAAGCTGATAGCCTACATACTATGGCTGGTGTCAAATATTAAGGCGGCTGGCGAATGACTGTTGACAATTCTCAGCTCTCTCAGGACAGTCGGCGTGTTGTCTGCGATTATACATCCAAACGAGAGCGACCCAAGCTGAACAAATTCGCTCTCGAAGATATCATCAGACTGTCCTGACAGAGCTGAGAATTAATGCAAATCATTCGCCAACCGCCTTAGTTTTTGGCACGAGCTGTACGTTTCACTATAGATAAAGCATTGGGTGCAATTTTTACGTCATTATTTCTCTGTACGTTCACCAAACCATCACATTTATAATGAGTAGTCTATTGTTTCAAGGTTTTTTCGAAGTGGGGAGTGTGAAAATCTAGAAAAATGATATAGATTGTAAGGAATGGAAACTTTGGAATAACAATACGAGTTCTGATTTACGGAGTAAAAGGTACCAACTTATGCTTAACATTTTTTCTATTGTTACAATTGCGACTTGATAGCAAGTATTTTCAACAAAGGTGATGATGAGTGAGTGAATGATGATGTTTACATGGTGAATTATGATAGAGGAACGAAAATTTCACATCCTAATCCTCTATTTTGATAAATTTAATTATAAGAATAAAATATAGATCGTGAGGATAATGAACGTTAACATTAATATGAGGCTCTGATACGTTAACATTCTACGTTTCACATCCAAACTACCATTTACATTCATTTCCCCGTCAGTCTTGATTACAGTTTCAAGCGATTATTACTGGCGGAAACTCAAGACTAATGAGGGAAAACTCTGAATTTATGTTTCAAGTATCAAGATGCTAGGTAACATATACATACGAGTAAAACCAAGCTGAACTTCATTGAGTGGAGTTCTACAAATTCATCTTCAACGCTGCGAAGTAAGTTTTAATGAGATCTCAACTCCCCGATGAATCATTAGGAAAGATAAGAGCTGCCACTCCCGCATATTGAACTACGTTATTACATTTTTTCGTATTATTGTAAAAACTATAGACAATTTACACAAGAGTGTACGAGCACTACCGAATGAGAGTTTCGCATTCAAATTTAATAGGAAATTCGCATTCGCTATTGCTTGTTACGGTTACTCTAGAGCGAACGAGCAAACGTAACAAGTAATTGCATGATGTAATAGTATAAATTTTTATTAATGGCAGTAATGCTATAATAATAGCAGATAAATATAGTGAGCTATAATAATGGTGACACCAAGAAGTCAAGCGATTTCATCTGCTCCTTGTGCACTCCAACTGCTGATGTTTACCAATACGATTGTGAAATCAAGGTTAAGTGTAAAAGAGGACCGTTGAGTCCTAACTTCGCCTTTGTAAAAAGTCAATAAATGAATCAGCTATAATGCCTAGATGATGTTTTGAAATCGAAAGAGACAATGAAACAGAACTGTACATCAGCTGTCAGCTGTCCAAGATTAGTATAGAGTCTAAGGTTAGTATACTCTACTAACCTTGAGGTTATATCATGTTCAAGAGACAGATGATTACCAACTAACGTTTTGGCGTATGTTATACCACATCCAATTTTTATTGGTATTAAATCAATAATTCTCAATTCTTCCAATTCTTTCAAGATTGAACGAAACTTTCAAACCATAAAAATTCACCTCCATTCACTCATCAACTCCACAAATTTTCTCTCCAACCTATTTCTATCATAGTACTTTCCCATCGAACATAAACCGAAGTTCAGCTCGTGGATGACACAGCTCGAGGCTGAATCTCGGAGTGCGTGAAGTTCAATTAGGTGTGATTGTTAGGAGCTCCCGTGTGTCGTTGCCATTTCAAAATAATTACAGCAAACGCCAACGATATTGGCGGGTGACAAATGAATGTTATCGACGCTCGGCTCTGTCAGGAAATGCAGCGAGCGGTCTGCGAGAGCGGATCGATCAGACTGCGATTTAAGCTAAAAGGTTTTGATCTCATGAACGCTTCCAGACTGTCCTAATAGAGCTGAGCATCAATAAAAGACATCCACCATACGCCAGTTTTTTTTGGAATGTGCTATAATTGACGTCACCAACGGTGTGATATCAGGCGTTGAATCGTCGTTTGCAGAGTTTTGCCTCGAGCAATAAATGCAATACTGCTGTAATGATCAACTTTTCTCCGCTTGTATCTCTTTCCCTGTCTCTTTCACACCTTTAGTCTCTCTCATCCCACTCTCTCTCTCTCTCTCTCACACTATCTTTCACTCTTTTTTCTTATACTATTTCACACTTTTTTTCTTATATAACTCTTCCTCTTGGCTTATAGAGGCCAAGTGTTAATGAAAAGAATATACTCATCATTTCCCAAAAATGGACATTTCTATGTCCAAACTTCGCCTTTTCATTTAGATATTTAAATGCACAACAAGTAAGACTGCAAGCAAGTAACATATTGTTTGGATTATTGTTCTATGATTTTTGCATTCATATGTAACCTCTCTCGTTGAATAGATTATATAATGTTTTTTTTGCGGATGATGCCCACATAAGTATTCAATTTTACTTGTGCGTGGGTAATGGAGTGTGCGAGGGTGGTTTATGAGGTGCATAAACGACCATGCCTCTGGTGGGATTCGAACCCACGACCGGGTAGCGCTAGCGTACTGAAGGTTGTAACGCCCCAGTCTATTCGGCCAACCCGGCCGGCAATTTATAGAATAACCTGTAAAAATTGTAGTGTAAAATATTGAAATTAGTGTGTAACTTGTAAAAATGATAGAATAATTCGATTTAATAACAACTCTTGTAATCTAGAAAATAAGCATTTAGTTGCTATCTAAATGAATAAAGAAATCTAATCTAATCTAACTTCTCCTTCTTTTCTTCCTTTTCGCGTTGGAGATCGCTGACGCTAACAGAATTCTTCATTCTTGAGAGTCAAATCATAGTGTGTTCGTTCACTTGATCAGCCACATGAAACTGGTGTCAGAAATTCAGGCGGTTTTATCTGCTCCATGAAATGGCTGATAATTGGAACAGCTGACTAGAGTATACTCGTAACTCTATTCAGCTGGAATTCTCTGGAAGAGAACGCGTAGTCACTGTAATCTGGACCTCTTAACATGGATTTACTCTGGACTTGTTCAACATGTGGTGTTGAAGAGGCGAGTCAAGGGTCATGGTTTTAATTTCAAAATGTAAAACAGAACGATTTGATAGTTTTTCGAATTAAAAATGTGAATTGTTTGTAGTCTTCTCTAAACTTTATATTTTCTGTGATGTAATTAATAAAAACAAGACCTGATTTTCCTTTTTCAAGACTAACATGCGCACAGTTACAGTTTGTTTCAATGTTGTAATATTCATGACTAAGATCATTTTAAATTTCTCATACATGCTATAGTCTAAGCAAAGAAGACTCTCTGGCAAGATGTAAAAATGACTCAAGTTCGTTCAATTCTGGTTCAAAAATCATGAATTTGATCTCAAATTATAGGAAACAATTTTATCTACTATTAAGACCACATTCATAATTCTTGAACAAATATCGACCACGCTGCAGTCATTTTCCCATCTTGCTAGAGGGTCTTCTTTGCTTGGACAGACTATAGAAATATGATCTACCCTTCACTGTGCTCAGAGTCGAGTATGATCAACTCACAATCACTCTCTCTTACCTCACTCACCTTCTCTCTCCCTCCCACGTGACTGATAGTTCCGACTAGATCCTCCCTCCATCACTGATCTCTCTCTCACTCACATGACTCATTGACAAAGGAACCAATGCTCAATGTAACGATGAGAAACATGTCAATCAGCTCTGGGCTGAGCCACGACTGCATATCAGGGTTGTTGTCATTGTTGAGTGTTTTGTTATGTTGATGAGTGCCGCGCTCCAGTTCATGCCTTCAGGCGTCTGCAATCGATTTTGATTGGCTGCAAGACTGGAAGCTTATGTGCTGTGTGTTTGACAGGATTATCATGGGAATATTTCAATTATTGCGTTGTATGTGAAGAGATGGTGATTGATTATTAGTTCAGCAGAAAATTATAGTGGCGTATCCGGTATATTCATTATGTTTTTAAATTCAGTATGGCTACAGTATAGTATATTCAGTATGGCTATTATAGTAAATGTCTTCTGCTCTTGATTTTGACAGTTGAAAGTTTTCCAAGTTTTCTTCTCTGAAGGTGTGCTTTTCTTATATTTTCTCTTTTCTTCTCTTAAGGGTATTAAAAGTGTGCTTCCCGAAACTACGCTGCACACAGACGCGCAGAGTAGTAATGATTGAGTTACTATACTTTCAAGTGGGAACTGGCTTCTTTTGAAGCCGTGCCACTAGATATCAGTACTTTCACGCAGCACTACCACGTATCATAACAACACATAGGTTTCTTTATACGCTTCACACCGGCGTAGTTTTTGAAAGCACCCCTCGATCTAGATTTTGGTGGCTCGTTGGAGTAAGTGATAACACGCCGGTCAGATAACCAAAACCAGAGGATCAGAATTCGATTCTTGACGAGAGAACAATTCTTTGGCCACAACACAATCACATATTTACGGCCACCTCGTCTATCGGAGGAGACAATGAGACATCGGTCCTCAAAAAAAGTAGTCGTCATATTTCAAGATCATCCCTCTCATTATTCAAGCACAGGCCTAGGATCCCATGTGAGTAGCACCTTCAGAAAAAGAGTTAGAAAGCTATCATCAATATCAATAACTACTGAAAGGAATAAATAAAACCACTCAACTTAAATTCAGTTTATAAATCCATCAATAGGAGGGAATATTTTACTCCGTGATGACCGGGAAACTCAAGGGTATGAATTAATCATCAATAACCCTGAAAACCCCCACAAAAAAAAAACTAGAAAACCCCCAGAAGAGTTAGAAAGCTCTCATTAATATCAATAATTACTGAAAGGATAGGGATAAATAAAACTACTCAACTCAAATTCAGTCAAAAATTCCCTCAATAGGAGGGAATATTTTACTTGGTGATGATCGGGAAAATCAAGGGTATGAATTAATTTTTTTATTCAGTCACTGTGTATTTAGAGGTTTCTATTATCAATAACCCTGATAACCTCAAAAAACAACTAGAAAAACCCCAGAAGAGTTAGAAAGCTCTCATTAATATCAATAAGAATAAGAATAAGAATAATTTATTTTTCAACTCAATACAAATTAACAAAGGTAATTGAAAACATTACAATTGAGAAAAACAAATGAATGTCACCCCTGAGTAAACTGTGCGGGGTCAATCGTATTATACTTAAACATATTACAATAATCATAATTTCAGTATGAAACAGTAAATTTTATATAACTATAGCCATTAAGATATTAAAAAGACAGTGCAGAGCTCCTTATTTGTTAAACATTCATAAATTGCTGTAGTTGAAATCAAATAAAATGTGCGTTTGGTCTAGCTATTGAATAATTTATCCTCAAGATACAGAACTAAGTACGTTAATTAATAAGCTTGCATTGTTGAATTGTGCTGTAACATTAAGCCCTTTCTAGAACAGAGATTCAACCTCATGCCTCTCCAATAACCACTTTTTAACCAAGCCTTTGTAAGATTTATAACTGATGCTATTTTTAATTTCTTTAGGCAGTTTGTTGAAAATGTGAGGTGCTACATACAAAAAGCATCTTCTAAATTTTTCTTTTCTTGGTCTGGGAGGTACAATAGCGCCCCTGGATCGTAAGGTAGGATGGCTGTAGTTTATGTCATTGGGATTTTGTCCACTCTGTCTATAAAATACTTCCAAAACCTTGTAAAAATACAGATATCTCAATGGTAGGATTTCTCTGGCTCTAAACAGAATTAGTGAATGATGTCTGGCTGGCTTTTTACTCATTACTCTGATGATGAATTTTTGCCCGACTAAAAGAGGATTGATTGAGTTAAGATAAGCTCCCCCACATAGTTATGCCGTACTGCAACCTGCTCTCTACTAATGCGCAATATATCATATTAAGAATATGATCGGAGCAAAGACTTCTTAAGAAGTAAAACTTTCTACAGGCAATAACTAGGTGTTTTTTCAAATTTTGAATATGTTGGTTCCAATTCAGCTGAGCGTCCAATGTAATGCCAAGATATTTTAAGTGTTCTACCTCTTCTATGTGTTGGCAGTTGCATTTGTCTAAGTTATTACATTCAATGTCATGGAAAGGTTGACTAAATGATATCGGTTGCCTTTGAAGATTTATTCTAAGTATTTTTGTCTTATTTATGTTTAGTTGCAAAGAGTTTTCTATGAGCCATATATTAAGTAATCTTAGATCATCGAATAAAGCTGTTCTTAATTGCATATTTGTGTCCACCGTATAACATAAGACGGTATCATCTGCATAAGAGGTTACTGTTCCATTAAATTTACCATTACACAGGTCATTAATATATATCAAGAATAATTCACTGGAAAGGGAGGAACCTTGCGGTACCCCTTTTTTTATGCTTGCTATATCACTCAGACAGCCTCCTATACTGACTTGCTGAGATCGGCCTGATAGAAAACTCTTGAACCAATCATTACAAATACCTCTTATTCCTGCATTATCCAACTTCTCCAGCAATGTTTCGTGATTGACGCAATCATATGCTTTTTTTATGTCGAGAAATAAACCTGCTACCTTTTTATTCTCATTAATACCATTGAAAATCCTTGAAAGTACATGCTTCATAGCATCTTCAGTTCCTAAACCTGATCTAAATCCAAACTGATTTCTACTGTAAAAATTAGTTAAATTAAGAAAATTTTGTAACCTAATTTTGACCAGTTTCTCAATGATTTTGGCAAAAACCGAAAGTAAAGCTATAGGTCTGTAATTATTCATCGACTTGGCATCACCTCCTTTGAATATGGCAACGACAATAACTACTGAAAGGACAGGAATAAATGAAACTAATGAAAATGGAATATTTTACTTCGCGATGATCGAGAAACTCAAGGGTATGCATTAATTTTTTGATCCAAGACGTCAATCACTGTGGATTCAGGGGTTGCTATCATCAATAACCCTTGAAACCCTGAAAAACAACTGGAAAATCTCTAGAATTACCTCAATACAAGAGGTTTTTGTGGGTTTGTTTGGAAACCCTAGTGATAAGGGTTGGGTCGGGATTGATATTCTGATCGTATTGTTTGGAATGTAATGAACGGTGGCGACTGGATTGACAACCAACTTGAGCCAGCTCTTGATAAATTACTCATCAGATAACAAACAAACAATGATGAAGGCCGGCCGCCATTTCGTTTGCGGCTTTCGGCGGGCTTTTCAAAAGAAACACTCGGAAGCACTGCACCATTGTTCAAGATCTCTCTCACAGAATGTCGCTACTAACTCTCTATCTCTCTCTCTTTCTCTTTTAATCTCTTCCGCCCTCACTCTTCCTCTTTCTCTTTCAACTTCTTTTTTCTCTTATATCTCCCTATTCCTCTCTTAACTCACTCTTTCTCTTTTAACTCCCTCTCTCACTTTCAACTCCCTTTTTCTCTTCTAACTTTAATTCCACGTTTTCTCTCTCTCTCTCTCTCTCTCTCTCTCTCTCTCTCTCTCTCTCTCTCTCTCTCTGGACTTCTTCATGTCCAAACTTCGTCTTTTCATCTAGATAATTTGATCAAAATAAAAAGATTGCCAATTATATATTTTTTACAACGTTTTTATGCTATAAAATTTCCATGATTTTCGCGTTCACTTGTACTTTTTTGTTGATTAATTACTAGTTGAAAGTACTAGTTACTGTATATTAATTCCTGTATAATGTTAATGCCTACTTTCTATTTTATTTGATTGCAATCTAGAAACTAAGCTGAATTGTTTTGTTATTATGTACATGAATAAAGAAATCTAAATCTAAATCTCTCTCTCTCTCTCTCTCTCTCTCTCTATGATATATCACTCTCATATGATTGTATGACATTAAATTTGAAACTCCGTCTTTTTATGTACACTATAACTAAATGATCAATCTAGTTCATTTATTCAACAATATCTCATAATTTTATTCCCATACTTAGGCTAATACTCAGGTTATTCAAGCGTGTCATTACAGTCATTTTATTTAGGTAGTAAAATAAACTAATCTAAACCATTTATCTCGTTTTCTCCTCTCTCATTCTCTCTTTCTTCTTTGTCTCTGGTTGAGTGTTTATGGTTAAGTGATTGAATCTGAATCTGAATCTTACACACTCTCTTCTTTCTCAATATCTCTCTCTCTCTCTCTCTCTCTTTCTCTCTCTCTCTCTCTCTCACTTCCTCTCTCATTCTCTCTCTTAATCTCTCTATTACTCTCTCACTCTTATTTTCTCTCTCTCCCCCTAATCACCCAGCTCCTGTGGTCATGAACAATGGCGCACCCTGCTTTCAACTATAGCGGCACAAGTTTGGCAGAGCAATGTGGGAAAACAATGTAAGCTTATAAATCTGAAGCGTCGCTCTTGTTGGTAGCAAGCTAGAGCTTTCTAATGGCACTTCCATGAATTCGGGCACTTATGTGGAAAGCTTTGATAGGCTACCTGGCACAGTTGCATTCATAAAGGAAATGAAAAACGCTGCCTTGGTACCCAACAGAAAACTCACATCCACTGGTACAATCTTTCTTTAGTCTTTATTCTTTCTTTACAATTGCAACTTGGTTTCCAAGTATATTAAGCGAAGGATGAATGAGTGGTCGAGCAAAGAAGACATTCTGGCAAGATGGAAAAATGACTCCAGCTCAGACAATATTGGTTTAATAATCATGAATTCAGTCCCAATTTGTAGAGCAGAATGTTTCATACAATTTGCGATCAAATACATAATTTTTGAACAAATATTAACCGAGCTGCAGTCTTTTTTCAATCTTGCCAGAATTCCTTCTTTGCTTGGACAGACTAGTAGCACTTGAATTTTCTGTTCGAGCAAAGTATACATTCTGGCAAGATGGAAATTACACTGGCGGCTCGTGCTCACGATACAGGTGAAGTGCTGTACATTAGAAGATACGGGCACTTCACCTGTTTCGTGGGTACAAGCCGCCAGTGATGGGAATTGACTACAGCTCGATCAATATTGGTTCGAAAGTTATGAATTTTGTCCTGACTTAAATTGTAGAAAACATCTTGCTCTACAAATTGAGACCAAATGTATAATCTTTGAACTAATATTGACTGGAGTCTTTTACCCATCTTGCCAGAATGTCTTCTCTGCTCGACCATACTGTACGTAACAGCAAACTGGGGTTGGGTTGGGTTAAGTGGAAGAGGGGGCTTGCATGCCTTAACTTCGCCCACTAAACTTTTGTAAAGTATTTACAAAATGTAAAATAAAGGCATTTATCTATCTATCAAACTCTTTTTGGCTGTTGAATTTATACGAGTATAAAGGGAATGGAAAAAGCTGTCTTTGAATCTCGTATTATAGTCGTCCACAGATCACTGGAATGGTCAAGGACGAGCAATTCTTCCGACACCACTCCCTGTTTCTCCCTCCGGTGATGCCGCTTTGTACTTAGGGGTAGGTAATAAGACAGTGTGTGTGAGAGAGAAGGAGTGATGTTTTGTTTGGGTGAGGGTGGACTACAGTGGCAACAGGGCTCAGCAATCCTGTGACCTTGGTAATTCCAATGATCTGTGGTCGACTATAGTCGAGTCATTCTAGGGTTGGAGGTGGAACTAATTGCAACAAAGATGTTTTATGTTGGAAATGGCAGCTGTCACCCTCCTATTTAACGTGTAAAAAATCCCACTCTCAACTCGTGTCGGAAAGTTGTTTTTTTGGCCGCCATATTGGAAAATTTTGCTCATTTTTTTGTTTTCTTGGAATAACGTTAAAACGAAGCGTCGGACGAAAAAACTTTCAAAACCTTTTTTTTAGTAAATAAAATTTGCAAGAGAATGGTGGTAGAATCATCTCTTGATCTTCACTAGAAACCGAGTTACGATTTTTCAAAAAATAGGTTAATTTTCAAGAAAAACTATAATCGAGTTTTTCAGTTTTTGCTTGCTCAGATCTTTTGACATATTCCTTTGAGTTGTTCAATTCAAAATCCCTCTAGGGATAATTTTGTCCTCTACAATTTGAGACCAAGTAAACCTTTCTCCCTTGTATAGTTTTTGAATTAGAGCAATTAAAAGATATCCTTGTATTTGAAAAAACCTATTTTGGGGGCAAATGGTGTCCAAAAAAATTATAACGTGCTTGCATTGATATTTTCTCTGGTAATAATGTCTTTCAGACCAACTTCTAGCAGATAAGCTACTCACCGACCTGAATTTAGGTTATGTTCAATATTAAGGACCCTTCAAGGATCATAATCCAAGGATACCTCTAACTATTGTAAAAGTCATCGGATCTCCACAAACCATATTTCATTCTTTCCAGCTCATCAAGGCGGTCTAAATCCATATATCATATGTCAAATTTGGTCAAAATTGTGGAAAATAACTTCTGAGAGAATATTGACTTTTCCATCATATACCATAAAAATGTCTTTTTTTGCTTACAAATGAGTATATCTTCAAAGTCCTTGATGATAAAGAATTGGAATTGGTCTTCAATTTTTAAACACAATTTTATCTCTCATTTGCATATAATATTACTACAATTATCTGTTTAATAGGAGGAAAAAATATTAGTTCTTATAAGGTAAAGAATGGTCCATAATTCTACTCATTTCACTTTTCAATCATATTGTAATTGAACAAAGTGATTCAAAAGGTAAATGAGACAATTCATCATGTAGAACTAATCTTTCTCTACAATTTGAGCCCAAATACGTGACTTAATCTTGCTAAATTCTTGATTTAGAGGCTATTGATTGATTGACAATACATTAAAAAATAGATGTTTTGAATTTCACCATTTATTTCAGTTGATGCAACTATTTCAAATGCGTGATGCCATAAAACTTTTTTATAGGAGATTGAAGAGGAAGAATTTAGCTACATTTTTAATGTATTTTCATTATTTTTCAACGGAGGACTTCGAGAATATACTCATTTGTAAGCATAAAAGAGATTTTTCTGGTATATGATGGAAAAGTCAATAATCTCTCAGAAGTTATTTTCCACAATTTTGACCAAATTTGACATATGATATATGAATTTAGACCGCCTTGATGAGCTGAAAAGAATGAAATATGGTTTGTTGAGATCCGATGACTTTTACAATAGTTAGAGGTATCCTTGGATTATGATCCTTGAAAGGTCCTTAATATTGATCATAACCTGAATTCAGGTCGGTGAGTAGCTTATCTGCTAGAGGTTGATCTGAAAGACATTATTAACAGAGAAAATATCAATACAAGCACGTTATAAATTTTTTAGACACCATTTCCCCCAAAATAGGTTTTTTTTTAAATACAAAGATATCTTTTAATTGCTCTAGTTCAAAAACTATACAAGGAAAAAGGTCTACTTGGTCTCAAATTGTAGAGGACAAAATTATCCCCAGAGGGATTTTGAATTCAACAACTCAAAGGAATATGTCAAAAGATCTGAGCAAGCAAAAACTGAAAATACTCAATTATAGTTTTTCTTGAAAATTAACCTATTTTTTGAAAATCGTAACTCGGTTTCTAGTGAAGATCAAGAGATGATTCTACCACCATTCTCTTGCAAATTTTATTTACTAAAAAGGTTTTGGAAGTTTTTTCGTCCGACGCTTCGTTTTAACGTTATTCCAAGAAAACCAAAAAACGAGCAAAATTTTCCAATATGGCGGCCAAAAAACAACTTTCCGACACGAGTTGAGAGTAGGATTTTTCACAGGTTAAATAGGAGGGTGTCAGCTACCATTTCCACCATAAAACATCTTTGTTGCAATTAGTTCCAGGTTGACCCCTGTTTTGAGCTAGAATGACTCGACTATATCCTTTGTCACATTCATAAATGAGAAGTTGAAAACGACTTTGAACATTGGACCTCGTATCCATTGTCATTATCCATATTGGAAGATGGAAAAAGTTTTTCAAAGTGGCGTGTTCATGTGGATCTCTTTGATATCTTGGAGCTAAATATAGGTGCCCAGACAGAAAAACACATTCATAATAGAATATAATGGTATAACTTCTTGATTTTTATGACGTGGCGAAGTTTGGACAGTATTGTCCACTCTACCATTTAACCACCTACCCTACCACATTTCTTTACTTATTAAAATGAGAATGAGAATGTTAATGGTAACACTGTCTTCTGTGTTTCATCAAGAAATTAACGTAATGCACTTTTTCACATCAGGGATTAGATTAGATTAGATCATGCTACTTTATTGAAATAGATCAAAAGTTCAGCATTAAATTCAATTTTTGCTGTATGAATGAGTAAAACTAATAATTCTAATATCCAAACTAATATAATATGTAGGCTAATCTAATATAAAGTATAAACTAATATTTCACAAAATGAATTTCTAATGGAAATTTCATTAAACTGTGGTAAAAAATGCAAATTTCATGGAAATATTAATTTGAGATTCAGAAAAATTGACTAGGATTAGCAATCTAAGATATACAGCGAAGTTTGGACATACGGAACTTGGGAAATAATATCTAGGATATCCAATCCATCAACACTTGGCCTTAATCCATATTTTCATCAATATTTCAGAGCCCCTTCCCAGTTAAAAGTTCAAGAGTTCACAAAAATGAACATAATTCAACAAATTTATTCGCCTCTTTTTTCGTCGAGCAAACTCTTCTCCGTTCAGCAAAGCTCCAAGATCAAACCGTCATATTTCCAGAATATTTTATAACTAGCAAAGAGGCTACAATCTTATTCTTTACGAGAGATTGCACGTCTTTGCCGCCAAGTGAGATTAGGGTGGACGAAGAAGCTGTAGAGAAATGTTGGAAGGAATGAGAATGAGTAAGGAAAAGGAATACATTTCCGTCTTTGATTCGCTTTATTCATGGAGATGAATTCCGCTCATTGCCGACAGAATCCACTTCGTTACACAGTTTTGCACTAGGCTACTGCGCACACTTTTTTACAAACTCTTTTTTCTCCGTTCCTCGTTCCAATGTTCCCCGTTCCGCGTTCGGGTTTTATTAAAATTTTTATTTGCTCCTCGACAGGGAATCTTTTCCCTTCATACCGGATGCCATCCTCATTCATAACCTTGTTTCTCATTATTTCGACTCGTACAGTCTGTTTCTCGTCTGTAAATTTATCGTCTTAGAACCTACTTTTTTGTCTTTGATGCTACTTTTTCAGCTTTCAATATCCGCGGCTGCATGTTACCGTAATTTATTCCACCATTCAGCCATTGAAGCAAAGAAGACATTATGGTAAGATGGGGAAATGACTCCAGCTAGATCAACATTGATTCAAAAAATTATAAATTTGGTCTCAAACTGTAGATCAAAATGTTTACTACAATTTGAAACTAAATTTATAATTTTTAACCCGATATTGACCGAGCTGGAGTCATTTTATCATCTTGCCAGAATGTCTTCTTTGCTTGGACAGACAATACTTATGAAAGTATTGGAAGCCCTGTACTTATCATAAAGTACTTGTACATTAAGTACTTCAGAAGCCTTGGTGTAACGAAAAATGATGCAAACTGTGGAGACTCGTTATTTTTCATCGCAACTGATATTGTTATTTTGTGAATATCCTTCTTTTGTTCTACCTTTTCTCTAACTCAAAGAAAAATTATTACAAGAGGGGTGTGTTCTTATTGTAGATGATGAAAAGACAAGATATTGTCAAACCACAGATTGAATAAAAATTGAGGTACCGGTTTCGGTTGCTAAAACATGATCGATCTCTAGTAAACTCCAGATTTACCAGAGTTAATCAGAAATTAATTAACCGAACGTAAGTGAGGTCTACATTCAAGACGTCGATTTTGCATTTCTCTTTATGTTGGTTTGTTCCGCATTTACGACAAAACGCGGCAATAGATTCTGATGAAATTTTACAGGAATGTTACTTTTGAAATTGCGCGTAGATGTATATGTAAGGTACCTTGAACTATTGCATTTCAAGGATAGTATGAAAGGAAAAGGAATTACCTACATACTGAAATATTACTATATACTTCTGAACATAGGGGAATTCACACTATAGAACTATTCATGCTTAACCAGCTGTCGAGTTTACTATTAATTGCATGCAATTACGCATTCAAAACTCAAAATAACTAACTATAGTCTATTCACAATCACTTGAGATGTAATAAACAAACTTATTGCGTGTGTGTGCGTGTAATGATAAATCTTCTTATATGCGAAACGGTCGGCCACAATTGAACAGCTGACTCTTGTCTGAAGCTGTGATTGGCTATAGTTCGACTTGTCTTGTCTCAAGACTCTTGTCTTGAGCTGTAATTGGATACAGCTGTACAATTGGCCAGACCGTTTCACATAGAAGAAGACCTACCATTACACGCACACACACGCAATAAGTTTGTTTATTTCGTCTCAAGAGATCGTGAATAGGGTATTGGCCTATTCCCTCCATGAATAATGCCCCATCCATGGTCACCCTTCGTGAGGTCTACTGTTCACAGAACTACTAGTAATGTTGTGGTATCCGAAACCGGGTTCTCGATTTTTTTATAAATATCTGGTTTGACAATAATATCTTGTCTTTACATCTTATATTGTAATCCTTGTATACAGAAAATCTAATTCCATTGTCATTTTTTTAAGTTTGCCAGTTGAGCCCACTGTTTAATTTATATTGAAGTTTCAAAATTATACATATATTTGAGAAGATATGAAAGATGATAAAAATATATCAAACAGAACAATCGATTTCAAAATAAACCAAATATTAGTTCTTCTTCAGCTCATTTTTTTGTATTCTCTTATTACTATTCACTAAAAATTTTCTAAATTCTTTCGAAATTCAATAATTTCAGATCGTGGATTTGGCTCTATAAAATTTGAAGACTTACACCAAAATTTCAATAACTGTGTTTAAATTCAAGAACTACCACAATAATTTCCCATAATGGTGTCGGCTGTGGAACTTCTTCGGAACTCCCCACAAATAAGCCATGCCATAATAATAATAGTTATTCACAAAAGTGCTCCCTTGGAAACTTCAGGTTCCAACATGAAGCTAGATTCATGATTCTACATTCTTTAGATCTTACATAATTCATCATTTCCATGATACATTACATGCATGGAAAATAAGACTCTCATTTTAACGAGGGTAGATATTTCCATGATGAACTCCCCAAATTCCATTTGAACAACTCTGAAAAAACTGCTTATTCGCTATAATGGAAACTTCGAGAATTTTACCTGAATTACTAGCCTGCCTCCATTTATACCATACTCTGTTTGAGGCAATCATTTGCATTTTAATTGCATATGTAAATCATCCCCTTGCGTACGTAATATTTCACTCGTTCTGTTGGAAACCATTCATCAAGACAAGAATTTATATGTCTGGTCAGAGAGAGTTGAGAGTCTCGCTGCTGCGTTAAATTGAATATTCAGAAGAGGAACTCCAAAAATAATAATATTCTACGTTGAAATTCAAAACCATTCTCGAAAATTGAAGCGATGCCTATAAAAATGGTATTCTGTCCAAGCAAAAAATTCAATTTATTTACTCCCTGTCCTCTCCCTCTCAGAGATAACGGTACGAAATTAATTAAGCCCTGGACAAAACTGATTATAAATCAGTTATAATATTGTTCTAATAAGATAGGGAAATACTCTTTTCCTATTAAAAACTGTAATTCTTCATTGGAAAACACTACACAATCTTCAATTACTCTATTGGAATCTTCACAATATTTTTCATCGCAATCCGACATGATGCTCTCTAACGATCTCACAACATACTATACATTATAGTCTTTCCAAACAAAGAATACATTGTGGCAAGATGAGAAAATGACTCCAACTCGGTCAATATTAGTTCAAAAATTATAGATTGTAGGAAACATTTTGATCTAC
Source organism: Sogatella furcifera (assembly GCA_017141385.1). Lineage (NCBI taxonomy): Eukaryota > Metazoa > Arthropoda > Insecta > Hemiptera > Delphacidae > Sogatella > Sogatella furcifera. The sequence goes on from CM029552.1 coordinate 5,801,587, forward strand.
AATTTGAGACCAAATTTAAAATTTTTAATCAAACATTGACCGAGCTGGAGTCATTTTTCAATCTTGGCAGAATTCTTTGCTTGGATAGACTATAGCATATAATATAGATTATCACGATTGACTTTTCAATCTCATCAAAGAGCTCTGCTATATTGGCTGTTTCCCCGGAACTCCATTTCTTCCAACTTAGCGTAACACATATGAGATAATTACATTATACAGGCTATTCCAAATATAAATCACATGCATTAGAGTATTTCAGTATAGAGTAGGATAGAAGTATCGTAGACTCTTTTCTCATTTTAGTGCATTTCATTAGAAAAAATGCACTATTGGTCTTGCCCTGACAATCGAAAATTTATGATGTGATGTATTTTTTACACGTTTCCGAGCCCCTAGAACACTGATGTCCGTTCAAATTCAAATATATATATGTAAGTTACAGATTATTGTGCATATACACGATAACTCCGGAAGGGCTTGTCGGAGAGCGACCAAATTTTGCACAAAAATCATTAGTGTTAATATCTCGGTCAAGTTCGTTAACCAGCCAAATTGGTTCTACCTAAGAATTCTACCCTTGTGGGTGAAATAAGGGGATGAAAATTTTGAAAAATCACTACAAATCGACCAATAACTTGATCGTTTTGAAAATTGGTCTGCATAATAACCGTATCATGCCCTACAATTTGAGCTATCAACGAAAAAAATCCATTAGAAAATGGCGGAGAAATTGGCGAATAATATTCTAAAATTGTGTTTTTCATAGGTTTTTTGAAAACGGCAACTTTGGATAATTCATACCCTGAATAGCATTATAAGTCATATGATTTGAGCCATCATAGAGTTGCATTTGAAATGCACTCTTTCCGACCGTCAGTTGCCGGAGTGAATTTTATTCAGTTGCTTTTACCACTTGCAATCTACCAATCGATACGCTCATTACGAAAAACGGTACTGATTATCATCACTGACGTTTTCAAATTAATCAGAGAGCTCTGTCGGCAGTTTCCCGAACTAGTGAGGGGAAAATGATGATGACGACCGATCTACAACAACCGATAAGAATTGCGCTGAATAGGATGTCCAATCTCGTTTATACCCTACTTGATGTAAATTCCGACTTAGCGTTACACGTATAAGATGGGGGAATACATTGTATTCGAAGTCGGAAGTTCCATCAAATTCAGCCTCTATTGAAAGGTCCAACTTTGTATTGTGTTGCCCTGATTTACAGTATAAAAGGGACTGATAGCTAGCCGACGGACAGAGGATTTCAAGAAACGAGAGCTCCTCTTCGATTTGAAGTATAGTATGTCGAAGCAAAGAAGACATTCTAGCAAGATGGGAAAATTACTCCAGCTCAGTCAATTTTGGTTCAAAAATTATAAATTTGGTCTCAAGTTATAGAACAGAATGTTATCTACAATTTGAGACCTCATTTATAATTTTTTAACCAATATTGACCGAGCTGGAGTTATTTTCTCATCTTGCCAGAATGTCTTCTTTGCTTGGATAGAATATAGTTCTTTGTGCACGTCAGTTATAGCTTCTTTTCAGTCCGATGTCATTATTCTTCTACAGAGAAGAGACTTTGTAGGCTTGTAGCCGAGTGATAAGAGTTGGGACTGCAATAAGGCTACTGAGAACACTAATACAGACTTTTATCCGTCTTTTCTCATCATTGATGAAATAACTCACTTATATTCAGGTCTCGTTTATTCATTACGATTGTCGTGTTCACATAATCATCTCATAATGATCCAGAGAAGAAAAAACAGGCTTAAGCCCTTACAATTCCTTCCCCAATTTTCAATTAGAATTTGGTCCAAAATAATAATTATTACTGTATCTTCTTCTAAATTGAAGGCAAGTTCAATAAAATGTTCTTAGAGTATTAAAACTTGCGATTTCAAGTGATTTTTTGTTAAATTGTTGTGCTCTGCATATGTTGGGAGAGAAGAAAAATACATTAAATTTGAATTGAATTAATAAGTTAAATTGAACGCAGTTAACCAGTTGTAACCAGAGGTGCCGATAATAAGACTAGAGGGTCTCGATCCCTAGAGATTAAATGAAAAATCAATTGAAAATGTATTTATCTATGGGTGTATCAAAAAGTTCCTATTTCAGTTTTACATTCAAAATCGAAACATTCAAAGTTGAAAACACTATCATTTCGAAACGGAATTTCAAAACCGTGTTATAATGAACGTTTTCGCCACACTGCACAGAAAGCAGCTGTTTCTGTGCACTAAAGAGATTCGAAAAAAGCCATTTACAGGCGGTTTTTCCACTAGCTCCGAAAGAGGGCTCTTTCGGAGCTAGTGCACAGAAAGAGACTGGTAGTTAACTATCCGGCCGCTAGATTGGGCGACAATGCACTGCTTTCTGGAGCCATCACAATATTATTCAGTTTGAATGAATTGCCGCAAACATTCTTATACAATATTTATTATTCTTATTCTCGCAGTGTGGCGAAAAGTATTGTACTCAACTCTCACAGAAAGGTGTTTATGGTATTTGGATAACATATTCCCGGGCTCGGCAAGCCTCGCCCGGGAAACTATCCTCATACCGTAAACACCTACTTTCTGTGCTTGTAGTGTAATGTACTATTTTCGACATTGTTGGAACTTTTCAATACAGTCCAAATTCCACTTTATGATACATTCCTTGTTTCGTTTCAAAATCAGGTGATAAAAAGTAAACAGTGTTCAACTAACCTCAAAATCAAAACTGCAAGTAGAATTGAGTACCAGTATCTTTTCATCAATATTTCAATTCACGTATTTTAATAGTTAATTGAATTTAATAGTCTAAAGTTTAAGTGGTTTTTTATACTTATAACTTAGTGAATAATAATAACTTTCACTTAATAATAATAATATAATAATAATAACTTTCACTTTTACAACAACACTCACGATTTTGTTGCTTGTCAAATGTGTTTTGTGGCACTGACTGATATGTTATTTTTAACATATCTACCAAGTAATAAGTTGATTATCATCAACAGTTCAAGTAGGATGAAGACAAAAGAAGTTTTATAAACAACGTTATGTTAATTTTTATAGTAGCCTTCACTCACAGATAACTTGATACTGGTGGTCTATAGCTATATAGCCTACTGTTCTGACTGTTCTGATACTGATAACTTCACTTTAAAGATAAAACAGTGTATGCAACGGATGTATTAGGCCTCTAAAGCGCTCGTGAAATATTTAGAGCACTCGCTACGCTCGTGGCTCTAACTCATATCTCACCTCATGCTATAAAGGCTCCCACTATACAACCGTTTAATAAACTACTATTGTAACATAATCATTTGTAGCATATCTGTAAATGATACTAACTTTTTATCCTTTGAACATAATTTTAAATCAAGGAGGTTCATGGAGATGACATAACAAAAAATCTTGTCTCCACTTTTGAATCATAGGGGGTGACTCCCACAGAGATACAATACATGGAGTAACCATGTGAGTGTTACAAAGCCGTTCTGGGTGGATCATTTTCTATATAATTATATATTATGGTCTTCAATACAAATATAATTACTGTTAGGGCACTGATATAAAAACCAAAAAATTGTATAGCGTGTGTTGCAACTCATATTTTTTTGTAATGCTGAAAAATATTATATTTGATCAGTACTGTATTATATTGTCAGTATAAATTAGAAGGAAACAATAATTTCTCCAGGCTACATCATTGTCCATTGTTCTCCAGGCTCGAGGATTGTTCCTCGGAATCAAATTTTAACATTTCACAGGTTAGTACTGAAAAATTAGTAGGCCTATAGCATTACATATTCAATTATTTGATATAAAATTAGAGCAGATATTTTATAACACTTTTTTCACTTATTATTTCATTATGAATCAATAAGATGATATCTCTGATGAATTGATTGTATACAGTAGCAGCTATATAAAATCAATCTTCAAAACATAACAAAGAAAATTCCCTATTTTGGTTTGACCATATTGGAATAAAAATGTCTGGAATCAATGTTGGAATCACAAAATAATTGTTAGAATCCCAATATAAATTACCTTTTATGGATTTGATTGAAATAAGTGTTAGAACTTACATCCAGCAAAAGCAATAACGCTAACTGACACCACCAGTTGCGCTGTGATCATCTGCCTCTACAGTGGCGCCGACTTTGGGGGCAAGGCACTTTCTGCCCCTCAATAATCACTCAGGGGGCAATGCGTGTATTTTGCCCCCAATGTTCATAGGTTACTAGAAAAATTCCATAAATTTTTTGAGTATCAATTATCAACAAGTAGGCCTATTGAAAGAATATTTTTGCCACCATCAATTCCAAAAGCCCAACTGAAACCAATTTTAAACAATGGACCTGTCTAGCTATTTTTATTATACAGTATTCACATCTGGAAACTGGACTATTATATTGTGAAATGACATAGGCCTACACCCTACAGCATTATTTGCATTACCCAGCTAGACGTCTGGGCTTAGATTGTTATAGCCGGATTGTTATTGCAAGAAATTCTTTAATTCATTCCTGATTTTTTATTTTATGTATAGTTATAGTTTAATAGACTCTCATCGCATGAGAGTTCACCCTCTTCTTTCTTTGGAAATGAATCTAATACATAGTCTATATAAATACATACATCGTATTATACAAATACAAAATCTAGATAAACAAAATAAATTACATAATAATGGAACTAACATTCATAGCCAGAATTACTTCAGTTTTCAGTTAAATAGTGACGAGAGTGGTCGGTAGCACAATGGCACATTTATAATCTATTCGTGTTTCGTGGCTTTCGTGCGATTTTTTTGTAGCCGTTTATTAACGTTAAAGTGAAAATGGTAAAAATTCTAATTGAAAACTGAGTTTCTGATAAAAGTGAACTAGATAATATTATGTGTAAGTTAGATGCAAATGTGCCTTCAACCTACACATTGGAGGAAATTCAGTAACTTAACTGTTACAGTATTAATTTTTTATTTCTAAATATTTTTTTCGTGTTCAAAATTGAAGGAGAAACTTGATTTATTCAGACCTTGAATCACGATTATAATTGCCAATTTGAATAATTAATGATAGGGTGATATAGGGAATTCAAAATAGTTGAATGGATCAGATTATCTCTATACTACAGAATTACTGCACGAAACCACGTGCAAAGATGCAGTCTTACTGCTTGTATATTCTTGCGTATTTTTCACAAACACCAACCCCCATCTTCATGGTGGACTTTGCCCCCAATATTTTGGTGAAATCGGCGCCACTGTGCCTCTACCAAGGACTTCTATAGACCTTGGCCTCTACTTTAGAATCATTTCCAATATACCCAAAACATCAGTGGCCAACTCCACCTAAGATTTTTCTATGGGAGTGACCCCCAGCTGACTAAAGTGATGAAAAAGTGGAGACAAAGATTTATAATGGGTTGAATAGGATAATATCATATTATGTCATCCCCATGAACCTCCTTGTTTTAAACAAATGTACGTGGTTGTAACCACAAACGGTATTGTGCCAAAGAAATTTTCTGTTTGTTTTAGCTTCAAAAATACTAAACCTGAAGTGAGTGGAGTATGGATGATTTATCTATATAGAACATATAAAATCCATAGTAATACATCATTTGAATGGTATGACAGCATACTGTTATGTTGTTCATATTAAAAAATTTCAAGATGGCGACTGAACACTATCCAGACCATCCTGTTAATCCACCCACCATACTATCCACCCACCACCCACCGGCAAAGCGGCCTCAGGTTTAGAGTCAGAAGTTGTTAAATTCCTCTTTTCATACTTTTTGTACAATTCCAAACTTATCTCAGCGTTTATAGTGTAAAGAAAAGTATCCATTCAAGTATTTTAGAATGTACTGTATATTGAGAATTTTAACAAGACTGGAGACAATGTTGAAAATACTCAACGTTCCACCAGACAATGAAAACTAAGCTTTTTTGAAAACTTTCTAACAAGCTTTGTCGTTCAACGTGGAGTTCGAGTTTCTCAAAAGGTAGAAGAGAGGGAACTTTTCTCCACTTCCTTTAACAGAGAAAAGTCGTTGAGTATACTTTTAAGCTGCAGCTAACTTTTTGATTTGACCGTTATGGGAGAGGAAAATTACTGTAATAGTGCTATTTTCTTTTGCTTGTATAAAAGCTCTTGAAGACCAACTTTTTTTCGGGAGGATGTTTGAATAAGTTTTCTTGGATGATGCAAAGAGAAGTAAACTTAGAATAGATTAATTGTTTGAAAAATGTAATGGTTGAATAATTTTAAATATCAGTAGATATATTTATAAATTGAAAGGAAAGATATACGAGGTAAGTGATCGTAAAGTCGCGCAACCCAATGTTCACCAAGCTTTTTTGTATGCCACGCATCCAAGAGCTGTCTTGAGTGTTCATTACTTAACCCAAGGTAATTTCAATTTCAATTTATTAAAACACACAAAAGACAAAATAAATACAATAGATTTCAAAAACAAATATACAAGTTAGGCGAGTCGCTTGCTCTTCCACTTGTTGTTGACGTCTTACTATCTCGATAAGATAAGACTCGATTATTTTCAATAAACTAATACTTGGGGTCGCTTGACTGAGCTCTCGAGTCGAAAGGATCTTGTTGTTTTTAAAAACCTATTTTCTTCCTCGCTTAACTTAACTGGTGCCGAAACCCGGGAATAGTTGTGCATACCGAGTATATCAGTTCTGTAGGCAGTGCGTTCAAACCCTGTGGATTACGCGAGTGTTGTGTAGTGCGAAATTAGTTCACATTTGTGAATTTCGAAATGTCGGATACAGAGCGTGATAACCAAGGTGCTGCTACTCCGGCGGCTGCAGCGGGTAATCAAGATTTCGAACTTACCGTGAGAATGGAACAAGCAAAAACCGCTCGTGTGCAATATCTTATGAGTATAATCGATTCGGTAAAACAGTTCAATGGTGAAGTTAGGGAATTAGAACTGTTCATAGAAAGAATGAACGCTGTTTACGCCCAAATACTTACAAATGCTATGGACGAGGTGACAAATGCTAATATCCACGCGTATTTTCTATCCAGAATTAACATAACAGTGTTAGTAGACATTGGATTGTCATTTAGTTCGACTTGGGCAGCTGTGCGTCAAGGTCTCAAAGAACATTATGCAGGCGCGCGTAAATCGGTCACTACAAGTGCGCTGAGAGTGTTAGAGTTACGTCGAGAAACTAGTGAGTCAGTTTCGGAATTCGCGAAACGGTTGGCTTATGCAATGAAGGGACTTAAATCGCGAATTTTAGACTCAAGTGATAACCAGGACGAAAGTGTGTGGAGAACAAAAATTTACGACGAATTAGCTTCGGAAATACTTCTTCAGTCATTACCGGAAAGAGTGAGGACAGCTGTAAAAATTGCCAAACCGAAATCTTTGGAGGAAGCTGTAAATTTAGTCAAAGATGAGGAAGCTGACAGAGAGGATAATCGTCCTAGGTATTCGGATTGGAAAACGGTAGAGGAAACGTCGCAGGTCACCTATGAGAGGACATCAATTCAATCAGCAGCAGAGGAGACCGCACCCAACTTCCCAATGGAGAAGGAACGAAAGAGGAACGGGACAGGAGAGGAGGCCACCGCGGGGGCAAGACGGAAAACCAGCCAGACCTCGTCGTGAGTGTTGGGAATGCAAGGAGGAAGGACACTTCGCGCGAGAATGCCCCTACATTTTTCGAAGGAAACCGGCAGAGAAAAACTATGCTAGATATGGAGAGCCAATGGAGGTGAACGCGATAAGGAGACATGCGAGGAGTAAGAACTCTGAGTCGGAGTCGGACGGAGGATGGACATCCTATTCATCGGACGGAGCGAACAGCAGCTATGGTCGGCGGAACAGACGCCTACTGAGGAAAGATTGGCCAGAGTTGGAAAAACCAGGAAAATCCAATGTGAAATCAAAAAGTGACGAGAAACAAGATTGAAAATTAGCAACAGAGAATATAGGCAGTAAAAAGTTTGAAAATAGATGCAAAAAGGGTAAACTGCCTATATTTGTAGTGGAAAAGTGGGGTGTGAAATGTTTGTTTGACACGGGTTCAGATAGCACACTGTTGTCATTGGAAGCAGCTCGTAGAATTAATAGTGATTTGGTGATAGAGAGCTGTATGTGTAGGATGAAAACTTTAACTGGAGACCAAGCACTAGGTGGAGAAATAGAATTGAATTTATTCACACTGACTGGAATAAAAAATCCATGCGTGTGCATGTGGCAAATTTTGTGAGTGATAAATATGATATGATAATCGGTTGTGATTTAATGGCAGAAGTACAAAATGTGCCATTATACAAGAACGGGTATTGGTTGATTAGGCTAGGAGAGAGAAGTTACCACACCACAGAATTACTAACTAAGAAGGAACATTGTTTTATGGGATGTGTTATTCGAAAAGAAGGCGAAAATATAGCGGAACGTGTGCTCTATGAGTTCAGAGACACATTATATGAAGAGGGCCAACCCCTTACGACAACAGGAAGAGTGCAACATTCCATTGAATTGAATTCAACTGTGCCAGTATATGTCAAACCGCGTAGATATCCTCATGCAATGAGGAAGATTATAAAAGAACACATTCATGAAATGAAAGAACAAGGTATAATAAAGAATTCAACGTCACAGTATTGTAGCCCTTTATGGGTAGTTCCAAAGAAAGTTGAGCCCGGAAAAGAACCTAAATTCAGGGTAGTTGTGGATTTTCGTGAGTTGAATAAACGAACAACACTAGAGAGATATCCGTTGCCGAGATTAGAAGATATGTTGGATAGAATGTCAGGTGCTAGAGTATTCAGCACATTTGATTTGAAAGCTGGATATCATCAAATTAGAATGAATCCATGTGATATGGAAAAAACCGCATTCAGTTACGAACGAGGGCACTATGAATTTACTCGTATGCCATTTGGCTTAAAAAACGCTCCAGCGACATTTCAACGACTGATGGACGAATTTCTAGAAGGATTAGATGAGAATACAATTTAGATTTATATGGACGACATTGTAGTTTTTAGTAAAAACCTCAAAGAACACGAAAAACATTTGAAGTCACTATTTAAAAGAATAAGAGAATTTGGACTTAAAGTATCAAAGGAAAAGTCTAAACTGTGTCAGTCAGAAGTGCGATTTATGGGACACGTTATATCGGAAAGTGGAGTGAGACCGGACGATAGGAAAGTGAGTGCGATCAAAGAAATACCTATACCTAAAAACGTGAAGGAAGTGAGAACCTTTTTGGGAATGTTAGGCTATTATCGGAAGTTTATTAATAACTTTGCACATATAACGGAACCGTTAACAAAATTACTGAAGAAAGGAGTGAAATTTGAAATTACAAGTGATGTGAGAGACGCAGTATCTAAGTGTAAAGAAGCAATCTGTACAGTTCCAATACTTAACTTCCCTGATTTACAAAAATCTTTTGTATTGACGACGGACGCCAGCATGGAAGCGATTGGTGGAGTTTTATCACAAGAAGATAGACCCGTTGCATTCGCTAGTAGGAAATTAAGCCCAGCTGAAAGACGTTACAGTACTATTGAGAGAGAATTATTGGGAATTGTTTGGTGTGTAGAAAATTTAGTATTAGTATTTTTAAATTTATTATTATTTATTTAAATTTAGTATTTGGTGTGTAAAAATAGTATTAACAATAATAATTCCTATAGGAATTATTTATTTATTATGTATTAATTTATTCTCCTTAATAAAATGAATTTACTCGTATTCTAACAGTTTTGTTAATACGATAAGATACTTGAGGAGGTGAGAGTCAAAACTCACATGTTCCCAAAAGTTAAATTTTGGTAAATTCCAGAAAACTGAGATCTAATATGCCACTTATCTTTTTTATGGACTATTTTGTTACATGTAGAATCTGCCACAGATATGATATTTTCAGGCCTCATAGATTGAAAAATGTTATAAATAGTTAAAAAATGAATTTAAAAATTGGATCATGTGAGTTTTGATGACAACTCTAGGAACATGTTGGTTTTGCAAATAAGTGACTTGGAACATGTGAGTTTTGAAGTGTAACCCTTAAAAATAGTCAATAGGTGATCTGATAGTTACTTTTGTTAAAAAAAAAACTACATGAATTATTGCAAGTTCAGAAGAATTTATATATTTTTATACACTGCCAAAACATCTCAGAGGAAATTTTTTGGGTTTAGAATAACAATAATAAACCTAGACAATAAAAATTTGAGCTTGTTTATTATGAAGTTTAATATAAAAGTGGAAAAATGCTAGATAAAAGGATTCACAATAATAGAAATAGTGTTTATGATGACAATCATCATGAAAAATTATTTTGATTAAAATTGATTGGTCATTTTGATAAAATCATTTTGGTTTAGTAATTTTCTCCAGTATTTAATTCAGATTATCAAATTAGAACACCCATCCACAAATTCACAAACTTCTTCTTCAGGAACAGGTTCAGCAGAGGTGTTATCAATAATGCTGCGGTAAAACTCAAGTTGTTGATTCTCTCTCCAATTCGCTCCAAAATGATTTGTAAGGAGTTTTTCAACATCCTTCTTTTTTTCTAGTGACACCAAGTTCTTCTTCTCGATTATGTCAGGGTTCAATCCATTCATTAACACTCCTTTCTTTGTAAGGACCTGGCTCTTCCCCAAATCTGTCCGGTAAGTACTTTCTCCCCTTGTGAGAATGTTGGGAGTGCGTTTTGCCTTTTTGAAAATTATTCTTTTGGATTGAGAAATTTGGAAGTTCCAGCTCGTTAGGTTTTTAAATTGTGACCGTGCCAATTTACGAAAGTCCCCCACCTCACAGTCAATACCAACTCTCTTCACCATTGCATATTCGGATATTATTTTCACGACATCCTCAGGCTTGATGATCTCTTCAATCTTTTTCATTCTACGTTCAATGTTTCCAAAAACTCTATCTGGGGGTAAAAAGCTATGGCCTGTTACCGGAAAAACCAATTCAACTTCTTCTATGTTGTTGGGTGCAAAACACCAGAGCCATGAGTGACACATGGCTACAAGGATAGAGTTTTTATTTTGACCCCCACAACCATCAGAGATCAGTCTCACTTTTTTATATAAGGTCAAATCAGTACTTCGCAGACAGTCAAAGACACATGATGAAATAAGGTTGGAGTCCTTTGAATACTCATTCTCAGTCCAACAGTAGGACGTTACTGTTGAAGGGTTCAATGGCCCTCTGCTGTGTCCCTTCACAACTGTAAAATTCTGAAAATAGAACTGGCGGCTGTAGTATGTTGATTGATCGGGTATCTTAGGAAGTGCCAAATTTTTTTGGCAATCAAATGACAATATTAAGATGTCATTGTCTTTTTCTTGAAGTTTTTTGTAAAATGCTTTGTAGCGCAGACGATGTACCCGTTTTTCTGTTAAGAGCTCATTTTTCTTCACAGCATCCATTTCACATTTGATTTTCTCTCTGAGGCTTAAACACGTAGAGCATACATCGGTTCTTGGCGTGCCAAAACCAATATTGTATTGTGTGTTGAAAATCTTTCGGAAAAAGGATAGTTTTACTGCCAAGTTTTTATTTTTTGATGAGTAAATTCTCCATAGTTTTTTTACATTAAGATCACTGGGAAGATACTTTCGGCAGCTTCTCTCCCTACAATAGTGAGATTCAACACATTTCAATGTGTTGATAAAATTCATAATACTGATTTTTTGTGTTGAGTACTTCTCTTTCTTGCGAAACCCTCCTCTTCTTTCAACTACTTCACCATTTTTTTTCAACTCATTTGTGATATTATTGACACGAAATCGGGATACGCCTAGAATTGATAAAAAACTGTTCATACAGACTGGCACTTTATCTCCTGCTGTAGTTTTGACGAAATATTTTGTAGTCCTCAGTAGTTGTGATTTTTCTTTAGTTTTGTGTTCTCTTGATCTCCTCCTCTGAACGTTCTTTATTTCCACATTTCGAAGAATAAAATTATTTTGGTGTTGGCGTTCCGGGCGTTTGTAGAATAAACCATGGAATTTTTGTACGTCTCTCATTGTTAATGTGCGGCACTGGAATGCCCCAGTAAAGTGGTTGCATTTGGGGAATTCTGGCATCTGTGATGGCTTGTGTCTGGAACAGAAAGAAACAAATTTTACCTTCTTGTAAAAATTGTTTCCTTCTGATCAGTTTTGACAGTGTATAACTCAAACATTAAATTTTATTAAAACAGTATAAGAAAAGTGAGGTTAGACCTACCTGGCAATCTTTTCTTTCGTGCGTTTCCATGTACTTTTGTCAGGAGTTTTCTTTGTTGGTTTTTCACCATCTTTGATTGGAACTACAAACTCTTCCATTACTGAACTAATAATTGGTAGAATGGAGTAGAAATTAGAAGAATTCTATCAATAACTACTGCTAACAATCACAAACTATCAGCTTTGTATCCCACTCAAAGCAGACGACAGACGGACAAAGAGCAGATAGCTGGCGCACGATTGGTCGAAAGTGATCACATGACCTGCTAGTAGCCGTTATGCATCAAAACTTACATGTTCCTTTGGATCATGTGAGTTTTGCTACTAACCTCACTTTTTGTCATTAAATTTGAATAAGAACAAGCTGGTTTTGTTGTAAACCAATAGCATAGCAATGTTTAGCTCAAGAAGAAGAACAAGATGACAGTGCCATCTCAATTTCGCATTTTTTGGAACATGTGAGTTTTGACTCTCACCTCCTCACTTCTATCCTCTATTTTTTTATATCATATCCGAGAGCGATTAATGTGATGGTAATTTTTGTATCGAATTTTTAAACGTATTCTGTCAATGTTCCACTCGCCTCGGTCAAAATTATCGATAATATATCTTAGATACTTGATTGTCATTGATATTCGAGATACTATCAATATCACTCGAACTTTGTGAACTTTCTCTGAATTATTATAGTCATAATATACAAGTATCATTATCATTTTTGCATAGGATTTTTAAGGTACTTAGTCTTAGTCTTAGGATTTCTAAGATACTTTATATCATGGTACTCAAGTATTCATATTCAATATATTATCTATATCTATAAAAGCGAAATGGCACTGACTGACTGACTGACTGATTCATTCATTCATTCATCACCAGAACTAAAAATCTTCTGAACCGAATGCGTTCAATTTGACAGGCATGTTAAGTTGGACGTTTAGACGCGCGCTAAGAAAGGATTTTTGAAACTTCATAAGGATACGCCAAATATTAAAGTTTTTCGGCGTTTTCTCAATTTTTTCGAGAATCAATCGGTAGAAAATGCTGATATTTGGTGAGAAGGTTCATATAAGGTCTAGAAATGTTGTGTTAAAATATTTTTGATATCCGTTCAAGAGTACGCCAGTAATCACTTTTTCAAAATTGTAAATGTGTTGCGGGTTGCATATCTTCCGCCTTGAAAAGATCAATCCTTTCTGCAAAATCAATGGTTCAGCGAGATTATAGATGAACTAATTCAGAAGATATTGAGTCAAGCTCCAAACTATATTCGATTTACTTCCCAAGGTTACGCTTAATATAAACGTTCAACTATTTTTCGGAGTTTTTCTCACATTTTTCGAGAACCAATTGGCAGAAAAATTTGTAATTTGGTAAACAGGTCCAGATTAGGTCCAGAAACGCTGTGTTCAATAAATTTCGAACCCCTTCTGAACGGAATTTGCAGGCGAGCGAAGCGAGCCTGTTTGTCTCACTTACTCTGCCGATACAGTCGGGGGTCCAGGGGGCGGAGCCCCCTGGCTAGCCGGAGAAGGCGAGCGAAGCGAGCCTGCCGGCTAGTGAACCAATATTTTTCTCGAATATGATTATACGCCTATAGTTATTCGATCCTATAGATTTACTCAAGTACAGAGAGACTTCGAAATAATAATATGTGCCGTTTATATTGAGAGAAGCAGACGATAAGTTTGTTCAATCGATTGTGCCATCATATCAGTCCTCGTTCTGCTTGCCAATTCGACTTTTCGTCTCTTGGGAATAGACAGAGTTCTCTGTGGTCTCAGTTTCTGAAAAATTCATAAGATAGCATGACCAGAATAACTGCAAAATGTTACTTCAAAGTCAATATTAAGTGTTTTCCCACACTTTATTTTTTGCCAAGGGCGTCAGATGAGACCCAAATACAGGGTCTTATTGAATAGAGTACTTCTATACAAGAATTTTTTAGAATTCCGTACTTCTTCAATATCGTAAAAAAAGAAAATTTAAATATTTGAGAATAATATTTACGAGACGTTTCAAGGTGTATCAAATGAATTTAACGAATCGGAAAGTTTAGTGTTTAATGAAAGTGAAATGTTTAAGGTTTCAATAATAATACAAACCTAATAATTGGGTGGCTCGTTGGAGGAGTGATAAAGCGCCGGTCTGATAACCAGGTGGACCCTGGTTCAAGTCCCAAGCGGGAAACAATTTTTGACCACAGCACAATCACATAAATACGGCCACCCCGTCTTTCGGAGGAGACGATAAGCCGTCGGTCCCGACTACCTCAAAGTAGTCGTCATCTATCATCCATATCATTACCCACGCACAAGCCTATGAGCTCATGTGGGCTTCAGTCTCATAACAAAACAAACAAAACAAAGCTCTTCCCATACAATAAATTAATCTTCTTGAATGTAATATAATTACATAAATTATATAATTAGTTTGTCTCTCTTTGAGAAGTTGTGAAGTTGATATTGTGGTAGTTATTCATAATAATGAAAAGACAAGATGTTGTCAAACCACTGTTTTATTAGAAAATCGATTTTCTATAGGAATATTTGATCGTAGATAAAGATTGATAGGCCGTTTTTGGAAAACGTTATTGTTATACTCTCTGAATGGTTATTATTATAGAGACTGTATAATCTGATTATACAGTCTCTATAACCAGATTATACAGTCTCTACAGTTATTATTATTCAATTGAGTCTTATTAGAAATTAGCTATTTGAAAAAAATGGAATCTTTTTACCTGATTTAGCAAAACCTCGCTTCGGACCTATAATTCTTGAAAATTTGGTAAAAGTCTTTTGGAAATTAGTCTATGTTTTTATCCGATAAGTTTATCGATTTCTGTCGAATGAATTAATATATTGATATCTCATTTGAGATTGATTTTTATCAACCTAGAAAATTATGGAGACTTCTACATTGATTTTTGACCGCTGGATTCTATTTTCATCGACATTGGCAAACGTGATTATTATCAAAACAGTTGATCTCTATCTTCGAAAAAGTCCGCAATCAATACGAGAAACAATACTATTGCAGTCTATTTCGATCGTTCTTGCTGTTTTTAGACTGAATGTCGGTGCTGCATTGTTTCCAGAATACATCTTATCAAAACAAATGAGCTGAAATATAGTCTGTCCAAGCAAAGAAGACCCTCTGGCAAGATGAGAAAATGACTCCGTTCCGTTCAATATTGGTTCAAAAAATATTTATTTGATCTCAAATTATAGATCGGAATGTTTTCTACGATTGAGACCAAATCAACAATTTTTGAACCAATATTGACTGAGCTGGAGTAATTTTCCCATCTTGCCAGGAGGTCTTCTTTGCTTGGACCGGCTATACAATTGAACAACTGCCAAAATGTCAATTCTATTTGCTTTGCTGTCTCCGCCAGTTGAAAGAAATGCTCAATCTATTCATCTTTGCGTGTAGGGTTCGCTCAACAGCATGACTGATTGTGTGTCCCGTTCCCAAAAAGATCAAATAAAACAAATCATTGTTAGCGGCAGTAGAAACTAATGAGGGCTGAGAATATGTGTTTTCTTCAAATAAATCATAAGTGGGAATCAGATGCATAACAAGATGTTATAAATCTCAATGAACTTTTTAAATGTAGCTCTCACAAATCCTGATGTAGGGCCACTAATTTGGAAAATGATGGACAAAGGATTAAAAATACTTGAATGGTAGATGTTCTGTTTATATAAATCATAAGTAGAAATCAGATGCATAAGAAGATGTTATAAATCTAAATTAAGTTCTATATTTATTTGTAACATTTCAGTGATTATTGAATTAGATGTATTGAATTTTTATTTGAGTCCTGGGAGCATTTAGAATAATAAAGATGAAATAAGAAAGTAAGAACTATGAATGAGTGATCAACTTTTATTTGCACAAATATGGAATTAAATTTATTTTCTTTAGAATGACGTTTACGAAAAATAGGTTTTAGTGTCAGTTCTCATAATTAATTTCAATATTCTTAAATGAAAAAGTAATCAGTAAAGTAATAAGTTTGGAGAACACAATTTTGCCAGACGAAGATATGGAACGAAGCTGGACAAGTAGTATTTTTTTCTGTAAAATGATTAAATAAATAAATAACTACAAATAAAACGTTCAACAAGCATTTTCACGTTTTTATAAAGCAGTGGCAGTATAATCAGGCCTGGCTCACGAGCACTGTTCTTGAAAGAGTTCTGGGATTTGAATACTAAGCTGGAACCTTCAAGTACAAATTTTTCCTCTAAACAGCTTTTGATTTCTCAGTAGCATGTCGGTATTTTTGCTTATATCACAACACAATAATATGGAAAACAATTTCATCCCCTTTCTTTCACTACGAAAGTGACCATAGAGCACCATCTCAACAGCTCTCAAGAACATACTCAGATTTAGAAGAAGATCATACAAGAACATGGAAGAACTGTAGATTTAGAGATTCTATATAATACTGATTAGATTCTATATAATAGATAGTCTAATATTGTAGACTATTAGAATTTAGATTGAGTACTTCCATCAGCTCTCATGTATTTTTGGAAACTGAATCTAGACTAATAGCCTATTATTAGCCTATCAAACGGTAATTCTAACACGTGACTCACTGAAAGCGCGCGCCAAAAAATAGGCGGGAATTAGTAGTGACATGCGCAGTAGGTCTTTAAACACGTGCGTTAGTAGCTATTAACAACACATCTTGAGAAGGTTCTCTCTAGTATTCATTCAACAGCAGAACGGGTGAGAGTTGACAATTTAATTATCTCTAGTACTTTTTCAACTATCGGAAGAACTCGGTCGTGATGTGGGAAAGTTCTACGAGTCAAACTCACAACGGAAATTACTTTCCTTCGCAACAGTTTCGAGATCTGTCCGCTCCCGTGATCGATTTTGTGCCGCTCTATCAAGATTTCGGATCCTTGTCACCCACAAACTGCTTCCGTGTCAGTCCGTCGGTTTCGACCCTCGATGATAGCAATGTGATCGATAATCGCAAAACACAACTCCAGAAATCCTTATCTACAAACTGTTTTCGTGATGGGTTGTCTGTTTCGACCCTCGATAATCGTAGTGTTGATCGGAAGACGATTAGGAACGTTCCAGAAATCGGGATCTGCATGTGCAAACAGTTCTTGTGATAATTCGTCTATTGACAATCGAAATATAGTAACTGATAGTGGTGGAATAAATAACTGTCGAAGCTTGTTTCGTAATATTCCATCAATTCCAACTCTCGATAATCGTAATGTGATAGATAGTCAAACAGGAATGTTCCAGAACTCAGGATCCTCATCTAAAAACAGTTTTCTTGGTCGTGATAATCAAAATTCAATTGACTGTGGTGAAAAACGTAACATTCGTAACTGCTTTGCTAAAAGTTTATCGGTTTCACCTCTTAAAAATCATGATGATCGCCTAGGAGCATTTCAGAAACCACAAGGTATCTCTTCTAACAACTTCTGTGATAATTCGCCAGTTGGTTCGACTCTTGACAATCTCAATTTGATCGATAATAGCTCAGGAACGTTCCAGAAACCAGAACCTTTCTCTAGAAACGGTTTTCGAGATGGTTCCTCTATTTCGCCTTTCAGTAATCTCCATATGATTGATAGTGGTGGAATTTCTAACAATCAAAACTTCTCTAATAGTCCATCAGTTTCGACTAACGATAATCGCACAGAAATCGGCAGTCGAAGAACTTCGGTTGACTCAAACTTGAACAATCAAAACTTCTTTAGTACTTCGACTCTCGATAATATCACTCCAATCGACAGTCGAAGGACTTCGGTTGACTCAACCTTGAACAATCAAACCTTTTTCAACACTCCATCGATTTCAACTCTCGATAATCGCACAGCAATCGACAGTCGAAGGACATCGATCGACTCGACCTTGAACCTGGGATTTGACCTTGAGCCGTTCAATCAGCTGTACCGTGCCTTATCACACAGTGCTGTCAACAGTTACCTTCATACGTGTTTTGCGTCAGACGCCGGAGTCAGATGTCGCGGCAACACGGCGGCGTTCACACTGGACAACCTATCGGCATGCGTGTGTGAGGACCCTGAAGACTGTCCGCATGAACGTAGCCGACGGAAAAAGAGAGAGGAGCAAAGCAGAACAAGGAAAACGTCGGATGATGCTGAAAGGTGAGCATGTCGATTTGAAATTTCAGTAACATCAAAGAGAATTAGATTTATTACTAGTTCTGGTAATGAATCTAGTTATTTAGTAATAAATTATTACTTAAGATCTAGTTACTCTATGGTAACATTCTCTCTTTTGCAGTTTTTACATCTCTCTAGTAGAAGGTTACAGTACCGCGTGAAGCCTCGGGGTACACGGGGTTAGTAGTGGCGGCCAGTCGTATAACTTGAGCCAATCACAGCTCTTTTTGTTTAACTCTATCACAAGACAAAGGCTGTGTTTGGCTACAGCTATTCGAGTGGCCGCCACTACTAACCCTGTGTACAGGAGGCTTGAAGGAACGTTCTCCTATACACGACACGTCTGTTGGCCGCAAGAACCAATCACAAGTCTTTTATGTCATGGATCTTGAACAACAAGAGTTCTTGCAGCCAACCGTTGCCATGTACAGGAAAACCCCCATTGAGTTGTGGCTACTATGGGGGTGAATTTGAGCGAGTTGACAAAAATATTCATGTGTGTGACTAGATAAATAAATTGAAATGAAAAATTTATTTGAAACCTTCCACACGATTAATATTATAAATAATGTTTTGTTGTTCTTCTCTTTTAAACTGTAGTCAACTGTGTTTCATCAACCGGTTAAGTTCGTTAAGATCTCATTGTATAGATTTCAAATAAGGTTTCATATTTTTCGCCATACTCGTATGTAATACACAACTTTCCAAGCTAGATTTATGTTTGGAAAATTGCCGTTTACAGGAGAATCAAAGATCAGCTGTTCTGAATGCGGGAATAATCATTTTGGTGATTATTACAGCACTAGTCATCATCACGATGATAATTACCGCACTGAAAATCTAGCCCAGCTGTTTTTTCCGAACTCCAACGTATGAATGAACAAGTCGAACGAGCCGCCATGACAGTTCACTGTGTGCGTTTGTTTTGTATTTGTGCTAGTGTCGTGTTGAGGTTATGTTGGCTTCAGTTAATGTTTTCAGTTGTTTGAGGTTTTAATAAATCCTTCTCAGTCTAGTATGACGAAAAAAAATGTACATAATTCGTATGGAAAAGTTTACAAACTCATAATTATTTTCCAAACTCGCGTACCGCTCGTTTGGAGAACATAATTCGTTTGTAAAAACGCCTTTTCCAAACTCATTATGTAATATACTATTACAAACAATAAGGATATAGGCGAACATCAATTAGGCCTATGTATTACTTCATGCAAGGTTGTTATCATGGAACTGTGAATTGTAAAATATCCCAAAAATGAGCAGTTCTTATTTCAGTTATAATAGTTATTATCTCACGTCCAGTTGCACGAGAACAAATCAAATAGAAGCTATTATTTATTTCGATCATTCGAATGCAGAATTTTGCACAAGGGAACGTTAGCTATTTCACGTTAATCTATAGTGCACAGCATATCAATGCAGTCTTCTGTCTGGTGAATACCATTCACATTATAATACAATGTAATTTGGTTTGTTTTCGAAGTCTTTATTATCATACAGTCTCTGTAGGATAATAGATCAACCCGCTTCACCAATACTGTATTGAAAATGATTAAAATAGTAACATTTACATTAAATGTATACAGTAACACATTTTCAACGTTTAAACAAACAACATGTATAATTGTATATTGAATTGAACCACATCCACTTTCCTGGACCATGGACGCTTTCCTCGAAAATGAATGTTACTGGCACCCCTACATTATTTAATAGCCTTAGAGGTAAAGTCTGTACAAGCAAAGAAGGCATTCTGGCAAGATGAGAAAATGACTAGAGCTCGATCAATAATGGTTCAAAAGTTATAAATTTGATCTCAAATTGTATAAAACATTCTGATTTACAATTTGAGACTGAATTCATAATTGTTGAAACGATATTGACTGAGCTGGAATCATTTTCCCTTCTTTCCAGAATGTCTTCTTTGCTTGAACAGACTTTATCAATCATCAGAGGAAATCTAGCTCTAACATTTGACTAGTTATGCTTGAGGGAATTCGTTGATTGGTTGAATCCTGCCACAATATAATCCAATCAAGCTCAACAAGCAGTTTATCAAAGCACACAATGCATACAGCACAATCATGCTGTTAATTAATTACTTTGCTTGGTTGTTTGGTGTAATCTATGGATTTGGAATATGCATATTGATTAAATAATGTGGTTCTGAGAAGGGGTATTTGATCAATGACAGGAGAATAGTTTGCCTTATTGCCTTCAATATTGATTTGAATAATGACTTGAATATTGACTTAATTCTGAAAGCGTTGAGGCCAAAAGGTTAGGTGATTTTGTCTGCTTCTTTTGAGCTCCAATAGCTGATATAGTCAATATTGGAATTGTCATTTAACTATAATAATACATATAGCACAAATAGTAAATACAATACAGATAATACATATATATTATATAGAATTTATGAACAACCTTCCTATTTCATGTAAGCTATTTATTTATTTCATCAAAATAATACAGTGAAGGAGAGAAAAAACAGGCGTTAGCCCAAAACTTCTTCTACACCAATTTGGATTAAAATGTCCAATTTTATCTTTAGGAACGTCAAAAAACTCTTCATTTCAAGACCGAAATTTCCTCTGAATGTTACGAACGTTTTTGTAACCACTTTGTCAAACCAGTCCAGCATAGCCTATAATTCTGACTTTGAAAAATCTTGACAGCAAATTGACAATAAATTAGAGCGTTAACCAGACAGACTTCAAGCTACAAGGGATTTGTCTATTTCAATTCCGTAGTTTGTAACAAAAATTAAACTCAATTAGAAAGGAGAGTATTTATTAATTGTGTTCTAGCTGACACGTGACACCAGAATGTAAGGCGGTTTCGTCTGGTCCTTGTGCGCTGTCTGTCTTTATTAAACCTAATAACAGCTGAGGTAAAGCAACCATTGTCTCTTTTGATTACAAGAACATCACCTAGGCATATCTAAATGACAAATCTAATATTGACATCAGCTGTTGGTGCGCACTAGCAGCAGAATTCTTCAAACTATCTGACTTTTTTACGTCAGCTATTCCAACCACATCCACCTTCCAATTGATACTTCAAGAAATTGATACTTATAATTGAAATTGATACTTATGAAATTTTCAATCCATAGACTGTCTTATTTCCATTCTCTAATCAGCTCCACAAGCTTTTTCTATCCACCTCCATCCTATTTCTATCATCGTATTTTATTTCCCATTGAAAATAAACCAAAGTTCAGCAAGTTTGCGTGCTCAAAGACAGCTCTTGCAAGCACTTAAAGGTAATTATGATCTGTTTCAAGCGAAAAAGACGTTTGGGCAAGATGGGAAAATGACTCAAGCTCGGTCAATATTAGTTCAAAATGTTTTAATTTAGTCTCAAATTATGGATAACATTCTGATCTACAATTTGAGACCAAATTTATAACTTTTTCACCAATTTTTTGACAAAGCTGGAATCATTTCCCGATCTTGCCAGAATGTCTTCTTTGCTTAGACTGACGGGACTATACTTGCTTCATATTTTCACTTTTGTTGATAAGGTTTGGATTGCGAGAGTCAATATAATTTTAACGAGGAGGAAAGAAGTAAAAAGCTGATGCTGCAGTTTTCATACTGCGGTTTCAAACTTTGCTTTCCGTTCACAAAATGTAAAATAGCCAGGTCGAACGTTTGTACTACGGAAAATTTTATGTTTGCTTAATATATCTACAGAAGCGTGCTCAATTATGCACAGAGCAATTCATTTTCATCTTTCGTAGTAAAGCGAAAATGGTCGACTTGGATGAAGAGTCTGCAGTGGTTGTAAATCTTGGGTCTTTCCATAGACACCTAGAAGAGAAAAAACAGATTATTCATGAGGAAATCCTCTTTATTTATATCGTCCTCATTTCTTGAAGATTATGCTTGAAGAATCTAATGAAGTCCAAGCTTGTATTAAAGTAATCCTCTTGAACCGTTTGGTTATTATCATTATAGATGATTATAAGATTGTACAGTATTTCTTCTCCATATTGATTTAATAAATGATATTATCGGATGAGTCGATTAAAATCTCAAACCAAGCATAATAATATTGGAATCATTCAACAAAAATCAAGTTTCTTCTTACCAATTTCTTAACAATGGGCAATTGTTAAGAAACAATTTTCATCTAATCCGATCAAAATAAACAGTTTTATACAGTTTTGTTCCAAAACAATCAACTAACCAAGTTGGTTGGTTATTGACAATACGTACTCAATTGAAGACATTCAAATCATGAAGAGGAAAGAAAAGTCAAATATTCAATCATTATCACCCAATATAAAATTCTGCCATCTACAGGCAGAATTCAGAAACACGTTCATTCTAAAATTTTGATCAATCAGAAAAAAGGAGGCGGAGCTTGAAAGGAGGCGTGGATTTAGTTGTACATCACCCAGTACATGCTGCCTTCTAGCGGTAGAGTGAAGAACTACCTTCACATCGTATTGTCGACCAATCAGAAGAGAGTATGGGCGGAGCTTGGAGGTGTGTCTGTAGGCGTGGTTCTAATCTGAATCTTGTTTGTGATTGGTCCGTTGTTTCCACTATTTTTCTGTTTGACTATAACATCTATTCATTCTTTTGTACATTGTTCGGTTTTGTATTTCCATCCAGCATTTAATGCGCGCGTAAGAGCCTAAACGACCCAACCAAAGGTTACATTTATTTCTTTATATATCTAGAAAAGTAGCTTAGTTCGACTGTTTATATGCTAGTTATTTTATCGGAGGAATTTCAAGAGTCATTTTTTATGTTCGATTGACATTTTTCCAAAGAGGTTCACATAACATGAGTATGAATCACTATATTATGAGACTTCTGTTTCATCCTCAAATTATCAGAAATTTTCCACAAACTATGATTATCACGAAATAATTAAATGATTGGTTATTATAGTATTTTGGATACTATACTTTTCGCAGTATTCGTATTTTGCCCTGTACTAATTCTTCTAAATATTTTATCATAACTCAAACCCTATATCACTATTAAGCATAGTCCTAATTATATCTTTTAATAGTGGGTAGACCCAAGGGTTGTTCCACTTCCCCATAAATCACTTCATTCTTGCTACATGAGAACATGGAGAACCATGAAGTTTATAAATCTTTTACAACTTATAATAGTTCTCAAACCCTATTTTTTCTGTGATAAAAAGTTTTATCTTGCTTCAAGTTCAATAAATGGGATTGTCTGAGAAAATTTCCTAATCATGAACCATCTAGCAATAGATAAAATGCTTCCATTCACTGGCGGCTCATACCCACAAAACAGGTGAAGTGCTCGTATATTTTACTGTACAGCACTTCACCAGTTTCGTGGGCACGAGCCGCCAGTGCTTCCATTAGCTCCATTCTAGCTCCTTTGGTTTCTCTAGCTCCTATAGCTCTTTTAGCTGCTTTATAGCTTCCTTCAGGTCCCAGAGTTCTCGATACCAATAGTTTAACAGACATAGTACAGTGTATATACAAGAAAACTGTTGTATGTATAGAATAATAGTGTTTATATAACAGCACTTGCGAAAGTCTGTGTAGAAACCGCATTTTCGTCTTGTACGTTGATTAATAGCTTGAAATAAATTAGGACGAGATGTTTAATTGCTTCCCAGCCCCCACTATCGCTCAACCACTAAGCTAATTCCATCTCAAATACTGAATCACTCCTCTCTCACTCACTCTCTTTTTTCTCTCTCTCTATCTTTCTCTCAACCCCTATTCTCGGTCTATCTTTCTCTCTATTTCTCTTTTTTACTCCCTCCTACTCTATCACACAATTTAAATAAAATTTTATGTCTTTATTACTCCTCTTTCTTTTCCTCTTCCTCTTTCACTTCTCTTTTTCTTTTTTCTTTTTTCATGTTTCTTTTTCTTCTTTTCTTTTTCTTCTTCTTTTCTTTTCTTCTTTTTCTTTTTTTTCTTTTCTTTTTCTTTTTCTTTTTCTTTTTCTTTTTCTTTTCTTTTCTTTTCTTTTTCTTTCTTTCTTTCTCTTCTCTTCTCTTTCTCTTTCTCTTCTTTCTCTTTTTCTTTTTCTCTTCTTTCTTTCTTTCTTTCTCTTCTCTTTCTCTTCCTTCCTCTTCCTTCTCTCCTTTCTCTTTCTTTCTTTTCTTCCTCTTCTCTTTCTCTTCCTTTCTCTTTCTCTTTCTCTTTCTTTCTCTTCCTCTTTCTTCTTTCCTTTTCTCTTTTCCCTTTCTTTTTCTTTTCTTTTTATTTTCCTTTTAATTATAATTTTTCTTTCTCTTTCTCTCTATCCTACTCTGAATCACAATGTCTCACTCTCTCTCACTCTCATTAGAGCTTTCCTCTCTTATCCCAAACATATTGTTCTCCCTTACACATCCACTAGAACTTATTCTCTCTCTTCTTCTCTCTCTATCTCTCTCTCTCTCTCTCTCTCTCTCTCTCTCACTGTCTCTCTCTTTGAGATGACCAAGAGGTTGTGTGGTAGAGAGGACCAAGAGTCCTAACTCCGCCCTTAATAAAGGCAATCAATCAATCAATCTCTATCTCTATCTCCTTCTCTCATTCTCTCTCTCTATCTCTCTCTCTTCTCTCATTCTCTCTCTCTATCTCTCTCCTTCTCTCTTCCCCTCTCGCTTCCCTCTCTCTTTCCTCTCTACCATATTTTCCCTCTTTTTTCTTACTCTCTCTATCTCTCTGTCATTCTCACTCTCTCTTTCAAACTCTCTTTCCAATCTATTCCTAATGAAATAGATTTAATTCGAGGTTCTAATCTTATCATATTATCAAGAGCGGTCTTTCTCCGAATAACATCGTAATTATTTCAACAACCGACCCCCAAATAACGAATGGCTCTCTAGCAGTAGTAAAGTCTGTCCAAGCACAGAAGACATTCTGGCAAGATGGGAAAATTACTCCAGCTCGGTCAATAGTGGTTCAACAATTATAACTGCTCTCAAATTTGAGTAAACCGTTTGATCTACAATTTAAGACTGAATTTATGATTTTTGAACCAATATTGACTGAGCTGGAGTCATTTTCCCATCTTGCCAGAATGTTTTCTTTGCTTGGACAGACTATAATTCAACTTTTCGTTTTGAAACTAGATGCATTTGACCTATTTTCAACTAAAATAACACAATTATTCAACGTCTACATCAGTGTTGTGTTTGTTTGCAATCCTTTCCGATTTCGGTTAGTTTTAGTTTGACTTAGAGTAAACTAACGAAACGTAAGTAGCAGCGTCAGAAATATGAAGAAATCAGTAACAATTTGATCCCATGTGGAACAAATTTATAGAATTCTCTTCTCATCTGAAGTTAAGTGTAAGCCTAGTTTTGAAGGTTCATTTGATTTAGAGTGTAATTGACCTAGAAGCTCCAAAACTTTTAATACGCTGTAAAGCTTGAAAATATCCAAATTCCTATTTCAACTTTAGTTTAGAATTTGTTTGTTGGTTCAATTGACGAACTGTCCCTAAAGTTTTTAGTTTCGCTTCTTTTCAAAAAGACTCGTTGTAAACACCACAATTCATGGACAGACATATAAAGATCACCTTTAAAAGTCCAAGTAAAAACTTCTCATTAAGATTTGTTCTATAATGGTAAGCTTTGTGATTGATCACAAGAGAGCTTTTAGAAAATGAGGATAGGAACGACTTTTTTAGTAAACCATTGTTCACTGCGGAACAATGTAGGTCTTAATGATGGCTTTAATTTGGTGCACCGACAATAATCCTTTCCAAAAACATTTCTTCTCAAGGCTTTATGTCACCAACAGCTGCTCTTTGAGATCAAAGATTTTGCAGTGAAGATGGTACTATCTCGCAAATGATGTGATCATTATCTTTTAATTCAAGACAAAACCTATTGTGAGAAGCAAAGTAGATGAACCTCATTAAGTCGGTGAATAGCGAATGACTGTTATCTTTGATTTGCTTTTTTCGAGCAGTCTCCAAGCGGTCTGCAAAGAGCAGCTGAGGTAATCAGAGCGATAAACTCAAGTCCTAATTAACGTATCATAGTGAAAAATATAGTTATATTTTGAATTAAATTTATCTAAAACTTTCAACTCACTTATACTAAATATCGTATGAGTCTTATGCCCGGTTTTTCCAAGCACACTCAAAGTTGAGGGACCTCAAATTTTGATGAGCAGCTGACATTTTCTATGATAAGTATAGGAAATGTAGTAAAGTGTAGTAAACTTGAGGGTCCCTCAAATTTGAGTGTGCTTCAAAAAACCGGGCATTACTCACATAATCCTAATTATGTTCATTCATCTGTAAAATATAGAATCCGACATTTATGATTCGCGTATAGTCCAGAATCTTATATTATTTAAGTTCATATTATTTTCATCTCAAGATTGGAACATGAAGAATCCTACATCTTTCCCAAGAAGTTTATATATTAGAATAATTTATTACGAACAATCTTCCTTATATTTCTCGAATTGAGACAGGAAAGCTCAAGGAACTCAATCCTATCCTGAATTAATGTGGAATTCAAGATTCTGACATATAATATTCATTCCAATTTTAATGGGTTGGAGAGCTTTAGCACAGAGGAATTAAGTTAATAATTGATTTAAAAATATGATTGATTTACGTACTCTGTGGATTTAGTATAATGTCAGTGAAGAATTTCTGTGTTGTAGAGACTAGAAACTATACACTAAAAGCTCAAATCCGTACAATTTATCAGAGAAATATATTTCAAATAATTAGGTGAACATCATGGATCACAATAAATTTAGCTTAGCTCTGAAGTTATCTAGATTTATTGTTGAAGTAAAAATGAAATTTATTGTTGAAATCGTATATTTACCTCAATTCTAACAGTCAGAAAGAAATAAGTTAGCCTATCGCTGTCAAATTTATCTTTGAAAATATTATCTTTCACAGCTTTTCACATAAAATTCTTACATAAAATTGAAACAAGACTATTAGTAGGCCTACTGTATTTGAATCTTCTTTCCCCAATCCTTGATTTAAACAAGTAGGAATATGTAGGCTATTCTATTTCCTGCCTCCATTTCCATTCTACACGGATTGACTCAAAATTTCACGCTAGCAGCAGAGAAAACTTTTAACTTTCGATGATATAAAAATTACTCGATTGTGTTCAGGATGAATAACTCTTATTCAAGGAGGTAACCTCCATGTTCTGATTCTACTCTATTTTTGTAGCCTCTTGATTATCAAATCTTGTTAAGTTCACGGGGTTTTCTCTCTTCCTAACCTCCTACAAGTTCTTCCAACTATTTCTATATTTGTAACCGAAGTATCCAAACAATATTCTGTTTCAAACACTTATGTAGAGTCAGTTGTCAGTTTTTTACTACTTCAACTAACTTTTAACCACCTGACACCGTAGTCACGTTTCACACTAGTGCACTCTTTCGTCTACACTATACACTAAAAAATAAAGAGAGAGTTCGGATACACTCCATCCTTTTATGAAGAAAAGATAGAAACCCTAGTCACGTTTCTCACTAGCGCACTCTTCTGTCAATACTGTACACTAAAAAGAGAAAGAGGTCTGATACTCTATATTCTCTTCTTAAAAATATATGAAAGGTAAAATAGGTGGGGAGCTAGAAGATAGATTTATTCAGGTAAACTAGGCTATTCAACACTATACACTAAACCAGAGTAAGAGCTTAGACTAAGTAGTACTAGACTAATGCCCGGTTTTTCCAAGCACACTTAAATTTGAGGTACCCTCAAGTTTACTACACTTTACTACATTTCCTATACTTATCATAGAAAATGTCAGCTGTTCATAAAAATTTGAGGGTCCCTCAACTTTGAGTATGCTTAGAAAAAACCGTCATAAGTCCTATTAGACTGAGTATGTTTTCAGACTAAGTACTATTTAGACTAAGTACTATCTGTAGATTGTCTTTGGTGATAGTTAACATGCTCTATCGTGGGAAATGCACTGTAGTATAGTCTGGTCGAGCAAAGAAGACATTCTGGCAAGATGGGAAAATGACTCCAGCTCGAACAATATTGATTCCAAAATTATAAATTCAGTGTCAAATAAGTCAAATTGTAGAGCAGAATTTTTCCCGCAATTTGAGACTAAATTTATAGTTTTTGAACTAATATCGACCGGGATGGAGTCATTTTGTTCCCATCTTGCCAGAATGTCTTCTTTGCTCGATCAGACTACAGTATTATACAGTATAGTACGTATCGTACATTCGTACTTCGTCATTGACTGGTCGGTCAAATATACCCCAACGTTACATTCTTTTCTGAGAAAAGTGAGGTATTCTTCTAACGAGGGCTGTAAAAATGTTGGTGGAATGGATTTTTTCGTGTTTTTGTCCGTGAAAAAGATATAATTGTATGTTTACACATCGGGGCTTCAACGTTGTTATCTGGCGTCGACTAACAAGCTGTCTAAGCATTAATCTCAATCGGAGCCAATTGGCAGCGGACAACTTTGTTTGGGGTGAGAGAGATAGAAAGTGAGAGAAAGAGTGAGTGTGAGTATTTGCGAGAGAGAGAGAGAGCGTGAATGTGAGTATCTGCGAGAGAGAGAGAGAGAGAAAGAAAGAGAGAGTGTGTGTACTAGTGAGAGAGTGAGTGAGAGAGAGACAGAGAGGATGTGTGTTTTGTGAGAGAAGAAGAGAGAGTGAGTGAGAGAAAGAGAGAGAAAGTGTATGTATTTGTAAGAGAGAGAAGTGTGAGTGGGAGGAGAGACAGAGAGAAATGTAGGAGGAGTTTTTGGTTGAAAATCTTCTCAAAATCAACTTTTCTCTTTTCATTTCATACTACCTTTTCACAAAAAAACAGCCTCTTATTTGAAATTTCACACCTTTTCGTTATAAAACTGACAGAGAGTGATGAAGAGAGAGGGCGAGAAATAGTGAGGAAGAGAGAGAGAAAGAGTGATTAGGAAATGCTCCTAGAACGCGTTTGAACACGATTTATCAGTTGTGAGGATGGAAAGATGGGAGAAATGAATTTTTTTATCATAATGAATTCATTCAAATGAACGCGTAGGTCTACTTTGTTGATATAGAATTAATGAGTAAGTTTATCAGTCTACGATAGAAGACGAATAACTATAAGTTTTCAGAAGGAAAAAAGGAAAAGGAAGAGAAGAAAAATGAGAAGAAGAGGATGAAAAAGAAAAAGAAGAAGGAGGAGGAGGAAGAAGAAGTAGAAGACGAAGAAGAAGGAGAAGAAGTACAAGAAGAAGAAGAAGAAGAAGAAGAAGAAGAAGAAGAAGAAGAAGAAGAAGAAGAAGAAGAAGAAGAAGAAGAAGAAGAAGAGGAGGAGGAGGAGGAGGAGGAGGAGGAGGAGGAGGAGGAGGAGAAGAGAAGAAGAAGAAGAAGAAGAAGAAGAAGAAGAAGAAGAAGAAGAAGAAGAAGAAGAAGAAGAAGAAGAAGAAAAATAAGAAATAAATTCATAGAATCCTCATGTATCTATGGTAGAATACGATATTTTGATGTATGTCAACTGAGAGGAATACCTTTACTTGTAAAAAAAACACAAATTTCTTGTGGAAAAACACAAATCCTTTGTGAAAAATATTCGGTAGCCTATCTATAATTTTTGTTTCAATTTTGAACAAACATCAAGCAATAAATAGGTATTCAATAGGTAGAATACATGAATCTTCAATATCCATTGATCCATCCTCTTATAATACAATAGCCTAAATCTATTTCCATCATATTGATGAAATAAACACACAGATTTAGTCAATTTTCTACACTGTTTATTTGGTACACGACCATGGTTTCATGACCCCACAGGTCACATTTTCAAGCTGACTAAAAACTTTTTAGTCAGTTGAGTTTTTAGTCAGCTTGAAAATGTGACCTGTGTGGTCATGAAACCATGGTCGTGTACCAAATAAACAGTGTAGAAAATTGACAAAATCTGTGTGTTTATTTCATCATGGAACGTTTCTACAATATCGACCACAACTCAGTTGAATTTCTATTTCCATCATATGTTTCAACACTACTTATCCATCTACTTTTGTCCTCTATACCTATTTCTATGTAGTAAATAGTCTTGGTACCTATTTCTATCTTGAGTAGTGACTTGGAAACCGTGCTGTTGAATATTTCATATAGTCTGTCCAAGCAAAGAAGACATTCTGGCAAGATGGGAAAACTACTCCAGCTTGGTCAATATGGTTCAAAAATTATAAATTTGGTCTCAGATTATAGATCAAAATATTTTCTACAATTTGGGACCAATTTTGTTATTTTTGTACCAGTATTTAGAGAGCTGAAGTCATTTTCTCATCTTCCCAGAATGTCTTCTTTGCTTGGACAAACTATACCAGCCAGCGTCGTGGTGCGTCCTGAATCTCTCGAATGTTTTTCATTTCAATTCGGCAAAATATCACATCGTTTGTCAGTTGAATGGAAAGCTTTTAGAAGCGGAAATAACGTTGAAGCCACTCACAGCCAGGAAATAAACAGAAACGTTTCAAGTATAGTTCGTGAAAGGTGGGAAGAGACGCCATCGAAATACACTTACATGGTAACGGCGTGTCTTCTAGGCTTGGGCGGACTATACTATACTCCTACACGTCTATAGTAATACAGTAATGCAATATAGTGTTATATATAGCGTATCTCACCACTCATCTAACAATGTTTTAGTCGGCCTCCAACTCCAGTCAAACAAGAAATAGTTTGTTTTGTGGACAGTTGTGAGAATACTTTTGATAAGTGTGTTGATAGCCTACGTGTCTGTTGCAGGCACATGTTCAGCAAAAGAGCAACATGTTGCTAAAACAATGTCCAACTTACTTCAAATAACGTGGTGCATCTGCTAGGAATTTCATGGATAACTTGTCCCTACCTAAAATATTTGAATTGTTCAAAATGTTAGATAATACTTGTTTATTCCACTGTTCCACTCTAAATACATTGAGGACCCAGCAGAACCTTACAATGGAAAAATCAATCAGAAATTTTCTTTATAATTTTTTTAGGAACATTTGAAGCTTGTTGTACTCTGATGTAAAATGTAAAATTATTGAAGAAAGATGAATGAAGATTCTCGAAATGTATTCACAAATATTATGCAGGGATAGGTTTGTGGAGATCAAGGAATAATGAAATGAATTAGAGACATGAATGAATGATATGAACGAATTGTTCTAAAATTTTCTAAAAATAACGAATTCACTCTACAAATTCAATTGTTCTAATCGATTCACAAAGATCAATCTTGTGCTTTGAATTTTTATTCAATTTCAATCTATTTCTAGGGTGAGATAAGTGTTTTTGACATGTGTATTGTGTATTGGTGGTTTCAGACTTTCTAAATTGCACTGGCGGCTCGTGCCCACGAAACAGGTGAAGTGCCTGTATCTTTCACTGTACAGCACTTCACCTGTTTCGTGGGAACGAGCCGCCAGTGCGTAAATTGAGAAGAACTATTCCGGATCTAAATTACAGTGAACATAATAGAGAATTTGGCGAAACATGATTATGTGGGTGAGGTGGAATACCTTATTTTTGTCTCTCCATTCCACCGATTAATTATTTATTTATTTATTCATCCATTTTACAGAAACAATAACTTATTGGTTGAAAACACAGACTAATGTCCAAAACGTCTTCATACCAAATTTTGATGAATAATAAAGTTCAAAACTAGGTTAGATTTTCGTAGCACTTCAATTAATAATAATAATAAACATAGATCAATACTACAAAAATTTGATAAATAGATAGAAACATCCCGAGCTACAAAGATCACTCCCACATTATGAAAACCTTTTCAAAACAAATGGCTCCAAATACTTTAGCTCCATCCAGCTTCTGATAAATCACCCAGTTAGCGATTTCAACAACCGCGACTCTAAAATTAGCGCGAGTGGATAGGGATACAATTAATGCACTCTAATTCTGTCGCATCTGCCGTAACTAAGTACATTATAAACTAGAAAATGTTTTCGGATTGGACAAGCTTGCGGACAAGCGTAGGCTGGCTGAAAGAGAAAGAGAGTGAGAGAGAGAGAGAGAGAGAGAGAGAGAGAGAGAGAGAGTGCAACTGAGAGGGTATGAGGGTAAAGAGAATAATCGCATTGAATTTAGGCCAATGTCCACACTTCTCGGTCGATTCTTGTGTGCTGCAAAGCATACTAGATCATTATAACAATGCTTTAGCATAGGCGGCATGCTTTGCAGCACACAAAAATCCACTAAATGTGGATAAAGTCATCTTCCGACAAGTTAAGTCACCCTGAAATGCACGATAAATTCTTGTCCAGGGTGTATTTCAAGAGTTTCAACAACCTACTAGGAGGCTATAGTCCTCATTAAGATTAAGGAAAATATATTTTTAACCACCTTGTTTGACTCTTTAATTCAAACGTCAAAATTCTTTACGAAGCGGGCATCTCTGATTGGTGAAAGATATTGATTCGAAAGAACTAGTATTAGTGTAATACTAGATTGATATTTCACACATTGCCAATGTGTTTTGCCAATAAATATATACCTAAATGAATAATTTAAAAATTCTCAATTCCAATTACTTTTCACTGAAGCAAAAGAATTCTAAAACGCAAATCTATTGTAAACTTGAACTAGATCCATTTATTGATTCTTTTCCTAGGGTGATGCCCTACAATGAATCTCAGATTCATACAAACAAAACAAAAAGGAGTTTAGGTCATGAAATATTTCTCAAACACTGATTTTGACACCAAAAACAAACTTCCTCCATCTAGTTTTTCATCTTCTTTGCGTTTCCTCCCATAGCGAAAGCTCGAGCCGCGCGGCCAGAGCTGTCGCGGCTTTAACTGCGCTGCTTGAGCTGCGCTGTCAAGTTATCACGACTCTATTCTTATAACTATATTATAAAATAGTTTTCATTTGGTTATAAAGGCTACTAATGTATAATAAATCGATAAATAGTGAAATTTACTTGAAAATGACTTTAAAGGGTGAATTCCACTATGTATTGATTTATTATTCATTGGTAGCCTTAATAATCAAGTGAACATTCATAATAATATAGTTATGTGAATAGAGCTGTAATGGCTGAACAGCGCAGCTAGAGCCAAGCAGCTCAAGCAACGCAGCTAAAGCCGCGACTCGAGCTGCCGCTTGGTAATCGTACCTTAATATTATATCTTTTTGAATCTATCTTTTTGGAAGGGAATTAAACAAATAGCTTTTCATTTTATTACTACCTTAACCTTGAAGATACTTTTGGATACATAAATTGAATTTTATATTACAACTAGCCGGTAGGCTCGCTTCGCTCGCCTTTTCCGCCTAGTCAGGGGCTCCGCCCTCTGGACCCCCGACAGCATCGGCAGTGTATGTAAATTGAACACGCTCGCTTCGCTCGCCTGCAAAACCTCTGTCAGTGTAAGCTGACACAAACAGGCTCGCTTCGCTCGCCTGCAAATTCTGTTCAGAAGGGGTTCGAAATTTATTAAACACAGCATCTCTAGACCTAATCTGGACCTGTTTACCAAATTTCAACATTTTCTGCCAATTTGTTCTCGAAAAATCAGAGATTAACTCCGAAAAATTGTAAAACACTAATATCCAGGGTCACCTTGGGAAGTATATCGGACATTGTTTGAAACTTGATTCAATATCTTCTAAATTAGTTCATCTGTAATTTCGCTGAACCATTGAATTTACAGTAAGGATTGGTCGTATCAAGGCGGAACATATGCAACCCGCAATACATTTACAATTTTGAAAAAGTGATTACTGGCGTACTCTTGAACGTATTTTTAAAAAATTTTCAACACAACATTTCTAGACCTTATCCGAACCTGCCAACCAAATACCAACATTTTCTACCGATTGGTACTAAAAAAAAATAAGAAAATGCTGAAAAACTATAGAAAAACTCAAATATTTGGCATATCCCTATGAAGTTTCAATAATCCTTTCTTAGCGCGCGTCTAAACGTCCAACTGAACATGCCTGCCAAATTTGAACGCATTCGGTTCAGTGGATTTTTAGTTCTGGTGATGAATGAATCAGTCAGTGAGTCAGTCAGTCAGTGCCATTTCGCTTATATAGATATAGATTCTCACTTGAAAATAACAATAATCAAGCCTAACCTTAATCAATCAAGCGTTCTTAGACCATCTTTTTTGGCATTTGAAGTATTCTCTAGCTTGGATTGCAACTCTAGGTCGACATAAAGTTGAAATGCAGTGATATATTTCAACGCGATTCAAATTCTATTCGCAGATTTAAATGGATGTCAGTGGAGTACGAGTTGTGCTTGTTATACTTGGCTCCTCGCCAGACAACTCCAATTAGTTTTGCTTTGTAAATAGGCACTCACTCATCTTGAAATCTACTCGATTAAAATTTATGATGTGTTAACCCCGAAATCGTAAGAATAATTCCAAATTCTGTACACCGAAAAATGTCATGAAATACTAGATTAGTGCTCAGTGTAGACTGAATTTAGTTATCCAAAGATACATCAGTAGCAGAGAGGCAGATTATTTTGAAATTTTGTGACTTTTTTCTCAGGTTGATGCCCACATGAGCTCTTGAGCTTCTGCGTGAGAGGGATGATGATAATGGTTATAATGATGATAATGATTATAATGATGATGATGATGATCATCATAATAAGAATCACATTGTTTTTAATGTAACCTACTAACAGCTGATGTGAAGCATCTCTTGACTATTTTGATTCCAAATACAGCTGGGCATAGCCAAATGGCAACTCTCACTGACAACATCGGCTGTTGAACAGACGAAGCCGCCTAACTTTTTGGCGTAAGCTATTTCTGATGCAATTTCATGGTGAAATTATGAGGAAAGGATTTCTCAAAATTATTATCAATCTTCCGAACTGTCCAAATTGTTGTATATGATTCGAGTTCTGAGTGTGAACATCATATTTTTTAATTTCAACTAATTTATGTATTCTAACGAAATAAACTAAAGTTGAGAGAAAGAGACGTCTTGGGCAAGTCTGTGTTTCAATAATATTGTATTTTAATCACATAAATGAATGATAATAATGAATGTTTTTTCCTGAAATCTCCTAATTGATAGCAACGTTTTCGTGAATTCTATATTTATTGAATATTTACTAGTATAAATATATATTAATAAATATTAATACATATATATATTTATACATATATATTACTAATATATATTTATTATGATTATATTGGCAGTATTTCCTACTTTGTAATATGAATGGACTAGACTCATAATATGTATCTTCATTTTCAATAATTTCACTGAACACTGGCCACATTTACTGTAGTGACCAGTTCCTAGTTTTTTCACATCGAAAATATGTGATCTTGTTTTCTCTGATGTAAATAAAATTTTATTATATCATATAATTCTCTGAAAAGAAGACAGTAATTCCTGTCAGTAAATCACGGCAACCAATAAGGAAACAGCTCACGTATGAAGCTCGAGTACAGGCTTAGCGCAAGCAGTGTTGTTCTTCTTGAAGCCTGCAATGCTTTTAATCGAGGCCTGCGCTTATTTATAGAAGACATTTACCGGAGCAGAAAACAAGGAATTAGTACTTTTGCGGCACACCAAGGTTGGAACTTGAAAATGTGACAAAGATAAGGTATGGGGGAGTATGGAAGAGACAGAGAGATGAAGAATGGTAAGGTAGTGGAAACCGTGAAAACGTGGGAGAATATCAGATGGAGAACTAGAGAGAGAGTTAAGAGAGAGAGTGTGGGAGAGAGAGGGAGGGAGAGAGGGTG
Organism: Sogatella furcifera; assembly: GCA_017141385.1. NCBI lineage: Eukaryota > Metazoa > Arthropoda > Insecta > Hemiptera > Delphacidae > Sogatella > Sogatella furcifera. The sequence continues at coordinate 5,837,713 of CM029552.1, forward strand.
ACAAGTAGAGAGAGATGAGAAAATTGTGGAAAGGTGGAACACGAAAATTTGATAAGAGTTAAGAAATGAAGAATATGAAAGAGGAAGAGAGATAATGAATGGAAAAATAGTGGAGACCCTGAAATGGGACAGAAATGAGAAATAAGGAAATATGAAAGACTAAGAGATATAATAAATGGAAAGGTAGTAGAAACCTTGAAATGTGAAAGAAATGAAATGAGAAATAGGGAAATATGATAACGGAAGAGAGTTGTATAAATAGAAAGTAGTGGAAACCGTGAAAATATGGCAGAGATAACAAATAAAGAACTAGCGAGAGCGAGAGAGAAAAGAAGGAAAGAGACAGAGAGAGGGTGAGAGTTTGGTAGAAATTTAGACAAGAACCTAACAGAATAAGAAGAGAAGATGAACAAAGATCCGTGAGATGGTGAAAGGGGGAAAAAGATAGCGATTAGAAAGGTTCAGAATTTGGAAGAGAAATATTTTCAGAGATACGAATGAAATAATGGTGAACTCAAGAGAGGGAGAAGACAGCTAATAGAAAGGTAGAGAATTTGTAAGAGAAATAATTTACACTAAATGGGGTCGAGAGATGTGTCTGTAAATAGTTAAGCTTTGCCCCTTCTAATTAACCCCGTATATTTTGTTTCTATAGTCTGTTCAAGCAAAGAAGAGCCTCTGACAAGATGAGAAAATGACTCCAGCTCGATCAATATTTTTTAAATTATAAATTTGATCTCAAATTGTTGGAAACATTCTGATCTACAATTTGAGAACAAATAATTAATTTTTGAACCAATATTAACCAAGCTGGAGTTATTTCCCCTTTAGGCAGAGGTTCTTCTTTGCTTGGACAGACTATAATTATAAGAGCTCGTCGCTGAAAGGTGCCTTAATAAATTGGGTCATTCACTGTTTCAAGTTTGTTATAAAATTTCTACTGAACTCGAATATGAATTATTAATGGAGAGGTTAGTTATTTGTACAAATTTCTTCTACAAACTATTTAAATTAATGGAACGCTTCTAATTTGAACAACCACAAACATTCAGTTTGATCACAAATCTACAGTCTAGTCTGCACTCTTGAACTTCACTGACGGCTCGTACCCACGAAACAGGTGAAGTGCCCGTATCTTTTACGGTACAGCACTTCACCTGTTTCGTGGACTTAGAACTATTGAACTTAGAGCTAGTCTAGTAGTCTACTAGTCCAGAGTATTCGAAAAATTACATTACTATACAAGTAATTGTATTGAAGTAAATTATCATAATATTATTGAAAAAATGCACTATTACATTTTTTAGACAAAGAAATTATTCCATTTTTTGGGAGAGATCTATTATCGTAGATTTTTATAGCTAACAGTATCCAAATAAAAAACTTACAAACTCAAAGCCTACACTCTACGTGTTTCTATAGTCTATCCAAACAAAGAAGACATTCTGGTAAGATGGAAAATCAACTCCAACTTGGTCAATATTTGTTTAAAAACCATAAATTTGAACTTTAATTGTAAGGGACATTCTTATCTTCAATTTGAGACAAAATTTATCATTTTCAAAGCACTATTTACTGAGATGGAGTCATTCTCCCATCTTACCAGAATGTCTTCTTTGCTTGGACAGACTATAGGAACAGTTCCAATATCCGTTGTACAGCTGGTGCCAACAATTAAAGCGGTTGGTGAATGACTATTATTAATACTCAGATCTGTCAGGACAGTCGGTGAGCTGTCTACCACAGTACATCTTAATTTATTTATTCATTATTTATTTATTCATTATTAATTTATTGTTACAATTGCGACTTGATAGCACGTATTTTAAGCAAAGGTGATAATGAGTGAGTGAATGATCACTGCTATAATGATTTACTTTTGAAGACGAAAAAAGTATTACTGAAATTGGTGATTTTGTTACAAAATTATATTTATCCAGATAAAAGTTTGATTCTGATGCGTTCTAAATGAATGTTTTAGGTCGACATCAAGATCAGAGATAACCGGAAAAATATGGGAGCCGGAAAATTGTCCCAACCCATTTTCCGCGGCACTGTGAAAAATAAATTCACTCAGCCATACTACTGTTTTCATTGAACAACGTAATATTTTCTCAGCGCTTTTCCACTAGACTCAGTATTTTTCGCTTTTTTCAGCATTGTTCCATAAACGTTGCTGCTATTATCTGCCCAAGCAAAGAAGACCCTCTGGCAAGATGGGAAAATGACTCCAGCTTGGTCAATATTTGTTCAAGAATTATAAATGTGGTTTCAATAGTAGATCATAGTGTTTCCTACGATTTGAAATCAAATTGATAGTTTTTGAACCAATATTGACCGAGCATGAGTCATTCTCCCATCTTGCCAGAGGGTCTTCTTTGCTTGGACAGACTATACACGGAAAATGCGAATAATTCATTCCTATCAGAGAGCTTGTTTTCGGATGATTTAATAGGATATTAATGAACGAAAAAATTGCAATCGTTTGATAATTAAATTGTTTTTCTGCGTAAATTATGGATTTTTAATGTAAGCTATAGCTGACGCCAAAAATTTAGGCGGTTTTGTCTGACTCTTATTTTATACATTTATTTATTCATTCATTTATTTATTCATTTATTCATTTATTCATTTATTCATTTATTCATTTATTCATTTATTCATTTATTCATTTATTCATTTATTCATTTATTCATTTATTCATTTATTCATTTATTCATTTATTCATTTATTCATTTATTCATTTATTCATTTATTCATTTATTCATTTATTCATTTATTCATTTATCATTTATTCATTTATTCATTTATTCATTTATTCATTTATTCATTTATTCATTTATTCATTTATTCATTTATTCATTTATTCATTTATTCATTTATTCATTTATTCATTTATTCATTTATTCATTTATTCATTTATTCATTTATTCATTTATTCATTTATTCATTTATTCATTTATTCATTTATTCATTTATTCATTTATTCATTTATTCATTTATTCATTTATTCATTTATTCATTTATTCATTTATTCATTTATTCATTTATTCATTTATTCATTTATTCATTTATTCATTTATTCATTTATTCATTTATTCATTTATTCATTTATTCATTTATTCATTTATTCATTTATTCATTTATTCATTTATTCATTTATTCATTTATTCATTTATTCATTTATTTATTTATTTATTTATTCATTTATTCATTTATTCATTTATTCATTTATTCATTTATTCATTTATTCATTTATTCATTTATTCATTTATTCATTTATTCATTCATTCATTTATTCATTTATTCATTTATTCATTTATTCATTTATTCATTTATTCATTTATTCATTTATTTATTTATTCATTTATTCATTTATTCATTTATTCATTTATTCATTTATTCATTTATTCATTTATTCATTTATTCATTTATTCATTTATTCATTTATTCATCTATTCATTTATTCATTTATTTATTTATCTATTCATTTATTCATTTATTACTTATTTATTTTTCATTTATTTATTATTTACCTATTTATTTATTTATCTATCTATTTATTTATTTATTTACTTATTTAATCAACAAATCACAATAAAAGGTAAAAACACAGACATTACAGTCCAAAACGTGATGTAACCTATTAACAGCTGATGTGAAGCATCTATTGCCTCTTTTGATTTCAAAAACATCAAGAATAGCTAAATGATAACCCTAATTGACAACATCAGCTGTTGGACTGAAAGATGAGCAGACGAAACCGCCTAACTTCTTGGCGTTAGCTATACTAGGTGGCTCGAATTGCAAATCGTATTTTCTGAAACTTAAAGTTTGATTAAATACATTTATTCTCCAAAATTGATTGATTGATTCTATCAGCGAATCCTGTATTATTATATCTCTCTTGAATAAAGTTAATAACGTAAAAGATTTCAGATTTATCGATTGAAGATTCATGAATATTCTATATCAATAGGAAGTATGAACTGTTAATAAGCGACTTTACATGTGCCTAAATCGTTTCAAATTAATTGAATTTTGTCTATTTTCTTATCAAAATCTAATCATAATGAGTTTTGATTGAAAAACTTTCTTGTAAGTTCAGCCTTGATAGTCGATATAGTCGATATAGTCTGTCCAAGCGAAGAAGACCCTCTGGCAAGATGTGAGAATGACTCAAGCTCGGTCAATACTGATTCTTAATTTGGTCTCAATTTGGATTCTTAATTGTTGGAAAGATCTAATCTATAATTTAAGAACAAGTTTATGATTTATGAATCAATATTGACCGAGCTGGAGTCATTTTCCCATCTTGCCGGAGGCTCTTCTTTGCTTGGACCGACTATAGTAGAATAGTTTTATTCTACTAGGTATTCAATACTAGGTTTTTAAGTGAAACTAACGTAGAGTAAAGGAGTATCCTATATAAAAAAATCATTGCTATAAAGAGTTATTTCAAAACTACGTTACTCTCCCACCTCTATTTTACTGAGTTTTTAACGAAGATAAACCATGAACATAGGGGTCACTGAATACCAACATCATGAGCATTTGCAGTAAAAAAGGGCTTAACCCATTTGTGGTTCAATTAATTCGGTTGAAAGTGTTTAGAAAGAAGAGACTCCTTTATTTTATTACCAAAAGGATTAGCATAGCTATTTCCTATTGTAATAGGATAAATTCTGAAGAATTTTATATTTTTCCACCATTCAACCAACACTCGTTTACATTTACATTTCTTTTCTGAAAGACTTGAATTCATTGCTCATCTTTCATTCAGACCTATCCTATTTACTTGGAACTGAAGGCCATAAATCTAAGTTAATCCAAGGCGTTTCTTCCCTGGGTATAAAAATTCAGTTATTCAAACTTAGAATTTAGAGCTTTCAATTTAAACTGTAGAATATCTCTTGATATGGCGATGAAGAAATCCATTAAAAATATATATAGCACTACTATTCAATGTGATAAATTCCACTTTTATTCCAAAACATTTATTCTCGAACATTCCAAATAAATAAATTTTAGAAAACTTGAACACTGAGAAAATGAGGAGTGATAATTCTGATGACTTCTACAAAAACTTTACAAAAAGTCTAATATTCCACTTTATACATATTATTATAAAATGAACGTAACCCGCATGTATTACACAATGTTACTCATGTATTACATATATTAGATATTGTGTATATTAAATTATAACTGAACTTTAAAACTCAGGGCTGTTTAAAATAATTGAAAAATAAATGAAAATCAAACACCCTTTTAAAAAACTTTAAAATTATTAAAACACAGACATGTTTCGGCACATTAGGCCATTATCAATGTGGATTATTTTAAAAGGGTGTTTGATTTTCATTTATTTTTCAATTAAATTATAACTGTACATATATATATATTGATCAAACCTCTTGTTTCTTTCACAGACTGTTACCCAACGATGAAGAGATCCAAATAGAGAGCACAGACTGTCCAGCTTTTGAAGCCAAAAACCAAATCTTGGAGAATTCCAGTGACGACGAAGACTCAATCGCATCCAACTACTCTTCTTCTTCTTCATCTTCATCATCCTCTTCGTCTTCTTCGTCCTCTTCGTCTTCTTCGTCATCTTCTTCCTCCTCCTTGTTTTCAACGTTCAACCTGATGGACTGTTCAGAGCCTTCAGATTCTACGTTGACAGACACTGTGGCGATTCCTATAGAGATAAAATATTCGATTGGTGGAAATACTTTGTTGAGAAGGGAATCAACGGTTTATGATCAAGGGGAAACATATAGAGGTAAATTATTGAAGGCTAATAATATAGGAGCTTCATCAATTTGACAAGCTGTGTTTAGTAAAGCGTGCTGTACACGGGGACAGTAGTTTCGGCCAGTTGAATAGCCGTAGCCAATCACAGCCTTGTAATTGAATCAAACAACAACATACAGCTGTGATTGGCTACTACAGATATTCACTTTTTGAGTAGTTGTGAAGGTAATATTGTAGTAGTTATCCATATTAGATGAAAAGACACGATGTTGTCAAACCACTGGTTTACTAGAGATTGATAACGGTGTAACAACCGAAACCGGTAAATCGAATTTTTTAATAAATCAGTGGTTTGACAACATCGTATCTTTTTATTTAATACAGATATTCAACTGGTCGACGCTGCTATCCCCGAGGACAGCACGCTTGATATGGGCTTCAGACTTCAGAGTATAGCCTTAGAGACTATACAGGGTTTTTCAGGAGGGATGTGCAATACTTCTCAAGCTGATTCCTTACACCAAGTACACAAAAAAGTTCCATGGGACCAATCCCCAAAAACGAGATAACAATGGCGGAAAATTGAGATTTTTCAAAATATATTTATTTTTATGAGGCTTTAGTAAGGTTCTAAAATAATCAATTCCTATGTAAAGTTAGCTGAGGAATTCAATGAAACCAGTTCCAAGTTTGTAACTTTAACGGTTATTGAAATTATTGGAAAAATATGCTAGAAAACGTCATTTTTCAACAATAATTTTGTCAACTGGATAAGGAATCATAAAATTGAATTTTTTTATTAATGGAAGTTGAAGACAGTCGGATTCTAAACCAAAAATTAAATGGCGGCGATTGTGTAAATCCTACCCAAATCTCAGAAATGGCGATCAAAAATGGCAAAATTGACAAAACATATAGCACAAGTGATGAATTTGTGTTTAGTAGCGATTTTGCGATTTTTGATCGCCATTTCTGAGATTTGGGTAAGATTTACACAATCGCCGCCATTTAATTTTTGCTTTAGAATCCGACTCTCTTCAACTTCCATTAATAAAAAATACAATTTCATGATTCCTTATCCAGTAATAACCCTTATTGTTGAAAACATGGCGTTTTCTAGCATATTTTTCCAATAATCTCAATAACCGTTGAAGTTACAAACTTGGAACTGTTTTCATTGAATTCCTCAGCTAATTTTACATAGGAATTGATTATTTTAGAACCTTACTAAAGCCTCTAAAAATTAGAAAAATTAATATATTTTGAAAAATCTCAATTTTCCGCCATTGTTATCTCAGTAACAAAGCGTTTTTGGGGGTTGTTCCCATGGTACTTTATTGTTTACTTGGTGTAAGGAATCAGCCTGAGAAGTATTGCACATTCCTCCTGAAACACTCTGTATAGTAAAGTATGGCTGATTGGCCAAAACGTTAGGTGTCTCTTGTACGTGGTGTAACCTACTAACAGCTGATTTGAAGCATCTATCGTCTCTTTTGATTTCAAAAACATCTCCTAGACTCTAGACACAGCTAAATGACAACTCCCGTTGACAAGGAGCGCATAAGGAGCAGACGAAACCGCCTAAATTTCTGGCTCAGCTATGGAAAGAATCAAGGTTCCTTTATGTTCCAAATGTTCTTTGTGTTCTTTATGTTTCAAAATGTAATCCTTTATTGATTATTATCATCCAATTGCAAAAATGACAATAAGGATAGGCCTACAACCACAATAGGGCTATTTTATTTTGAATGAGTTCAAATGACGTAATTTTAATGTTGAAAAAAGATTAATTTAGCGGTTGCTTGCACGACAGGAAATCAGATTTGACAGCCGATAAATTATGTCATTTGAAGGAAAGTGAAAGGGATCTTGATGTTGCATTTGTTTCCTCACATGACGCCATTTTGCGTTTGTTATTCTGATTGATACTATCGTGCAATAGAGCGAACTCAGGCTTGGAGAGATCTAAGGCAATTTAGAATAGTCGAATGTACGAATAGTTGAATATACGCTTACAAATTAATTATATAAGTAGATAAATTAGTTATGAATTATATTATATTTACCATATATTCTGTATTGTGATTGATGAATTGTAGCAGCTTGCTGACTAAACTTAGCAGTTATTTTTGTCATTGTATTCAGATCCCGTTACAAAGGTAACCAATCTGATATTTATGATAATGTGTTCATTTATATAAAATATTATTTCATTTAATAGTTTGTATTATCATACGGAATTTACTATTGTCACATGATATTGATGTTCAGAATAATTCCATTTTGTGCTGCTTCTGAATAAACTAGTGAGTCTGTAAATCACATTCTTCAATTGGACACAAATGAGTTTTATTGAGGGTAGAAAGGCTTAACTTTTTCCAGGAAGTTTACTGCAATAACCTACTTATTTATACTAGATAATCACTTACCCTCAATAATCAACTACTATAATAATATTGATACTATACCCAAATACAAAGGATTTTTGGAGAATGTGACTATGACTGGTAACTCTTCCACGAGTTGAATTCATTAATTAAACACAAAATTCAATAAATAATACAGCTCCATTATATTCGCATACGCCCAGTACCGCATTTCCCACTAGGCCCAGGCCTAGGGCGCAAAATTTCAAGAAGCGCACTCACGAGCTTGGATAAAATATGATTGGACTAAATATTTATTTATCTTCAAAAGGAAATATAAGTTCTAACCAAAGTTTAAATATCCAGCAATAGCAATGTAGCGACCGACATTCACAGTGTTATAAAATATGATTCATAAGTTTTCACACGTGTAAGCTGACGCGATTCAATGGCTATTGAGTCTGAACTTACTGAAAGCATTGAGTTTGGAGGAATAACGAGAACTTTTGTAAAATCCAAGCAAAGAAGAAAATTTCTATAAAATAAGAATTTCACGAACTGCTTATCACTGTATGTTTTTGCAGAAACGTCGCACTTCTCTAACGTTAGACCAAGCTTTCTAAAGTATGATCCAAGACCAGCTTTCTAATAAAGCTCTAAAATATGATTGTTTATTAAGTATATCAGTATAGCCTAGATTTACATTATAAAACTTAACGCGTGATGTCTCATTGTCATACTTTGTGAATGTTATCTGATATCCATCAGAAACGTAAGTTGTATTATTTTAGGGTTCAAATAAAAAAGTTACTAAAAACTCACATTTTTTAAGTTATTCTACACACCATCCTTATAACTTTATAACTTATAACTTATAACTTATAACTTATAACTTATAACTTATAACTTATAACTTATAACTTATAACTTATAACTTATAACTTATAACTTATAACTTATAACTTATAACTTATAACTTATAACTTATAACTTATAACTTATAACTTATAACTTATAACTTATAACTTATAACTTATAACTTATAACTTATAACTTATAACTTATAACTTATAACTTATAACTTATAACTTATAACTTATAACTTATAACTTATAACTTATAACTTATAACTTATAACTTATAACTTATAACTTTTGTTATTTCAGTAGGCCTACAATATCATCAAGAATAATTATTAGTAAGTTTTACTAAGTTGTTAGCCTATTTATATTTCTTTAGTCTAAAACAGTTATGAGAAAAATAATCTAGTATGTGTATGGGGGATGGGACTGTCGTCATAGTCCGTGGGGAAGGGGTGGAGGTCAGGTGTAGTGGGAGGGGGCGCTTTTTGGTCTGTAGGCCTAGGGGCGCTGAACTTCTAAATGCGGCACTGCATACGCCAGAACTCTTTGTTGAAAGTATTTTCTCTGAACCCTCAAAAATCCAACCAGAACTGAATAACCAATAAAATATTTATTCAAAAAATGAAACTAAGAATTGTAGACAGAATTATTTCAGAGTGCAACTTCAACATAAAACGAATTTTGGCGAAACGTACAGTGCAATGATCAATAAATAAAACAAGCTGACTCGCTTATCATCCAAATTCACTGTTGGAAGTATGCCATGCCACTGCGGAAACCCCTCCTCTCCACTGCCAGAAATTTGCTTTTGTAATGCAATGAACTAAATATTCATAATGATGAATGAGGTAGAGGAGGAGTAGGAGGAAAAGGAGGAGGAGGAGAAGGAGGAGGAGGAGGAGGAGGAGAAGGAGGAGGTGGAGGAGGAGAAGAGGAGAAGAGGAGGAGGAGGAGGAGGAGGAGGAGGAGGAGGAGGAGGAGGAGGAGGAGGAGGAGGAGGAGGAGGAGGAGGAGGAGGAGGAGGAGGAGGAGGAGGAGGAGGAGGAGGAGGAGAAGGAGGAGGAGGAGGAGGAGGAGGAGGAGGAGGAGGAAGGAGGAGGAGGAGGAGGAGGAGGAGGAGGAGGAGGAGGAGGAAGGAGGAGGAGGAGAGGAGAAGGAGGAGGAGAAGGAGGAGGGAGGAGGAGGAGGAGGAGGAGGAGGAGGAGGAGGAGGAGGAGTAGGAGGGAGGAGGAAGGAGAAGGAGGAGGAGAGGAGGAGAGGAAGAGGAGGAAGAAGAAGAAAAAACACTCTCTCTTTCTCGGTTGATGCATGTGTCAACTGTGGCTTACGCCAAAATGTCAGGCGGTTTCGTCTGTCTCTGGTACGTGATGTAACCTACTAACAGCTGATAAGAAACATCTATTGTCTTTTTTTATTTCAAAAAATTATCTAGTCATAGCTAAATGACAATATCAGCTATTGGAGCGCACAAGGAGCAGTTGAAACCGCGTTATAACGTTTTGGCGTCAGCTATACAGTACCAATAACAATAAAAAAATAAATTACTTATCTCCTCTCTAATTGAATTAATGTTTGACAAGACATATGCAATAGAAACAATACAATATGTTTCACATACAATATGCAAACAAGTACAATATGCAATAGAAACACGTAGTTGTATGGAGCAAATCAAAAATCAGCTGACCAGTGTGCCTTGCTCTATACAACTCCGTGTTTCTATTGCATCTTGTGCCCGTGTTTTGTAGTAATGGGAACTCACTTTAAGCAAAGCTGAAACCAAATCAAATGGCTTTTGAATTTAAAATTTTTGCACGTTTACTATCTTCTGCTGTTCCGCTAGAAGTTGTTAACTAACTTATACTGAACATTTTCTCTTGCTAGTTGAACCAGTATGCACTGAACAGGAGGAATTTCATCACCCTACGTGCGTCCATGCTCCGGCACCTAAATGATGACAAAAATCGTTTTCGAATGTTGAATCTCGCAGATCGGGGAGAGAGAGAGAGAGCGCATCAGCTGTACTCGTGCTAAGGTGATGAGGCCATGCGGAAAGCATGGCACGTATCGCTATTGCACGTTTTATTACATTTTCGCCCAACTGGAGAAGTCAATGAAGGTGAAGGGTGAGAGAGAGAGAGTGAGAAAGGGAAGATGCAGTAGAAAGAACAGGAGGAGGTAGGGTGATAAAAAGAGGAAAATAAGGACTAGAAAGAGGAAGAGAATAAGGAAGAGGAAAAGATTGTGGAGGAGGAGGAAGAAGAGGAGGAGGACTAGAAACAGGAAGAGAATAAGGAAGTGGAGGAGAATAAGGAAGAGGAAAAGATTGTGGAGAAGGCGGAGGAGAAGGAGGAAGAGGAAGAGAAGGAGGAGGAGGAGAAAGAGGAAGTGGAGGAGAAGGAGTAGGAGGTGGAGGAGAAAGAAGAGGAGGAGGAGGAGGAGGAGGGAGGAGGAGGAGAGGAGGAGGAGGGAGGAGGAAGAGAGGAGGAGGAGGAGGAGGAGAAGGAGGAGGAGAAGAATGAGGAGGAGGAGGAGGGAGAATAGGAGGAGGACTAGAAACAGGAAGAGAATAAGGAAGTGGAGGAGAATAAGGAAGAGGAAAGATTGTGGAGAAGGCGGAGGAGAAGGAGGAAGAGGAAGAGAAGGAGGAGGAGGAGAAAGGAAGTGGAGGAGAAGGAGGAGGAGGAGGAGGAGGAGGGAGGAGGAGGAGGAGGAGGAGGAGGAGGAGGAGGAGGAGGTGGAGGAGGTTGGAGGTGGAGGAAGGAGGAGGAGGAGGAGGAGGAAGAGGAGGGATGAGGTGAGAGGAGGAGTGAGAGGAGGAAGAGGAGGGGAGGAGGAGGAGGAAGAAGGAGGAGAGGAGGGAGGAGAAGGAATAAAATGGTAAAAGTGTTATTCTTACTCTATTCTTTCTAGAACAAGGATAAGAGGAAGTATATTGAAAAAAGATCCAGAAATAGCAGAATAATGTGAATAAGAAGGAGAAGAATTAGAACTTGGAGAAATACTTATAAGGAGTAGAAGAGCTGATGATCAGAAGAATGAGGGGAATAAGAGAGAAGAAAAACTAATGGTGAAGCAAGTTCAAGATAAAAGAAAAGTGGAGGAGAGGAAGAAGGGGGTGCAGAAAGGACGGGAATGAGGAGGAAAACTTGTAGAATAATAAATGGAAGATTATAGTTGAAGAAGGTGAAAGAGAAGTCAGAAAATGTAGCAGGAGAAAAATCAGGAGGTTGAGGAGAGGGAGATGAAAATGGGAAGATTAAGGAGAAGGAGAAGAAGAAGATGAAGTAGAAGAAGAAGAAGAAGAAGAAGAAGAAGAAGAAGAAGAAGAAGAAGAAGAAGAAGAAGAAGAAGAAGAAGAAGAAGAAGAAGAAGGAGAAGAGAAGAAAAGAGGAGAAGAAGAGAGAAGATTGATAAGATGCAGAAGGATCATCAAAATGTGAATAAGAGTAGATAAACTAAAACTTTGGGAATAATAATATTATTTTTCTAAGAACTATAAATTGAAGCTTGAATAATATGAGTTGGCAGTAAACAGTGAATAATAGTAGTTGGCAGAGATGGCAGTCAACACATCAATTCACATGTATAATACACTAACTATATGTTCTATGTTATGTTTCAATATATAATAATTTATTAAACCAATAGCTGTAGGGATAATCAGTATATTTGTAAATATTGCTGTTTGTAAGTCGGAACAGGCAATTGCCTAATCCTTGTAAGATGATGATGATGATGATGATGATAATATGAGTTGAGAAAAAATGATAAAGTTGGAGACTATGAGAAGGAGCGGTAAGAAGTGGAGAATGAGAAGAAGAAGAAGAAGAAGAAGAAGAAGAAGAAGAAGAAGAAGAAGAAGAAGAAGAAGAAGAAGAAGAAGAAGAAAACGAAAAAGAAAAGAGGACGAGGGACGAAGTGAAGTGGAAAATAAGACCTAAGAAGAAGAACAAGATTAAAAAGAAGAAGAAGAAGAAGAAAAAGAAGTAGAGAAACACGTTCACGTGGGCACATCTCGTCTCCAAAATGACGTGACTCTGCTCTTTCATCTCAAACAATTTTCAATTGTGTGCGAATTGCTGCTTTATTACGCCTGTCACACAGAACAAGCGACTCTGTGTCACGTTAAATTTGGAACCAGAACTTGTTTGTGATAAATTATTGAACGCTTCGAAAGTTTTCCGCGTCTGACTTTTGCTGGCTCACCGTTTCTGCTAGCTGTTGCACGAGGTTTTGCACTGGGGTGTAGTAATTTGCATGAGAAGTCTGTGAGATGCACTCATTGAATGTTGCTATAACCACTTTATCAGTACCTATATCAATAAATAATCTTCTTCTTCTTCTTCTTCTTCTTCTTCTTCTTCTTCTTCTTCTTCTTCTTCTTCTTCTTCTTCTTCTTCTTCTTCTTCTTCTTCTTCTTCTTCTTCTTCTTCTTCTTCTTCTTCTTCTTCTTCTTCTTCTTCTTCTTCTTCTTCTTCTTCTTCTTCTTCTTCTTCTTCTTCTTCTTCTTCTTCTTCTTCTTCTTCTTCTTCTTCTTCTTCTTCTTCTTCTTCTTCTTCTTCTTCTTCTTCTTCTTCTTCTTCTTCTTCTTCTTCTTCTTCTTCTTCTTCTTCTTGGCACTGATTCAACACCTGGGCCCTGGCTTATAAACATTTTACAATCCACATTACTCATAATTCGTGGATTTTATGGGCGTTTCTGTCTCATAAACGTTTCCAATAAAAAGCAAATTCTACAGTTTCAGCTGATTAAAAAATTACATGAAACGAATTTACCTCAAGTAAATAGAATATCGGAATAGTCCAATGCTGTTCCTTTAAAACCAAAACTTTGCTCCTAATTTAATGATTTTGATATATAAATTGATTTATTATTATGAATATATTTAATAATAAATATCAATCATTATTTTTATAGTGAGATTTGAACTGGGCCCTGGCTTATAAAGATTTACAGCTTGTTTTTCTGATGAAAAACAAGTGATTGGGATTGTAGATTCACCAATAAGACTCTCGATTTACAATGCTCCAAATTTTTGAAAGAATCAGCTGTTAGCCAAAACTCACTAGAAGACCCTAACATTCGAATCCAAAATGGCCGCAATGTTTCGAGTGGAATAGAAATCCCATGTATTCTTTATTCTTTCTTTACAATTGCGACTTGGTTTCCAAGTATTTTAAGCAAACGATGAATGAGTGATGATGAATAATGAAGGTTTAAGATGTAGGTTATATGTCTATGTAAATTGGTTCAGACGAAAAATTCACGATATTGCTGTTCAAACTCGAATCATCGCGGCCATCACAAGGCTAGGGTCTTCTGACTTGGTTTGTTTACGATTTTCTTTGTAGGTTATGATAATATTTTAGCGACAATAATGATTCCTGTTCAAATCTTACTATAAAAATAATGATTGATATTCATTATTAAATATATTCATAATAATAAATCAATTTATGTATCAAAATCATTAAATTAGGAGCTAAATTTTGGTTTTAAAGAAATAGCATTGGACTATTCTGATATTCTATTTACTTGAGGTAAATTCGTTTCATGTCATTTTTTTAATCAGCTGAAACTGTAGAATTTACTTTTTATTGGAAACGTTTATGAGACAGAAACGCCCATAAAATCCACAAATTATGAGTAATGTGGATTGTAAAATGTTTATAAGCCAGGGCCCAGGAATCATTTTTGTCGCTAAAATATTATCATAACCTACAAAGAAAATCGTAAACAAACCAAGTCAGAAGACCCTAGCCTTGTAATCTAAAATGGCCGCAATGATTTGAGTTTGAACAGCAATATCGTGAATTTTTCGTCTGAACCAATTTACATAGACATAATATGTTATAATATATATTATAACCTACATCTTAAACCTTCATCATTCATCATCACTCATTCATCCTTTGCTTAAAATACTTGGAAACCAAGTCACAATTGGACGTAGTTATGCAGAAAGGAACCAATCCACAAAAATAAAAAAATAGGATTTTTCAATATTTGGGTTGATAAACCCCTAGGTAACAGTTTTAGATGAAAATTACTGGAATCAACCCTTATGGCTATTATGTGGGTTGGTTCCTTTCTGCAAAACAAATATCCTACTTTATGAGTTATGCAGAAAGGAACCAACCCACATGATTGCCATAGGAACCAAACTAAAATTTTTGTTTTTTTCAGAGAAAACGAATCATATGAGGCTATTTTTACTCATGAATCAATATTATAAATAAAAGTATTCTGTCAAAATTTCCCACCCCACCCATCTTGCTACCCCTCTGCACCCCTCATGGAATGGGAAATTCTGTTATTAGGAACCAGATTGAAATGTTGGTTTTTTGGGAAAATCAACTCCATACAATTTCCCCAAATGAATTATTTTAAAATTAAATGAATTAAAAGGTATATTTTTGTACTCACTTGATAGACCATAATATCAGTTTATCCGCCAAGCGCTTCTGAGATAGTGCTTTTCATTTAATCAACTGACTTACACTTATGTTAAATTTCAGAAAAATATATTATGTTTCTATCATTCAAAATGTAGGTTTTGAAAAGTTCTACAAGTTTCATAAGATACATTTCCAGTAGAATCATTCTGTATGTAAACTTTCATATAGAAGATAATTAAAATTTCATGCAGAAATCTAGGGAATCCCGCCATTCTTCAATTTATATAACTTTTGAACCGCAGGAGCTACAATGAAATGGTGAGACATAAAATAAAGAGAATTTCATTTACTGAAAAATGATAAAAAGTTCGATTTCTTATTTCCAATAAGTGCTGAGATACAGTCAATGTAAGAAACCCTTACAAATTGAAACTTTGAGGGGTGCAGAGGGGGTAGCAAGATGGGTGGGGTGGGAAATTTTGACAGAACACTTTTCTTCATATTATTGATCCATAAGTAAAAAAATTAGCCTCATATGATGTTGGTCTTTCTGCATAACACATAAAGTAGGATATGTGTTTTGCAGAAAGGAACCAACCCACATAAATGGCATAAAATGGGAAATTAATGTTTTTTTCGTAAATAAATATCTAGTTTATGATATTAAGAGCACATATGAGTTCCCAAAATCAGAATATCTTAATGGATAATAAAATGGGAGGTATTATTGCAGTTTCATCTTTGGTACGCAATATCTCAAAAGTAGCTGATTGTGGGTTGGTTCCTTTCTGCATAACTCCGTACAATTGTAAAGAAAGAATAAAGAATACATGGGATTTCCTATTTTACTCGAACCATCGTGGACATTTTGGATTCAAATGTTAGGGTCTCCTAGTGAGTTTTGGCTGATCGTTGATTCAACAGCTGATTCTTCCCAAAATTTGGAACATTGTAAATTGAGAGTTTTATTGGTGAATCTACAATCCCAATCACTTGTTTTTCATTAGAAAAACAAGCTGTAAATCTTTATAAGCCAGGGCCCAGATCTAAAGATCCACTGAACCATATGCTTTCAAATTTGGTAGGCATGTTTAGTTGGACGTTTGGACGCGCACTAAGAAAGGATTTTCGAAACTTCATAAGGATACGCCAAATATTTGAGTTTTTCTATAGCTTTTTGGCGTTTTTTTTTTATTTATTTTTTCGAGAACCAATCGGTAGAAAATGTTGATATTTGGTGGACAGGTTCAGATAAGTGTTTCTTTAATCCCAGGGCTACTTGTATCCCTGTTTTTTTGTTTAAATTAATTATCAAGAACCCTTTTTGAATTATTTTCGAAAATTACTATAATTGGTTGAAACATGCCATGCATTGAAAAATAATTCAAAAAGGGTACTTGTTAATTATTTAAAATAAAAAACAGGTTCATATAAGGTCTATAAATCAAATTATTCAGCAATTATTTTTAAAATTTATTAATAGTATTATTTAAAATTTATTAATAGTATTAATTCAGAACTACGTTTGGGACTTGAAACGTAACTTTGACTCAATAAATTTATCAGGAAGACAATGAACTAGTTTTAATTAGCAATATTTTTTAATCATTATCACAAAAATTTAAAAGCCTGAATTCAGAATTGTAAACAACAACAAAAAACAAATAATATGATTAAATGACCAACTATGGAGATTTGCACTTCTTATAAAATGGTCGCCTCGGCTTGACTAGCCGAGTAGCTACGATGCCACTACGATGCCGCTACGATGCAGCTCTGTGATTGGTTGATGGGCGGAGCTTAACCACTCCTACTCTCAACCTATCAAAAACAGGCGTATTACTTGGAAAATGGCTGCCACAGCTCATGAAATGGCTACCTCCCAGCTCGACTGACGTTTGCTGAGATGCTGCTCTGTGATTGGATGAAACTGAATTCTGGCCCCCAATTGATAAATAATGTGAGCTAGACAATCTAGTTTTCTTTTAAATTGAAAAATACATAATATGATCTCAAATAAATACTCTACAAAAATAGAGTCAAATCCCAAGTCCAACTACCTTCACTTATTTTCTCTTAGGGCTACTGTATTCATTAAAACTTAAAAATAATTAAAATCAAAGTACCCTTTTTTTAAATATTTTAAAAATATTTAGTTTAAGTATATTAGTTTTAAT
Source organism: Sogatella furcifera (assembly GCA_017141385.1). Lineage (NCBI taxonomy): Eukaryota > Metazoa > Arthropoda > Insecta > Hemiptera > Delphacidae > Sogatella > Sogatella furcifera. Next base: position 5,855,277 of record CM029552.1, read on the forward strand.
ATAAATATTTAGTTTTTACACGCCGAAACATTTTGAGTAAAATAAAAATATTTTAAAAAAGTGTACTTTGATTTTAAAGTTCCAACTACCTTTTATGAATCTATTTGTTTTAGGTTCTAGTTGCAATGGTTCTCGTAGATGAGTTCATTCCAAAGCAGTTTTAATAATCCTAATAGTTATAGTGAAATATTTATTCTAATTGTTGAAGAATTAAAAGCATAAGTTCAATGGTTGGTTACTGTTATATAAAGTCAAAGTACCATGTATGAATGAATTGGAATAAGAAGTTCAATGTGTATTCAGGGCTCCTAAGAATCATTGTAAATTATTGTATTTGAAATGAAAATTTAAAAAAATACTTGAAGGTTGCTTTGATTTTCATTTGCATTTCAAATTGAGATTGATGTATTTGTGATGCCTAACCTATTCTTCCCCGAGAATGTTATGATAATACAATCGTATTGAGAGACAATAAGATATAAAAATTCCTGAATTTTCAAATAAACATCTTAGAAGTAAAAACTTAGTAGATTTTCTATAAACTTTCATTTTATATACACTTTTCCCTGATAAAGCCTCCTTTTTATTACAGTACTACAAAAGTTACACGGGCACTTTCGCCTTCAATGCAATAGAAGCACGGAGTTGTATAGAGCAACGCACACTGGTCAACTGATTTTTAATTTTCGTTCCTCCATACAACTATGTGTTTCTTGTGCCCGAAATGTGCCAGCACCTCGTACTAATGGAAACCTCCCTTTAATGTTATAACTAAAATATTATACATCTATTTTTCACAGCAAGTTGATTACAGTTTATCTCCACTTTGTAGAGAGCTTCTCAAGTCTTTCTACTTGGATTCATTCACTTTTCCTCCATGATACCACTAATATGGGACATCAATTTTTCAACAAGAGCACTCTAAGTTGCTGAGCTAATCTTGCCCAGGGGAGTTGTTGAGGTCGGATGCTTCCGGAATAAATTATTCCGGAGTCAAAACGAACACGCCCGCCAAGGCAGCGCGCTTTCAAATTAAATTCCTGTTTAATAAGCAGGGAAAACTTGGCGCACTTTTCATTACACCTTAGCGACGATAAAAGTTGGAAATAGTGTTGGTTGGATGCTGAAATTGCCGACTTGTAAAGCCACCCTTAGAGCTGATGCTAATTTTAATAAATTTATTCCGACCACAAAGCCAAAGTTCGCTCGTAATGCTCGACCTCTATTTGAACAATAATTGTTTGAGCTGTTTCCCCTCAGGTGGAAGACACGCCGTTATAATGAAAAGTGTATTGTGACTAAGTGTCTTCTCAGCTTGCGAGAACGTTACCTCTGTTTATAGAACTAGTTTCGTGTAGAACATTAAGATCTCGCTTCAAATTTGAATAACAGTTTGTTATTACTCAGTTATCATGTTAACGATTGTCTCCTCAATTAAAACGAGAATATTTTCATTATTTCACTTCGTATTTCAATTTTATTAACGCCACTTTACATGGTGGATTTTAAAAAAATGTAAATTACATCATTCATACTGGGATTTTTTTTTTGTCCCAACTAGTTATTTTTGTACCTTTGATACAACATAATCAAATAGTTTGGTGGTCAGGTGCTAATATAGTCTGGTCAAGCAAAGAAGCCATTCTGGCGAGATGGGAAAATGGCTCCAGCTCGGTGAATAGTGGTTCAAAAATTATAAATTGGGTCTTGAATTGTAAAAATCATTCTGCTCTACAATTTGTGATAACATTTACTAGTTTTGAATCAATATTCAGTTTTTGACCGAGCTGTAGTCATTTCCATCTTTCCAGAATGTCTTATTTATTAGCTCGACCAGACGAGGCTATAGCGATCCTATCCTAAAATCATATCAACTGCTCCTCTATATTCTGGATTTCAAATTGCTATGATAGTCCATGCAAATTCCACAACATGGCGGATTCCCGAAAGTCAATAGTGATACACAGTAGTAGTGCAGAGTCCAAATCCAAAATTGATACAGGAAGAAATGTCGTTGATACAAGACATTTGCAATGGTCATTGTAGAGTTAAGATTGATGTTGAGAGACCTTATACTACAAATTGAAGAAAGGAGCTGTAGAAATAGTTAATTCCACTTTATTCTCATTAATTAGTGATTAGAAAGTAACAGTACTATAACTTTTCAGTACAATCTTGAAATTTTATTTCTATCTTTAAATTAATGCATTTCTATAGTCTGTCCAAACAAAGAAGACATTCTGACAGGATGGAAAAATGTCTCCAGCTCGATCGATATTGAAAAGTTATAAATTTGGTCTCAAATTGTAGATGAGATTGTTTCCTACAATTTTAGACCAAATGTATAGTTTTTGAATCAATATTGACCGAGCTGAAGTCATTTTCCCATCTTACAAGAATGTCTTCTTTGCTTGGACAGACTATATCATAAGATAAAAACTCTCTCGTACAATTCTATTGATGTTTGGATATTGGAAGGTTACAGCTATTCTCTCTATCATCTCGAGTAGCATCATCATTGAATTCTAATTTCTCTCCTTGAATGTAAGCATTGCGATCCAAAGATTTCCCTCTCTGAAAATTATGCGATATGGTATGAGATATTATCAAGTTACAATTGATCATTGGATCATCAATGAGTTACAGTTTCTTCTCTTGAATCTATATCTATAAAAGCGAAATGGTATATCTATGGTATATCTGTAAAGCGAAATGACTGACTGATTCATAACCAGAACTAAAAATCCACCGAACCAAATGCGTTCAAATTTGGCAGGCATGTTCAGTTGGACGTTTAGACGCTCGCTAAGAACGGATTTTAGAAACTTTTCAAAGATACGCCAAATATTCAAGTTTTTCTATAGTTTTTCGGCGTTTTCTCAATTTTTCCGAGAACCAATCGGTAGAAAATGTTGATATTTGGTAGGTAGGTTCAGATAAGGTCTAGAAATGTTGTGTTAAGATATTTTTGAATTCCGTTCAAGATTACACCAGTTATCAGTTTTTTAAATTGTAGATGTATTGCGGGTTGCATATCTTCCGCCTTGATACGACCAATCCTTACTGTAAATACAATGGTTCAGCGAGATTATAGATGAACTAATTTGGAAGATATTGAATCAAGTTTCAAACTGTCTGATATAGTTCCCAAGGTTACGGTCAATATCAGCGTTTTACAATTTTTCGGAATTTTCAGAGTTTTTCTTGGATTTTTCGAGAATAAATTGGTAGAAAATGTCGAAATTTGATGAACAGGTCCAGATTAGGTCTAGAAATGCCGTGTTCAATGAGTTTTGAATCCCTTCTGAAGGGAATTTGCAGGCCAGCGAAGCAAGCCTGTTTGTCTCAGCTTACACTGACAGAGGTGATGCAGGCGAGCGAAGCGTGCCTGTTTGACTCACTGACACTGCTGATACTGTCGGGGGTCCAGGGGGCGGAGCCCCATGGCTAGACGGAGAAGGCGAGCGAAGCGAGCCTGCCGGCTAGTATAATTATATACGAGTAGAATAAGATATTATTGATTATTAAGTTAAAATTTCTTTTCTGGAATAAATGCATTACAATCCAAAGATTTCCCTCACGGAAAATGGGACATAATCGTAGCATTGAATGAGCCCGCTTTCGGGAGCAAACTGCTATTTTATTTCTATTTCCGAGTGCTTTTATCCGCTTTCGAGCGGCTCAAGCACAAGATATTCAGATTATGCAGCGCCAGAATAGCTGAGAAGTTGAAGTTTTATATTCGCCATATCACCAGCTAAGCAGAGAGAGACGCAAAATCTCATTCCTTCACCTCTGATAAGCTTATACGGTGATAATAACATCGCATTTTTATCCTCACGCCGCCAACAACAAAACTGGATAGGAAATTGAATCAGTGTGTAAGGAGAAGAAGAGAAAAGGTGAAGAAAAAGGGGAAAATAAGAAGACAAAGAAGGAGAAGGGAGAGACGAAAAAGAAGAAGAAGGAGGAGGAGGAAGAGAAGTAGGAGGAAAGAAGTAGGAGGAAGAGGAGGGTTGAGGAGGAGGAGGAGGAGGAGGAGAAGGAGGAGAAGGAGGAGGAGGAGGAGGAGGAGAGGGAGGTGGAGGAGGAGGAGGAGGAGGAGAAGGAGGATGGAGAGATGACGAAGGAGAGAGGAGGAGGAGGAGGAGGAGGAGGAGAAGGAGGAGGAGGAGGAAGAGGAGGTGGAGGAGGAGAAGGAGGAAAAGTAGGAGGAGGAGGAGGAGGAGGGAAGGAGGAAAGTAGGAGGAGGAGGAGGAGGAGAAGGAGGAGGAGAAGGAAGACGAGGAGGGACTGAGGAGGAGGAGAGAGAGGAGGAGGAGGAGGAGGAGGGAAGGAGGAAAAGTAGGAGGAGGAGGGAGGAGGAGGAAGGAGGACGAGAGGACTGAGGAGGAGGAAGAGGAGGAGGAGGAGGGAGGAGGAGTAGGAGGAAGAGGGAGGAGGAGGAAGAGAAGTGAGAAGAGGAGGGTTGAGGAGGGAGGAGGAGGAGGAGGAAGAGGAGGAGAAGAAGGGGGGAGAGAGGAGGAGGAGAGGAAGGATGGGAAGGGGAGAGGAGGAGGAGGAGGAAGGGGGGGAGGAGGAGGAGGAGGTTGAGAGAGGAGGAGGAGGAGACGAGGAGGAGGAGGAGGAAGAGAAGAAGAAGAAGAAGAAGAAGAAGAAGAAGAAGAAGAAGAAGAAGAAGAAGAAGATGATGATGAGGAAGAAGAAGAAGAAAAAGAAGGAGGAGGAGGAGGTGGAGGAGGAGGGGAAGGAGGAGGAGAAGGTGGAGGAGGAGGGGAAGTAGGAGGAGGAGGAGGAGGAGAAGGAAGAGACGAAGAAGAAGAAGAAGAAGAAGAAGAAGCGTGAAAAAGAAATAACCTCGCAACGAATTTGAAGCTAAAATGTCTTTTCAGGAAAGTCTAGAGGGAATCACCGGAGTTGATTACGTGCTTTCTGCCGTGAATTTCAATTTCTTCCACCAAATACACACGAAATACGTATTTTACACGCCTGTCATATTATACTGCAAGCTAGTACGAGAACGTAGACTGTATAGTATAACGAGAGATGGTGTTTTGAGAGGGAAAAGCTCTTTTTCGATTAATGTTGAAGTGGATGAATGGTGACGAATCTCAATTTTTACGACAATTAATAACTGACTTCGTATAATTCACTATAATTACTAACTGGCAAATAATAATTATTTTTTAATGAACAATCAAAGGCGAAAAAGCGATGTTCCACCGTCCAAGGCTCTATGACGAAAACTGGAAATGTAACAGAAAAAATGTTAGGAATTCCACTCGAGTCAAAGTCCTTATCACTCTCGGTGACGGAGAGAATGGACTATATTATATTCGCCTCAAAAATGCCAGTCTTCTCTGCAGCATCCTGTTTGATGTATATTCACAATTTACCTATTGCACAAATGAATATAAATAATAGCCTAGGTAGAAGAAAAACACAATACTAAAAGCTTACATTTTAAATGGGGAATATTTCAATGGGCTCAGAGCCGACTTCCTCGGTCCCAGGCAGAGTGTTGTTGTAGTTACATTTTAGATAGGCTACTTAATATTTTATATTCATCTATAGGCTATACCCTTATCTATATGAAGAAACTGTTTGGTTGAATTATATCGAGGGTACAAAAATAACTAGTGTCCCCTTAATATTCGCGGGGGGCCTCAGTACACACTTCGCAGTACATCAGGTCTAATTTATACAAGTTTCAAATCAATAATACTCCGCCACACGCCCTATAACTACTTGCCTCAGTCTTGATTGTTTGTCAAGTTGGATAATACGAGGAAGTATTTCCTTAACTAGTACAGTCTGTCCAAGCAAAGAGGACATTCTGGCAAGATGTAAAAAATGGCTCCAGCTCGGTCAATATTGGTTCAAAAATTAATAATTTTGGGAAACATTCTGATCAGAAATTTGAGACCAAATTTATAATTTTTGACCCATTATTGACCGAGCTGGAGTCGTTTTCTTAACTTGCCAGAATGTCTTCTTTGTTTGGACAAACTTAGTTTACCAAACAATCAATATGACACTCAAAGGCAAAGGGAACTAAACATCCCAAACTTACCTGACAAACCCTGTCTTACCTAACCAATGACAGCGACTCCATACTGTACTTGATGTAACTTCTGAATTTGTTTACCATGTATGAGAAGGGGAATAAAATGTTTTGCAAGTAGGAAGTTACACCAAATACCTGTCCTCACCCGCAAGGAGTGATGAGAAGCGGCGTAATTGAAGATGCTTGCTCAGCAAAGTTTGCTAGCAGAATGGAATTCGCGTCAGCTTGCAAGCCAAGGGTGAATGAATATTGTTCAACTTAAGTCTGTCCAAGCAAAGAAGACCCTCTGGCAAGGTGGGAATATGACTCCAGCTTGGTCAATATTTGTTCAAGAATTATAAATTTGGTCTTAATAGTAGATCAAATTGTTCCCCACAATTTGATATTGAATTGATAGTTTTTTAACCAATATTGACCAAGCTGGAGTCATTTTCCCGTCTTGCCAGAGGGTCTTCCTTGCTTGGACAGACTTTACGCGCTAACCATTAGCGGCGAACACTACTCAATGTAAACCTTACAACGAAGTTGGCAGTTGTAGCACATCTGTTATTTGGACCCAGCTCTCTCAGGACAGTCTGGAAACGATTTGCGAGAACGTAACAGTTTAGCTAAAGTCACTCTCCACTCGATACGCTAACGCAGACCGCACACAAACTGTCCTGACAGATTTGGGAATTGATAACAGTCATTCGCCAACCGCCAATTTTGTTGAGGTTTACTCTTGTGTCTCATAATAGAGAAGCTCTCAGCAATGCTTTACAATAGCGGAATGCATTCACTCGTACACAATGTTGATATCAATACAGAAACTCTGATTTATTAATTTGATTATATTCTTGCGAATATTCTATGTAATGCCTCAGTCACACGATGCGTATTTTCAGTCAAATTGCCTTCATCAAGTAGCATAATGATATTCTTTCAAATATTATGCGTAATGCCTCAGTCACATGATGCGTATTTTCAGTTAAAATGACTTGTTCAACTATTATCAAATAAGAAGACACACCGTTACAATGAGAGTCTATTGTAAAGGCGTGTCTTCTCAGCTTGCGCGATCAATACTATCGGTTTTATATGAACTTGAAAATTACCAATGAAAACTTTAGAGTTACACAGTTTCTTCTATTGTAACAATTGTAGGCTATGTTATGTCCCCAAACATTTTCGACAAAGATCCAGTTGAGATACAGAATATCCATTGAGATACAGTTAGCATGAATGTTGCATTAAAAGTCGAATATGATCTAAGAAAACCTAAAAACCTAAGAAAACGTGGATATGAAAGCATGAATGTTGCACTAAAGGTCGAATATATGATCTAAGAAACCCTGAAAACCTGAGAAAACGTGGATATGAAAGAATGAATGTTGCATTAATGGTCGAATATTATCTAAGAAGACCCGAAAACCTAAGGAAACCTGGAAATGAACTGGAGTTGAAAATTGACATGCCACATTGTTTGATTCGTAATTGCTGAGAAGTGTTATCAATATTACAATCTGTCTTAACATAGATATACAATAGATATTTAAATAATAACTATTATATTTAAACAATTAACTATTTTAACTGTCTAAGAAATTAAAATCATCTATTACAACTTTGCAGCTTGACTTTTAGATGTACTTTAGCCGATTAGCCTAATATCTTCTATAAAAAACCATCTCAGATCATAATGTTGATGTTCCAAGTTGTCTCACTCATGATTAAAGTCCATAAAAATATCCATTTGCACAAATAATGTTGCCATTTTCACAGTAATTCGCCTTCATCCCTTAGTAGGCGTTTTATGTACCTTGCAGAGCTCTTTCATTGAAACCAGGGACCAGGAAAAGTGTTCCATAAAGTATTAAAAGTCCTACAACACTCCAGACATCAACAACAAAGTTTTCCATAACGTACTATAGGAAGACTCACACTAGGCATTGACAGCACAACTTACTAAAAATAAATGTGAAACTCTAGTTAGACGTTTTCCTGTTTTACAGGAGTTTTTCAATTTTTATTGCTGAGTCATGATGCTAATAATATGATAACGGGTTAGTGTCCCATAAAACAAGAGTAAAATCGAGCAACTTTATTTACTCTTTTCTATGTAACTTCCGACTCCGTGTAACACATATAAGATAGGGACTACAATGTATTTTAAGTCGGATGTTACATAAAATAGAACTGAACTCTGAAAGAATTCAGTTCACCGGTAGATAAGTATTGAATTGTTGTATTTTGGCTTCGGCTCACATTTTTCATTCGGCTCATGAGCAGTGGAATAGGCTTTTCGGACCATTTACATTGAAAATGAGGTGCGCAACTGCCCTAGTTGAATACATATATTCATTCATTTGTCTATTTATATTCTGGTCATTCGATAAGCACAGTTTAGTGTGTAAAAAATAATAACAACAGAATTATTTGTTGTCGCTCATCCAACCTGTGCTAATTCGATTCACTGTCTTTTTTCCTCCTCTTCTCAATCCTTTTTAATTTCATTTTCTCTCTTTGTTTCTCCCATTCTTCCTAACATTTTCTCTTCTTCACCCCTCTACGCAACCTATCTCTCTTCTCCTTTGTCGAGCGACCTGAATTAATGTCAAATTCAATGCTCCATTTATGACTGAAATGCCAGTAGTCTGTCCAAGCAAAGAAGACATTCAGGCAAGATGATAAATTACTCCACATCGGTCAATATTGTTTTAAAAATTATAAATTTTGTCTTAAAATTGTAGATTAGAATGTTTCCTACAATTTGAGACAGAAATTATAATTTTTGAACAAATATTGATCGAGCTGGAGTGATTTTTCCATCTTGCCAGAATGTCTTCATTGTTTGGACAGACTATTATCATAACAATAACGGGCTTTCAGCATGACCAATGAGAGCAGTTCGGATGGATAATTTGAATAATGTATGGGATTAGTCATAGCTGAATGGAGAAATTCGGAATAATCATCGAGTTTGATCAAAATCATTATTGAAAATCTTGATTCAAAGTCAGTAATTATAATTAGACTGCAATTGATTGATCATTTTTGTTTTGTTTTGTTTATTAAATCTAATTTAATAGCCTAAAAGTAATTATTAGACTGGAATAGATTGATGAACTTTATCATTTTCAATCTTATTCAATATTTTGTTCATTAATCCTATTTAATTGCCTCACAGTAATAATCAGGCTGCAATTATTATTTGATGAACTTTATAATTGTCAACCTTATCATGTATTTTGTAATTGATTTATCAAACTTATGATTTTAAATGCATCACAGTAATCTAATTTATTTTGGTTTGTTTCGATATTATTTGTTATTGAGTGATTCTTTTTTTATACAGAGTGTTTCAGGAGGAATGTGCAATACTTCTCAGGCTGATTCCTTACACAATGTAGACAAAAAAGTTCCATGAGACCAACCCCAAAAAGGCTTTGTTACCGAGATAACAATGGCGGAAGATTGAGATTTTTTAAAAAAAAATTAATTTTTCTAATTTTTTAGAGGCTTTAGTGAGGTTCTAAAATAATCAATTCCTATTTAAAATGAGCTGAGGAATTCAATGGAACGAGTTTCAAATTTGTAACTTTAACGGTTATTGAGATAATTGGAAAAATATGCTAAAAAGTGCAATTTTTCAACAATAAGGGTTATAACTAAATAAGGAATCATAAATTTGTATTTTTTATTAATGGAAGTTGAAGAGAGTCGGATTCTGAAGAAAAAGTTAGATGGCGGCGATTGTGTAAATCTTACCCAAATCTTAGAAATAGCGATCGAAAATCGGAAAATCGCTACTATACACAAATTTATCACTTGTGCTATGTTTTGTCAATTTTTCGATTTTCGATCGCTATTTCTGAGATTTGGGTAAGATTTACACAATCGCCGCCATCTAACTTTTTCTTCATTCGACGTCATTGATTACGATTTTTACGAATACGTCATTGATTACGATTAGTTTAGCAGATTCCAGCTAATTTGACGAATGGCGAATGTCTGTTATTGATTCTAGCCAAGCTCTGTCAGAACAGTCTGAAAGCGGTTCGCGAGAGTGTAAGGACTAAGCTGAGGTCGATCTTCATTTTTCAATGTGCATCCACATTTTGAGTATTTCTCGAATGATACAAATATTGACCATGTCAGTAATAGTGATAATAGTTTTTCGACTCAATTTTCTCTCACAGACTGCTCGCCGACGGTCCTGACAGAGATGAGCATTCATAAATTATTCATCAATAATTCAAAGTCAGATTAATAATTAGTCATTTATCAATAATTACAGTCATCACCCCAGCTTTTCTGAAGTCTGCTGAATTCAAAAATTTGGAAAATGGTAATTTCTCAGCTCTCACTCCCTGATACCATAATATGATGTCCTGCCATAAATGTGACTTTTGTCTCCTCAATTTATAAGCTACAAAAAAATAGAGTTTGGTATTCTTATTTCCTGTAGGGTTTAACTGGCTCTCAGAATCTTCCTTCCAAAATCGATCCCACTCCGGAAATAAGGCAAGATCTTTTTTTATCGTTTTTCGTCACTTTATCATTTTTTAACAGTATTTCTATCTTCCTCTCTCATCTTTCCTTGTTCTACATCTCTTCATGTTGCCCTTCACCGCTCTTGTCCTTCTTCCTCCTTACCTCTTCACTACATTTCTCATATTACATCTACTTCTTCTTGTTGGTTCTTCTTCTTCTTTTTCTTCTTGTTCTTGTTGTTGTTGTTCTTCTTCTTCTTCTTCTTCTTCTTCTTGTTGTTGTTCTTCTTCTTCTTCTTCTTTTTTCTTCTTCTTCTTCTTCTTCTTCTTATTCTTATTCTTCTTCTTCTTGTTGTTGTTGTTCTTCTTCTTCTTCTTCTTCTTCTTCTTCTTCTTCTTCTTCTTCTTCTTCTTCTTCTTCTTCTTCTTCTTCTTCTTCTTCTTCTTCTTCTTCTTCTTCTTCTTCTTCTTCTTCTTCTTCTTCTTCTTCTTCTTCTTCTTCTTCTTTTTCTTCTTCTTCTTTTTCTTCTTCTTCTTCTTCGTCTTCTTTCTTCTTCTTCTTCTTCTCTTCTTCTTCTTCTTCTTCTTCTTCTTCTTCTTCTTCTTCTTCTTCTTCTTCTTCTTCTTCTTCTCTTCTTCTTCTTCTTCTTTCTTCTTCTTCTTCGTCTTCTTCGTCGTCGTCTTCTTCTTCTTCTTCTTCTTCTTCTTCTTCTTCTTCTTCTTCTCTTCTCCTCCTTCTCCTTCTTCTTTTCTTCCACCCATTTCGGCCCAAAGCGATGTGTGTGATTTGGGCCATCACATCCAATTTCAGACGCAATATCTTCTCCAGCAGTTCAACAGAGCATCGTCGTATATGTAATAAGATTCGCAATCGTTGAGACGAGAAAAAGGAATGAGAAAGAGAAGAGAGAAAAATAAGGTTAGAGTGATGATGAAGAAGAAGAAGAAGAAGAACAACAACAAGAACAAGAAGAAAGAAGAAGAACAACAAGAAGAAGAAGAAGAAGAAGAAGAAGAAGAAGAAGAAGAAGAAGAAGAAGAAGAAGAAGAAGAAGAAGAAGAAGAAGAAGAAGAAGAAGAAGAAGAAGAAGAAGGAGAAGAAGGAGAAGAAGGAGAGGAGGAGGAGGAGGAGGAGGAGGAGGAGGAGAGGAGAGAGAGAGAAGAAGAAGAGGAGGAGGAGGAGGAGGAGAAAGATAAGAAGAAAATAAAGATGGAGGAGTAGGTGGAGGAGGAGGAGGAGGTGAAGGGGAGGGAAGAGACAGAAGAAGAAAAAGAAGGAGGAGAAGAAGTAGCAGGGGATAATTTGCGGAATTCGAGAGTTATAGACGAAATGCAAGGGCAGGGAGAATTTATTTCATCCGCTTGAAATACGCACCGCTTTCACATGATAATTCAAATATGCCAGAAGCATCTCTTTGCCATATCACCCTTATGCTTGATAATAATATAGTGCTAATGCTGAATGATGAATTCAATTTATGTTGAGAAATCTGCCAAATTCAGGCAGGAAAACGATATCATCAGATTGATTTTTATGCTGTATTTGGTGTAATTTCCTACTTGGATTGCTTGTATTACCCAAATCTTAAACTTCTATTTTCTATTTTAGGTTTGATATTAACCATGCCCTATATGTTACTCCAATATACTCATATATTACTCGATGAATATGTAATTACTATACCTCATTCACGATCTCTTAACACAAAGTAATCAAAATAATCAGTAATCGTAAAAACTCAGTAATCGTAAACAAACTTTCAGTCCGCTAGCACTACCTGGTCGATCAGGGTTCGAGTCCCAGTAGGCATGGCTGTTTTTCACCTCATCAATCACCTTCGCACTCAATATCCATTACCCACTCACAAGCTCAAATGTTCATGTGGGCATCATCCGCAATTAAAAAAAAACATTATTTCATCTCAAGTGATCGTGAATAGGGTATAAATAGCAGCTACATGAGACAAAATTTGCAGCGTCTCAGAAAGTTTTGAATAGAGCAATAGCAAACTTTCTCCGTCAACTTTCTCATGATTTGATGCCTGGTTGCTCCTGATGAAGCAGGCTTGTACACGTTCTTCTCACATATTTAACCGTCGTTAAACTTAACCGTCCAAGTTTGTCGTCTGAAATGATAATTATAATAGTTTCCTAGACACATCCTTCTTGCGAGACGGCTCTGTTACTATAGTCTGTCCAAACAAAAAATACATTCTGGCAAGATGGGAAAATGACTCGAGCTCGGTCAGTATTGGTTCAAAAATTATAAATTTGGTCTAAAATTGTAGATCACAATGTTTTCTACAATTTGAGACAAATTTTATAATTTTTGAACCAATATTGACCAAGCTGGAGTCATTTTCACATTTTGCCAAAATGGCTTCTTTGCTTGTACAGACTATACTTTGTAATCAATCATTCATTAGTAATATCCTAGCAAGCTCTGAAACTTTATTTGTTTTACATTGTTCTAACATACTTTTACCAGAATGCTTTCCAACCCATTTGAAGCCGACAAATCTTATCATGTTATTCTCTCAATAGGGAACCTTAATTCTCACCCATACTCCAACATTATATTGGTCAATATTTGCAGTTGCAGAAGTACTTTGTTTATTTATACGAGAGCAATATATATAGAGATTCTAATTATTATTATTATCATTATTATTATTATTATCCAGCAGTTGGTGTGCTGCAATATCTAATAATTCTTCCATCTAAAGTATGTAACTTTATTTTCTGTTTTCAGTCTATTTCAGTCTATTAACGTTAGTCTGTTAACGTCATTTCAGTCTATTCAAAGCTCATTTACAGTTTTAAATTGTTGAATAGGATGGTAAATGATAATTTATAAGTATTATATATGAGTATTAAATACTTCACGCTAACATCCTTTTGATATTCTTGATGGTACTGGAATATCCCGGGATTTCAATGGGATTTACAGGGAGATGACATCCCTGAGGAAATTCTCACAGGAAATCCTAAGGATATCCCTATTTCCCGGGATCTGTTGGGAAATCAGCGACCAGTAGTTGAGGATATCCTGGGGAAATTGTGTGCTGTGTGGGTTATTAATAAAATCTATTAATTTCTAAATACCGTAGTATTCTTATTCTATTTTGTCTGAATAGAGTAGCTGAGAAATGCAGTCTTTGAAATAGCTTGCAATGTGATAGCCTATAGATGTGATGTAGTGATAGTTTGCGAGCTTCTTTCCAACTTGACTCAACTTTCAGCAACTTCTTACTCCCAACTTATGTAAACAAAGTCCCCGGGGACGTCCTAGGTCAGCTGGTATAGTCTGTCCAAGCAAAGAAGACATTCTGGCAAGATGGGAAAACAACTCAAAAATTATAAATTTGGTCTCAAATTGTAAAACAGAATGTTTTCAATTTTTCAACAAATTTATAATTTTTGAATCAATATTGACCGAGCTGGAGTCATTATCCCATCTTGCCAGAATGTCTTCTTTGCTTGAGCAGACTATATACTTAGTCAAACATTCACTCAGCCAAGTTGAAGTTGTCTCCCAAGGGACACGATGAGAAACTTTGCTTCTATTTCTTCAAAGCACGGTAACTTGACTATTAGGTCCGTTGTAAACGCTACGACTTTATCATGAAACTCGTTCAGTTTAGGAAAACTTGTCTAAGGCAAACATAGGCAAAGCTTGATCCACGTTTTGCGAAACGAACGATGATTTTCACAATAGGAAAAATTTCTAGCGATAAGACCGGATTCTTTATATTCTACGTATAAAATTCAATTAGAAGTAATTTAATCAGGCCAGTATCTAAGTATCTAGTATCTGAGGCCAGTATTACACGATAATATTCCTATTATTATAGTTAATCATATGAAAAGAAATGTAAATAGGAAATTATATTCTCATAATGTCTTTTTATATCATTAACTGGTTTAATAGAAATTTTACCATGTAATACCGGCCTAACGTGAAGGTTATGAATTTTTTCAGAGCTATGGGTTCAGTCCACAATAAAACAAAGAATAATAGAAAACAGAACAATGATTTTAATAAACTAGATATTTACATTCACAACAAATGGCATCTTATTTCTTTACTTTTAGATTTTTCAATATTGAAAAATGAATAGTCATCAATTTTTCGTGATCGTATCTAGTACTGTATGGATTATTGTAAAAATACAAATAAATGTCTTTACTCAAATTCAGAGTCCCAACAAAAAATCACCACAGAAAGTCATTGACGTTAAAATTTTCTTTCTGACATTATTTTTTATCAAATAACATTGGATTTTAAACATTTTTCAGACATAAATCAGTTTGATCGTTACTTTTCTAGCAACAACAAAAATATACTTACTTTTCTAACAACAATATACTTGAATATTCAACATTTTCATTTACAAAAATGCGTACCACATCAATTCCAGGAAATTTTCATAAATATTGAATTTATTTCATATAATATTCAACTTTTTAGTTATTTTCTTTCAATTCAGAATATTAACATTTGAAGCATTACATTATGCCATAAAACATTTGAATGTTCCTCAAAATTTATTACGTATCCAAGTCGATTCATTTTAGGTAATAAAATATCTATCAATTTCTTCAATACTTGCAAAGAATAATTATCGAATAATACTGAATTTTTATGGAAAAAACTACAATCAAATGATTGATTGAAACAATAGCATGATCATGATCATGATATGATCATGATACTTTAGCATTGCTGGAATTTTTCAGATTTAAGTAATTAAAATTCTCAATTTTTATCTTTCTTTTTGATTATCACTCAGGTGACATCAATCCAAATTTAATTGGAATAATGTATGATAGATAAATACAAATACATTACGTACCGTATATAAATGGTTTTCAGATCAAGTTTATCGAATTTCAAACAATTTGATATAGAAAAAATTTAATCATCAATAATAATTATTGATTATAAATCAATAATAATCAAATTTAATTGTAATAATGGATAATTTTTTTATAACTTAATCATGTTTTGTTGAACTAAACATTTCCAATTACAAAATTTTCCAACAAAAATAAATTCAAAACGATGATTCAATTTCATTCAGTTAATGCAATCACGGAGAGTAGGAAGTACACGCAACGACCCGACATATGCAAATAACACTATTGAAGTTCAAATTCAAACAAGTGAATTCAATTCAGTTGAAACAATTTTAAAATGTTTTGTGGCAATGGATATTTCTAACAAAAATCAATAATTAAAAATTTCAAATGTATAGTTCCAAATACAGCTCGGTCTGAAAAGAATTTTCTATGCAAAACAGGGATTTCCAATGAACCTGGACCAAAATAACTCACAATTGAATGAGATGTGCTACAAAGATACGTGAGATACATGAGACAAGTATGAGATGACCATATAATTAGAAATATATGAGATAGGCTCAATATATTCGTGAAATTTTTCAATCAGTTATTTACTAACAAAAAAATTTGAAAGTACAGTTTACATAACAGAAAAAGTAGCGTTGCCATAATGCCCATTCATAATTTTTATAATAAGATGTCAATAATATTATAATTTCGTTCGTTCGAAGAAAGCAAACTTAATGTAAGTAACTTTCATCCCTGGCGCTTTACAACTCGAAGGAGCAGCAGAACGCGAGTATCGATTACAAGCTATCGATAAAGCATGTATCGATATATTGGGAATCGATTACGTTTTCAATATAATTGTGAGTTGGTCAAGTATTCAATGTATCACGAGTCGATTTAGCGTGAATTGATTAAGCTTTCGATGAGTCGGGGTGTTTACAGATAAATTTTGAGATTTCAATGCTTCACAAAACCTTTGGACAATTACCATAAATTTGTTGAGGAACAGTTTTGGGCTATGTGCCTGTTTACTCACCCATAGTTCAATTTAAAGAATTGGATCTATTTTCGGTTCATATTTGATTGAATGGATTAATTATTTATAATTTATTAATAAATTATAAAGAGCAACTCAAATAGTTCAAGTCTTGAATTCAAGTTTTGTAATCCTCACACAGTATGACAAACATTTAATATACTTTATACTATCAAGTCTATGGTCAAGTTAGCCAAAAGGTGATAGGTTTTGTCTTCAGATCCAAAATTGAACAGCTATTTAAATTTTGATGATTTGCTATTTCATTTGATCTATAACTGTAAGTTTAGTGAATTAGTGAAGTTTAGTGAATTATATGAAGCATTGGAGCCCCGATATTAATTTGTAAACAACCGTTATTGTGAATCGATTCGACTATGGATTTTGCTAGCATCGATTAAGCAATCAATCATAGATCAACCTATTTATTAATTATCGATCATAAATAAACTAAGCTATCGATCACCGATTAATTTTATTGATGAAGATATCGATTACCGATCAAGCTATCGAATACCGTTTATCAAGTTCACTATTATTAGTTTCTAACCGGACTACAAGAGACTGTTCGACTACTGTCCGGCACAGCTTTACAACTATAACAACATTATTATAGCTGGTCACAAATATTAAGGCGGTTTCATCTGTTCCTTGTACGTTCCAAAAGTTACCAGCCAGCTGACTAAAGTATAGTCTGTCCAAGCAAAGAAGACCCTCTGGCAAGATGAGAAAATGACTCCAGCTCGGTCAATATTGGCTCAAAAAATATTGATTTGGTCTCAAACTGTAGATCAGAATGTTTCCTACGATTGAGACCAAATCGATGATTTTTTTACCAATATTGAACGACCAGGAGTCATTTTCTCATCTTGCCAGAGGGTCTTCTTTGCTTGGACAGACTATATAGTCGTAAGGGTCGGCATCCACTGACGGATAGTACACAGCTATAGCCTGTCCAAGCAAAGAAGACATTCTGTCAAAATGGGAAAATGACTCCAGTCAGTCAATACTGGTTCAAAAATCATAAATTTGATCTCAAACTGTAGGAAAAATTCTGATCTTCAATTTGAGACTAAATTCATAATTTTTTGAAACAATATTGACCAAGCTGGAGTCATTTTTATCTTGCCAGGATGTCTTCTTTGCTTGGACAGACTGTAATTTTGACTGCTTGATCCACTTACAGTTCTCAACTGTCTCAGTCCGAGCTGTTAGTGGTTTTAAAAAGTGGTGGTTGAAATATATTTTTAAAGTAGCCTCCCCCCGAGCTCTATTCTCTAGTCAGCTGGTCCGTGTCGCCGACAACATTGGAACGCACAAAGAACAGACGAAACCACCTCAATTTTCGGCACCAGCTCCAAAGTTGTCACGTTTCAGCTGTGCCAAGCAATAATACTTTTCCCTCTATTCGATCTTCTCGAGCGGCAGCATCAGCTGTGCCATCAGCTGTGACACGAGTCGCGCGTCCCGTTCGCCGAGCTCGTTGAGGACGCTGCCCCACGCCATCGGCGACAAGTCGGACAGCGACGAAGTGGTGCGCGGCGTCAAACCCAGCAACAGTCCCAGTTTGGCGGCCAGCGGCGTTTTTTGCACCAGCTCCTCTTTGTCGTCATCCGGTTGCATCTACAAAACGAGTTGCTAAGATTAGTTTAAGATTTGGTGCAATAATGCCACAGTGTTGTACAAAACGGTTGTTTTGTTATAAAGAATCAAACAGATATTCCTTCATTATTATAGCACTTACTCAGAGACTAATAAGCTATTCTACTTCAACTTGAATTGAGAACCAATTAATCTCGTTTTTACTATAGAGACTGTATAATCATAGAGTGGTCATTGGTGTGTAACGTTCCATAACAAAAAGTTGAAGTAATATTTTTCCCGCCAACCGCCATTATTTTGCCAAAGTTTTGAATTTTGATGTGGTAAGTTATAAGAGGCAATTTTGAACTTATTGACTTACTTTTTTCAACTTTTCAACATAATTAAGAATGACTTTTTTAACAGTTTGAATTCAATTCAATTTATTTTTCCAAACATAATACAATGGTAAAATATTCATCGCATCAAAACATAATATGATAAGATATAACAAAAATATACAAAAAATACCAGTTACAAAAGAAGCTAGCTCCCACAACAAAAGATCCCTCTATGTATTCGGAAAAGTCTACAAGGTAAACCCTGAGCGTAGACTTAATTTGCTAAATATTTATTAATTACAAACTAAAACTTAGAAACTACGTACAAGTAACCAAAATAAGGACCAAGAATAAGCTAGTAACGCACAATATTTTTTTCAGCCAATAAAGTGTATAAGTCCCGTATCTATAATATTACTTCTTCAATTTTATTTACTCTTATCCATTCTTCAATTTCCAAAATACGTATCTTACTCCTGCTCATATTGTCAACAAAATGAATGGGAACAAGATTTATGAGCCTCTGTAATAGGAACGTGAATTGTCTTCTACACACATAAAATCCATTCTGTCTTGATTGAAAGTTCTGAATCTATTTGGACGTAAATTTAAATGGTTTTCTCGAAGATGAAATTTATTTTTATTCTTTCTAATGTGGAACTGTCGAACAGTTAGCACCCTAAAATCATTGAAAAGATCGCATGTAGGATAAATTCTGGGTTTGCCTAAAATAGTTTTAATAATATATTTCTGAATTATCAATAGTTTTCCAAAATGCGCGTTCAAAGCTCCACCCCAAGCCCGAATTCCGTACTGTAGAACAGCTTGTGCATAAGAGAAGTATATTAATCTAGCTATTTCTAAGTTATTTAGTTGTAGAATGTAAATAGAATTCTAACGCTTTATTTTCCTTTCATAGCCTTGAAATCTCTATATATAAAAGCGAAATGGCACTGATTCATTCATTCATCACCAGAACTAGAAATCTACTGAACCGATTGCGTTCAAATTTGGCAGGCATATTCAGTTGGACGTTTAGACGCGCGCTAAGAACCGATTTTTGAAACTTCATAAGGATACGCCAAATATCTCAGTTTTTCTACAGTTTTTCGGCGTTTTCTTATTTTTACGAGAACCAACCGGTAGAAAATGTTGATATTTGGTGGGCAGGTTCAGATGAGGTCTAGAAATGTCATGTTAAAATATTTTTGAAATCCGTTCAAGATTACGCCAGTAATCACTTTTTAAAAATTGTAAATGTATTGCGGGTTGCATATCTTCCGCCTTGATATCCTTACTGTGAATTCAATGGTGCAACGAGATTACAGATGAACTAATTTGGAAGATATTGAATCAAGTTTCAAACTATGTCCGATTTACTTCCCAAGGTTACGCTCGATATTAGCGGTTTACTTTTTTCGGAGTTTTTCTTGGATTCTTCGAGAACAAATTGGCAGAAAATGTTGAAATTTGGTATACAGGTCCAGATTAGGTCTAGAAATGCTGTGTTCAATAAATTTCGAATCCCTTCTGAAAGGAATTTGCAGGCGAGCGAAGCGAGCCTGTTTGTCTCAGCTTCACTGACAGAGGTATTGCAGGCGAGCGCAGCGAGCCTGTTTGACTCACTTACATTGCCGATACTGTCGGAGGTCCAGAGGGCGAAGCCCCCTGGCTAGGCGGAGAAGGCGAGCGAAGCGAGCCTGCCGGCTAGTGATTAAATATATACCGGCGAAGGCAACTTTTCAAGTAAAAGTGAATATCTCAATATATGATTGTGTACTATTCAATGTTGATCTTACGAAAATTGGCTAAAATATGGTGGATTCGTGACGAACCTATCAAAAGTATGACATTGAATGTCTACGATATGATTATACATTCTCTATAGTTTATATACTAGATTCCAACAGTTGACAATCATTCTAACGTAGCTAAATATGAAACTTCATAGAAGTTTCATAAAACTACATAGAAATTTAAGATTTGTGGAACTTGAGATTTGAACACCCATAATCTGTATCTCAACGGTTCAATTTCCTTTGAGAAGTTTCATCCACTAGATTCATGTTTCAAATAAGACGATCGAAAACATTCGTTTCAACAATGATACAAGAACTGTGTATCTCCTTAAAATAAAATTGAAACGTGGACCCACAGGAGATGAGTGGGAGCACTCAAGAAAAAATAAATAGAAGAGAAATGTATTTATAAACCTGAGCTTTCCTGTTACCAGAAATATTATAAAAAGCAATAACAATTTTATAGCTTACCTTATCCAAAACATGTTTATAAACTTTTCCTTCGCCATTCACGTGGAAAACAGAAAACCCATCGTACCATCTGAAATATTAAGAATAAAAAGTGAGTAAATTAATAAATAACTTTATTACAGGAAAAAACAAATAGGTCGCTTGTCGAATACAAAATTCCAAATCTAGTAAGTATTACTAGAAAATAATAAAACTACCATAATGTATATTATAATCTGAACAGTGAATGAAATACTTCAATATTGTGGCAATATCGGTTCAATAGATGAAGAAAATCCAAAAAATATTGAGAAATCCAATTTCAGACTAAAATGACCATAGTATAATTAACTTTCCTGAATCATACAAGGACTCATTTAGTAATATTCAAAAATAATAAATGTCTGTTTTATGGTATAAAAGGATTCTCATGAAACTGGTCCCATAAACTAGTATATTATTACATGAATCCAACCATTATTGAATAATTCATTTGTTGGAGCTATGATGTGAGCTAATTCTTAATTCAAAATTATTTGACTTTAGTTTTGAGAGTGGAAATCAATAATTGAGTAAAATTTAAAATATAACCTAATTTTGGACTGTTTGTATAAATTGGTAGAGGAACAGTTTTGGGAGAATTCCTGTTGTTCTCTCCATGTGAATTATATTAAATAAATGATTATGATCGATATTAATGCATGATAGAAATCAAAATGAGCAGCAAAAATCAAATTGTACTTACGTTTCATGTTCCTTCAAGGATTCTTTCAGTTTCCAAATCTTTATTCTCCAAAACAGTAGGAAGACCTGTAGATAAATTTGTCAATTATTTGAAAAGCTCAATGATCTACCTAGAAAACATGATCATTTTACAAAGCTATTTTAATATTTCAATTATCGTCCATGTTATCTGAATCCTAATAGCCCTTTCTTTCCTAACGTTACGTCCAGAGTGCGCACCGATTCCGAAAATCGGCGCGAGAAAGTTAGCTATTGTAGTGGCCACAGTCAAGCTCTAGTTTTTGTCGGCCATCACTATGACCGCAGCTTGTGCTACACACAGGACAAATTCTCGCGCAGTTTTTCGGAATTAGAATCGGTGTGTACTCTGAAAGTAACACCAGAACGGACAATCAGCAAAATTAGAAGCATACAAATTAATATTGCGTGCCACACCAATCCTTTACTCCAACTTAGAAAGATCTTAAGTAGCCTAATATTAACATAGATATAGTATCAGATCATGTGTATGTGTATATCATGGAGTAGGCCAACCCTTTTTCCCCTTAAATTAAAGAATTTGAAAAAAACTCGGATATACATCGACGCACAGTTAAAAAGGAACATTCCTGCCAAGTCTGATGCGATTATGTCAGCGCGGGTTTCGATTAGTGATTTTGACTTGTGCTTTGGTGTTTTTGGACCTTCTAAATTGAAAATAACCCTTCCAAATCAAATTAATTGTGAACATATTCAAGAAATTCAACCATGTTTCCTACTAAACAAGGTTATGTCGGCGAGGTGGAACACCTTTGGGTCTCTCCACCAAATAAAGCTAATAATAATAATAATAATATCAGCGCGTTCGGTCGTAATCGTGCCGCAGACAGAAGGACAGAAATACGAAAGAAAATCCCGAGTCAAATTATAAATCTCACTTAAGGTAGCATTCTCAAGCGGCGGCTCGGCTCTAAATTCGCTGCTCAAGCTGCTCGGCTATAGCTGCGCTGCTCTAGCCATCACAGCTCTATACACGTAATCATGTTAGTAATGTTCACTTTATTATTAGGTCTACTAATGTAAAATATACCAATAAATGAATAGTGAAGTTCGCCAATTTAAAGTCAAATTTACACTTCTATCAGAGATGTTGTGGAACTTATCCATAATTTAGGTAAGTGAAAACAAAGGTTGTCAGATCCACTGATGATGATGATGCCCTGAGCATTGAAACTTGAGTATGGCATTTTAAATAAACTTAGTGGATCTGACAACCTTTGTTTTCACTTACCTAAATTCCAAGTCATTTTCAAGTGAATTTCATTGACTATTCATTGATATCCTATTATATTAAGCGAGCAATTTCTGTATGTATGTATGTTTGTATGTACGTATATGTGTATGTTTGTGGAACCACGGATCTAGAAAACCGCTCTAACGATTTCCTCGAAATTTGAAATGTAATATAACCGTGATGGAAAAATAAGATTGCACCGGGTCTCACGTCCGGGAAAACTCTCTGGCAGGATTAATAAAATAATCAAATTCCTTCAGGAATAATCCCAAGTACTACGTATAATAGCTGTTATCGTTAGCTGACCAACGCTATTCAGCTGGAGTAAATGGAGTTACATTCAAGTCTATAACACATGTTCATGCCAAAAAATTGTGAGAGGTGATCATATCAATTTTGAATTCATTTTCTACAATAACATATTTATGTAATTCAAAAGTTCGGTTGCAGCTTAAGAGCGAAGCTCGGTACCAGATATTTATAAATTAGTAGCCCTAATAACTAAGTGAAAATGTATAATATTATAGTTATGTGAATAGATTTGTGATGGCTAGAGCAGCGCAGCTAGAGCCGAGCAGCTCGAGCCGCCGCTTGGGAATGCTACCTTCACTTTCGGTCAATTACCCTTCAAACTGACCTTGTACCCCGACAGGCCCCTTATCCTCCAGCGTACTTTAACTGTGCCCTCCTCAGTGTGCTTGGTGATGTTGATGATCTCCATCCTGACGTAGGCGAACCTCAGGTGGCTGGCCATTTTCATCAGCGATATGCTAGTGATGTAGTTGGAGAGGCCAACCATACGCACTCCGCGATAGTTGTTCTCGAAAACCAGTTGCGGATCGTAGATAGTGTAGTCAAGCTGGCGAAGGAATATGTAGGGTAGCTGCAAAACAAACGAAATATAATAATAATTGATTCGAATCTTCATTTATCGCTACATGAATAAACAAAGGACTTCTGTAACTGCAAATATTGACCAATGTACTAAATAGTAAGCGAGATTCATCGAATGAACCTGTTCAAAAAACTGTGCCCGGACCGGGAATCGAATCTCGTTTTACAAAACGAAATATTCTTGTAATTTGTTTTGAGATATTTGAAGCAAATACTATGTCTTCTTTGCTTGGACGGAGTGAAGTAGAGTGAATATTAAACTGGCAACAAGCTGGTAGGCCTAAGCTCTTCATGGACTGTTGACCCATTGAAGTAAGTAAGTACGAATACAAAGATAATAATCTTTTCAATTATTGTGCAGTAAATACTACCTTTTATATTCATAACCAATAAATTAATTTTCTAGAATGATTGGTAACTTACTCAAATCTTTCAATTTCATTGGCTAAACTTGTATTTCAGTTGAATACTCAATTTAAATACTTACATCTTTGGAAAGTACTTGCAGAATATTCTCCAGCTGTTCAATGGTAGGTTTCTTATCACTATCGGCGGCTGCTGCCTTTGGTTTCGGCATTCCTTGACTGCTCATATTCAGTTTACTGGACAGCACCAGAACCGATTCCAGGTTTTCGCGCGACGTTTCCGACAGGTAAGCTCTGTAGAGATTACGCAGACTTCTCTCGTACTCGAGGTTCGAACTTGATCCGGAGTGCAGACTGCTCAAAAACAGGCTACTTTTATAGTTATCACTGAGTTTCATCACCTGGAAAACGTCAAGGGTTTATAATATGAATTCGCATACACAGTACAGAAATATAGTACCTAAAATGAACCAAATTTAGGTAAGCATAACCAATTATTGGGTGGTAAACGAAAAATTATTAGACAAGATTAGGCTATATAAAACAATTGCTAGATTCTCTATTATTGAAATAAGTAACTTATATACCTCGCTCACTTTATATAGTTTTTCAAGACCACCTTGATGTACTAATAGTAGACTATTGTTGGCTGTAGATACATGAATTGAAAACGATAATCTGAGTTTGTACTACTGAATGAGCCAGTGAGATTGGATTAACAAAAACCACTATTTCACCGTTACTGAGGAAATTCTAGGTTCAGTCTGTCAAAGCAAATAAGACATTCTGGTTATATGGGAAAATGAGTCCAGCTCGGCCAGTATTACTCAGATCATAACTCATAATGTTCCCTACAATTTGAGACTAACATTTATAATTTACGAAATAGTATTGACCGATCTGGAGTCATTTTCCCATCTTGCCAGAATGTATTCTTTGATTGGATAGACTATTATCTATTTATGTATATATGTGTATATTATATATATGTGTATATTATGTATATATGTATTACAAGGCTTTCAAGGTCGTGGTAAACCCTGCTCAAGGGACAATGACGATTCCCTGGTCTTCAGACTGCGGCGAAGACAACAGAAGTAACAAGTATCTACGGATTCTAGAACGATATCCAGACTTTCAATATCCAATTCAATTTTACAATCAAGTCATTTTACATTATAATTGTATGGATGAGTGAGACAATAATTTAGAAAAAAAGTATAACAAAATAATTTAAATTCTGTTATAACCACCTCTGATCCAATGCCACTCGTCCACAGAACAATGTCATCGGGGATTGGACATCTTTCTTTGGCCAAAGCTGTATAATTGGTTCGGACCGGTGCCTTGCCTGGAAATGTATTCCTGGTGTAACGAGATTCATTCCTTTCATTGCTGAAGGCTGAGTCGAACAGGCAAGCGTTATTCACCCAACAGCTTTCCTCGGTGTACTGAAATAAATAATTTTTACTGAATAAACAGCTACATTTTTGTGCTCTAAATTTTTAGAAATTTTATATTTTACAGAAGTTATTGTGTTTTGAACTCTCTCAAATTGAAAAATCTCAGTGGATCATTTCAATACCACAATTTCCTATCAAGGATATTGTGCCGGTGGAACATCCTTTTAGGACTCCCCACCAAATATGGCATACGCTAATAATAATAATAACAGCTACATACACAAATAAAGCATCAGAATCTATTGTTATTGTGCTAAGATTTGAGCCAATGTGATCTACTACTTGGAAATTATTTGTTAAATACTTTGTAACTTGATAGAAAAAACATTATCGACCATAATGCAATATAATGTTTTCCATCACTGAAGCAAAATAATACGTAGCCTACAGTGCGGATGAATCATTAACTTATTACATAGTAGAGCAGAATTTATAATTTTGAGGATATGTTCTCTATTGAAAAATACTTTTATAACTTACAGACGGATTGATGTTTCATGATGTTCCTAATTTATTATTGATGTGGTATGAATACGGATAGAATAATTTCTCATTTGCCTGGACTAAAAATCATAGTAGTCACTGGCCAAAGCTTACTGTAAGTCGGCTCTACCGATTTTGCAATTTCTATTTTAAAATGGCATTCCAAAGCTTAAAAGAAAATTTTAATAGAGCTTGGTGTTTCTTTCAGGTTACTTATATTAAATCGGTCTACTTATTAGTGATTTTTTTTCAATTTAGAGGTTATGAAGATGCTCTATTTTGCACCGGCGATAAGACCTTGAGCACTTTGCCAAGATAGACGAAAATAGAGTTAGTACCTGGCCCAGTTGATCCACAATTTTGTACAGAATGTCAAAAGTAGGATATTGAAAATGGAAAATATTGTACCTTGTTCGAGCTCAATGACTCATTTGGATAATCTCTCGATGACACTGTCCTATGCACGTGTTTCCTAGTAGCGATGCAATTATTCACATTCGCTGTAATGAATCGATTAGGGAATGATCTAAAGCAAATAGCCATCACAATTTACAAAATATTGATCCGAGATTTATGCACTTTTCAAACGCATGCAATTATTTGGCTAGCATGCTAATACTGCTGACTGCAATCAAATGTTATTCTTTGGCTATTGATACCGCAATATTCAAACACTCAAATAGGTTCGAGATAAATAGTTCATAAATATACGCTTTTCACAACTTCTACATCTCACACTCCGAATAATTTTTTACTTCGCTAAATTTGTGGAAATTGAATGGAATTGCAAATAGAGGCTAGAAACCGCGAGCTCGAGAACTTTCTATCCAAAACTGTGCAGTTTATCGTCTGCTAGGTCGACCTTTCATTTGAAAGTAGAAGTAATAGTCCCAACCAATCGGTTGATAAAACCGCAATAAAAATTATCAAAACATCAATCATTCAATAATTGAAATGTCAATTTAAATATAAAACTCAATAAAACATTAATTTTATATAGGCTTATTTTGATTTCATACAGGTTAATTTTCTAATTTTGACACACTCTCATCAGCTGACTAGTCACGCATGCGCAGTCAGTTCCAGTTTTTCTCCTCGCTCACATTTCACAAACAAAAACATCTATCTGAATTTAGAGGTTATACATAGCCGGCTGTATTCAATAAAATGTAACCAAGAATATCTTTAAGTTTAAACGTTTCAATTGCTAGTAAATTATGAAGAAGAATGTTTTAAAGTACTTAAATAATAAGATCATCTATAGGAATATATCTAGTCAGTGAGTATAGTAGTTGAACTAATGTGAAGCTATACAAATTATAAGTAGATGTCATTCATTAGGTGTAAGTGGCAATCTTCTCTTCATTTTAATCATTTTAAAAGTTGTAAGCTGATTCTCAAAAATGTATTATTGTTATAAGTCTATTTAATAAGTAGGGTTCTAATTCCAAGTTATATCTGTGGAGCACTTTTTTCTTGATACCACCATAAATGATGATATCTCATCGTTACCTAAGTTGTATGGATGGGCTTTTTATTTTATGATGATCGTAAAAGTGCTCCCCAATTACATATGACCCTTCTCCAATTATCATAAAACATATATCAAACATTGAGGTAATTGTTACTTGTTGCAGGAGCAAATGGAAAGGGGTTGTTGGCTTGGAAATTCATGCTCAAATTAACACTTCTTCAAAATTGTTCTCTGGAGCCTCAACATCTTTCGTTGGACATGTTAATAATAATGTATCGCTATTTGATGCGTCAATTCCAGGAACATTACCGGTAAGTCCTCTATTTTTACACAAACCAAGGGTGAATGCACCTTTGGATATGTAAAATTATTTGCATTGAGGATAGTAAAACTAGTGCATTGAAATGATTTATTACTATTTATCCTAAGAAGAATCAGTTTTTATAATTTTTGTATTTTTTACAGGTTTTAAATAAACGGTGCGTCGAGTATGGCATTCTAACCTCTTTGGCCTTGAATTGTAAAATAAATCCAGTTTCCCTTTTCGATCGCAAACATTACTTCTATGCTGATCTGCCAGTAAGTCGGAGGAATTTCAAGATGTTGAATAATAATTTATTCTATTTTATTTTATTCCAAAAAAAATCAAGTAGCAAGTTCACACGAGGTCGTTTCTGAGTCAGGTCGACTTATTCAAGAGTATAAAGGTTCCATTAAGTGGATAATATTAAGACGGACTTAGAGTTAGAATAGCAACAATCAAAAACTTTCATTATAATGCATTACGTTATTAACTGTCGCATTTACAACAGCACTCACGATTTTGTTGCTTTTCGGTTGCTGAAGATACCTTTAATACCTATGCCACCTTTAATAAATTCTGCTTCATCCATTACCACACGTGGGATCGATGGCGTCATATCAAATAAAAAAAAAAACACGTACTTTTCAAGATGGCAGTGTTTCCAAAACCTTCACCCATCATTCATCATCACTCATTCATCCTTTGCTTAAAATACTTGGAAACCAAGTCGCAATTGTAAAGAAATAATAACCATAATTAATTGAAAGATGTGGTTAAGGGGCCCGAAACGAGTCCGACAACCAATGAAATGAAGAGTACTGTTGTTAATGTGATTAAACAATCACGTTATTTATTATAATTATCGACTGTTTAAATAGTCTGGGATCAAGACAAAAGAAGAAATTAAGAAAGGTAGATGTTTAAAATAGTAAACTGCTATTACCCAAAAGGGAACTATGTATTCTCAAAATTGATTATTAGTTCACAATAGGGCTATTTATAATTATCTAGTATCATGATACAAACTATAGGTGAGACTTGTGGCATCCAATTTGACTGAATAGTTTCTGTTTGCAGCCTCTTTATGTATTTACTAACTCCTCATACCTACTTGGACTTGATCAAAGTAGACTTTGACTCGAAAGTCAAAAACTGCTAAAAAACGTGTTATACTACTTTATAAAGATATGAACAGCTAATCATGACTTCAAAGTCTTTAGTTATAGCAGTTGGCTGGCATTGGCATACCAATCACAGCTGACGCCAAAAAGTTGGATGGTTTCGTCTCTCTCTTGTAAGTCTACTAACAGCTAATGTAAAGCATATAATTATTGTCTTTTTTATTTCAAAAACATCATCCAGGCATAAGTTAGCTAAATAACAACTCTTATTAAAAACATCAGCTCATAAGGAGCAGACGAAACCGCCTTAAATTCTGGCGTCAGCTATAGTTGTATGTTTGATTTTAGACTTTAATTTTTTCAAATTAACTTACATCATAATTATTCAACTTTTCGACATTTGTAACTTTTTCCAATTTCCTAAGTTTGTGTGCAACTACACAACTGTAGTACTATAGTCTGTCCAAGCAAAGACGACATTCTGGCAAGATGGGAAAATGACTTCAGCTCGATCAATATTGGTTCAAAGATGATAAATTTGGTATCAAATTGTAGAATAGAATGTTTCCTACAATTTGTGACTAAATGTTTGATCTTTAAACCAACATTGACCGAGCTGGAGTCATTTTCCCATCTTACTAGAATGTATTCTTTGCTTGGAGAGACTATACAGACTTTTTTGGATTCTGCACAATTGTAATTTTTTGCTATTTTTAAGGCTGGCTACCAGATAACTCAACAAAGGAAGCCGTTAGCCCGTGATGGCATATTCCATTTCGAAGTGTTCCAAGGAAATAAACCCCCTCTCGAGAAAAGTTCGAGGATTCATCAGATTCAGCTGGAGCAGGACAGTGGGAAATCTATTCATGATGAAGAAAGACAAAGGTTTTTATTCTCTTTCTTCACTATTTATTATTCTAAATGATTGTTACTTTCAAGATTATTTCAATCTCCACTTACATTTGTTTGAGAAATTTTTTATTATATATTTTTATATGAACCATGCCCACATATATTTAATTTTACTTGTGCGTGGGTAATGGAGAGTGTGAGGTTGATTTATGAGGTGCTTAAACGACCATGCCTCTGGCGGGATTCGAACCCACGACCGGGTAGCGGACTGAAGGTTGGAACGCCCCAGTCCACTCGGCCAGCCCGGCCGGCAAATAAATACCTTAAGGATAAAACACAGACTTCGATAAGACACGTCTTATTTCCAAAATTTAATAAACATTTTCTAAACTGAGGTTTTGTCCACCAAATTCACTTCCATTACTCACAAATTTCCACTCTTAGAAATAGAAAACTATAATCAATCAATTTAGATTTTTTCAGTTCATTTCCATGTACTGTAATTGAAAAACAACAAAATATATATAGTGATAGGCCTACTGATATACAGAGTGGACCTGTCATATTTTATTGTGATTTCAATTTCCATTTCAATTATAATTATATTTCCATATGATTAGAAAACAACTTCCTGTGTATAGAAACACTGACACTGATATAAAGAGTAGGCCCATATAGTCGAGTCACTTATATATCCTGTCAAGTGTTGTGCCCAATCTGTTTATTGAATCACCTCTTTCCCAATTATTTAATACTTCAAAGGATATGTTTCCGTTGAAAATCGGCTACTACATTACAAAATTTCAAAGCCAAAATTGAAATATTTATTTATGATTGATTTGGTTTCAGGAGTCTGGTTGACTTGAACAGAGCTGGAATTCCTTTGATGGAAATAGTATTCGAGCCGGATTTGTCAAGTGGAGAAGAGGCGGCTGCCCTAGTACAAGAATTGATGCTTGTTCTCACTCTACTGGGAACATGCAATTGCAAAATGGAAGGTATGTCAAATGTTCAACAATCATGCTCTTCCATGGCAAAATGGAACATTTGTCAAATATTTTTCATTCATGTTCTACTATCCTTTAATCCTTTGAATTACCCGCGCACTGAGTCACGCACGGGGACATCCTCAGCATATTATTTTATTTCTATGCTCTTTACATCGAATCGTTTATTGCACAAAATATATGAAAAATATAATTCAAAACAAAAATACATCTTTTTGCCACATGTAGGCAAAATAAAATTCTCACAAATCTTATTCATTTGTGTTATTATGAAAACTTTCCTCCTTTGGGGGATTGGCTAATCGTTAGACCGTTAGTGAAGATAGTCAGTCGTTTCCCGTTTCTGGAGGAAAATTAATTGGTGCATTACACTCCAACTGCTCAACTGGTTGTTATTCAGAGTTATAATATAAACATTTTTATGGCTTTTAATGGTGGGGAGACCCTTACGGGTAGTTATCCACCTCGCCAACATGTACTTGGCCAGAACCGGTCACCCATCCAACTACAGTCCACAGTGTTCGTGACTTAACATCACGTTCACCGATAGATCACCCTCACCGAGAGACCAATTACCAGTATTCAGAGTTGTTCTGCGCCGTCACTTGGTTACGGAAGCTAGCTTATGTTTGAGTTGATGAACGTGCTAACCACAAGTTACCTCTATCCTGGTTGATGATTATTCACCTCTGCTGTATAGTGGAGTGAATATGAAACTGGTACGCCTAGGCCCTTTATGGGCTGATGAGCCATTGACATACATACATATTCATTCATTCAGACATTTATTTATTCATTCATTAAAATAAAGGTGAAAACACAGACAATAAAGTCCAAACAGTCTTTTTCTCAAATTTTGATTAAAATATTTAAAATAGACGTTATGTTCACAAGATTTCCAAACACTATCACTGGAGGGATAGTAATTGTTGCATTACATTCTAACCTATTAAATGGATGTTATTCAAGAGGTGTTCTGCAAAAATACATCTTTGTGCCAAACGTATGCAAAAAAAAATCACAAATCTTATTCATTTCTATAGTTATGAAAATATTCACCGTTATCAACATTTAACTAATTTATTCAAAAATATCTACATAGACTTCTCTTTATTCTTCATTCTATTCCTTTACTTTTAATGAATTATTTTTTTCTAATCAAATTCAAATCTGTTTTGAATTTGTAGAAGGCAGTCTGCGTGTGGATGCCAACGTGTCAGTGCACAAACCCGACACACCACTAGGTACGAGGAGTGAGATTAAGAACATTGGCAGCATTAGAGCAGTGGCCAAAGCCATTGATTTTGAAATCAACCGTCAGATAGCGTTGTTGGAAAAGGGGAAACCGGTTGCCAACGAAACTAGATCGTGGCATGCGGAGACCAATAGCACTGTGCCGATGCGAGACAAGGAGATGAAGCAGGTAAAGTAAAAGCACCAGTAGTGGCCATGTTTAAGGAATTTTTTATAGTTTATGCTGAAGTGTGGGCCTATTCCAGCATTTATCTCATCTCAAACTCAATAAACATGTAGCCTAGATCTTTCTTTATTGTCTTTTTCCTTGAAAAGGATTATATCTCAATTTCAAAAATAATTATTAAATTTTTTGTGAAACTCAATTTTAATTCTAAAGTGGCAACTATGTTTCAGTAGTTATGATTCTATAATAGTGCCCACATGATGTTTCTATGCTCATCGACAATTCAATTCCTCAAGCTGCTTGTTGCTATCATTTGAGTAACCTGATTTCACAGTCCAGAAGATGATTAAAACGCCAGAAATAACAGATATTGTGGAGTTATTCCTCCTCTATAACCTATTCAAAACAGTCTTTGAAGAACTTAAATTTATAAATTTACATCACATTAACTTCTACAACAATATCTATTGGATGGCCACTTCTGAATTATTCATAGTTTATTGCTCTAGTAGAGGCCAGTCTGCCTTTATGCCAAAATATTAGCTGTATTTGGCTAGGAAATCATCTAGACATTCTAGGAAATGTTTCTAACAATTAACAGAAATAGCTAAATTTATAAACTTTGTAATCATAATACAACAATTTGAATACACGCCTTCTAACTGAAACGTTTAAAAGAAAACTTATCGTCTTACTGAAAGTACGTGATCGAGTGGAATAGCTAAAATGAATTCCTCTTAGAAATTTCTTATGATGTTCTGCGAGCTCCTATTTGAATAATTTAGCCGCTAAATAGCATAAGCTAAGCCTCTAGCAGGTTTAGAACACATTTGAAGGCATCAAACTAGTATTTGGAAGAAAAACATTCAATGACCACTACTGAAACAGTGGCCTACTGGTGCTTTTCAGATTTAGATGGTATTTTGATAGCTGTAATTGGTTGTAATGAGATAATTTGTCTCCCCTGATTTAATTGCAAAATCAACGTGCTGTACTTTCTATCTTAATCATTTTTAAATGTTATCATTATCATTTATTCAATAATTCACAATGGAGAGTAAAACAGGATCCCTCCCAAAACTGTTCCTATTCTAATCTATACAAACAATTAAAAAGTCTGTTATATTGTACAATTTTACTCAATCATTGATTTTCACCCACTAAACAAAACTCAAACAATTTCAAATTCAGAATAATTAGCACACATTACAGTCCCAACAAATCAAATATTTCTTTATTTTTACACAACAGTACAATTTATCAAATAATGAAACAAGTATAATCATAAAAATGATATATCATGAAAAGGTCTATAAATAAGGTTTCATATACAGAACGGAAACTAAAAATATGCCAAAATAAAAAATACTACTAATTGCTAAATTATAAAATTTGCTCGCAAGTAGGAGTATAGATGGAAAAAAAATTTGATGGAAAAACAAAAACACCAAATGAAAAATTCAATCATTTTGAAAACTATTACTTAATAAACTTTTCATTGGTCGTATCGTTGTACAGTACTTTGTTTTATTGTTTCGTGTTTCAATTTGTTTCACATTTAACAATTCCTTTTCACCGTTCAGGACTATCGTTTCATGCCAGAGCCGAATCTTCCTCCTCTTCATATTGAGCTGTTGAGTGAAGAAACCACTTCCAAGGATATTGTGTCCGCTCCTAGATTGAAGAAAACTCTGCCTGAACTACCAGTCGACATGAGGAAACGCCTGAGGAGTTATAACATGAGCCCCCAGGATGTTTTCACTTTGGTGGTGAGTTTTTTTGTAAATAGATAATGATCTTAAGGGCGGTTGGTAGTAGACATCCAACTGCCGAACAGCAGAATAATCATGTTCCATAAGAACTATGTCATTTTTATCAATGTCTTGGAGCAGATAGCTCCACTTTTAACTTTTTTTAAATATAAAATTATTTCAAAAATACAAGTATTTTTAATTAAGTATAATGTATCGAATTTTAATTATTAAAATAAAACTATAATGAAGAAAGTGAAAAGTAGAGCGCATGAGAATTGAATTTACTCTCCCATAACATTGAGAAAATACATTTTTGTCCATAAATGGAAGCGCTATCTGCTCCAAGAGATTGATAAAAATTACATTTTTCTTATATGGGACACGATTCTGGTGTTCGGCAAATGGCCGTCTACTACTGCCCACTCTTAAATGAGTTCTTTACGTTAGAACTAGTTACTCTGGTGGCTGGCTGATGAAGCTCTTCTTCAGGATTGAAATGCATTCCTCTTCTCCATGTCAGAAAAGTAAGTTATTTGTGATATTCTCACTGAAATACAGATCTCTACTTATCTTGCAAGTGTATTTCGTCATGGAAAGCAGCATACAAATAATTAGTTAATGAAGTTTAAATGAGATGAGCATGATGATTAATATACAATAGGAAAGCCAATTATTTTTGTTGTTGGCTACTCTATTCAGGTTCTCAATTTCCTTCAAACTCTCATTCTGTTCCACTCTTCATAAATCATCTCTTTCGTTTTCTTGTACATTTTGTACCGTTCAAGTTCAACTTCACACATAATGTATCCTTGGAATCTATTACTTCCACTGTGTAATTAATTTTTAAATTGAAAATAAAAAATTTCAAATACTTAATGAGAAGAATTTCAGAAGTATTTTTGTCTTGTAAGAATGGGATCGGATAGGTAAGAGTCCCACTAGCACTATATAAGAAAAATGTATAGGTAGAATTAGAAGTATAATATATATCAAATATGAGTTGAGCATTCCAATTCGGCAATTGAAGTTAATTTATAAGTTCTGAATTGTGTGTTAACTCAAATGACATTAAGTGAAGCTGCACTGTGAACTAAAGATTGTGTATGTATTGCATAATTTCATGTCCCCGATTTTTTTTTCAATTTAAAAATTCATCAATAAATTGAGATCAATCATCCTTTTTCTGAAATCCATTGATGTAAATCATTCATTCATCAATCAATTGAGATCAATCATCCGATTTATTGAAATCCATTGACGTAAAACTTTTCAAATCAATTCTTCCAAGTAAACTTTATTGAGTTCATCCTCACTCATAACAATTGTGCTTCAAACTGTTCTCTTTTACAGAATGTGAACCCTCTGCGACTCATGTTTGAGAGAATTCTCACCAAGAAGCCAAGCCGCAGTGCGCCGAGAGTAGCGCATTTAATAACTGTTGACCTACTGGCTTTCATCAATCGTGAAGCCATCACATTGGAACAATGGTAATCTGAAGCAAATCTCTCTTATCTGAATCTGTATGTCCTAGGTTCAATCTCCTTTCAAGAGTGACTCTTTGGTCAGGTTTATCAACAATGAAACAATAAGCATACTAAATTTTGAATAATAATATATGACCGGCCAATTTGATAGATGTATCATCTTCTTGAAGAAAATTGAAAAGGTATATTTAGAAGTACAAATATATTTGTACTTCAAATATACTAACTTGTACTTCAATAATGTACTACGAATATATTTGTAAAGTATATTTTGTATTTCTTCCAAATTGAGAAAGGTATCTCTGAGAAGGTGAATTTAGAAGGAGATTGAGGAGGTATATTCAAAGTATCTTTACCAATGAAAATTGAACCGTACCGTTGTAGTTACTTATAAAATCTTGAGTAGCTGACTCTTTTCACTAAGGCTCCTGAACTTACAATGAATTACACTGTTAAAGAGTTGCACAATGTTTAAAGTGTGTGCTATTGATTTCTAGCTGAGAAGCCTTGGTATTTTGTTTTTGACCAATGTACAATTATAAAATATATTCTTATGGCTTTTAATGGTGGGGAGACCCTTACGGGTAGTTCCACCTTGCCAATGTGTACTTGGCCAAATACTGGTCACCCATCCAAGAGCAGTCCACATTGTTCGTGACTTAACATCACGTTTACCGATAGATCACCCTCAACGAGAGACCAATACCCAGTACAATAAGTCTATGTCCTACACTTGAAGCATTGTAAACTCTATAAAGTTTAAAAATTGAACGAATTCATCCACTTTTATCAAACTAGTATTGATAGTCCTGATAATTCCGCTAAGACCTAGTTTTGATTCAACGTTACTAATATTGTCATTCGAATTTTTCTTTCACGACTCATACTATGAAATGTATCGACCAATGGCGGCTCGTGCCTACTAAATAGGTGAAGTTATGTACAGTAAAAGATACGGCCACTTCACCTGTTTCGTAGGCACGAGCCGCCAGTGGTATCGACGAACTTGATTTCTTTCTCCAACCAGCCGTTTTAGCTGTGAATTTTTGTGAGTGAGGTCTCCTGTGTAATTTCAATTTTTTAGTATCATACTGTAAAATCAAATTTATGAGTATGGAAGCCTTTCCGTACTCATAAAAAAAGATTCCATTCATGTAATTGCTTCAGATAGATGGATTGATAAATGTCTTTATTTTTCACTTTGTACATTACATAAAGTGTTGTGGGCGAAGTTGAGGCACAAGAGCCCCCTCTTCCATTCAACCTACCCAATTTAATTGGTATATCAAATTCACCTTTAATATTGGTTGAAAAACCAAAGTATAATTCCTGTTAATGGCATTAATTTACTACTTTTTTATTTTCTAGTGACGATAAGTTAGCCGACAATCTAGGAGAAATTGCAGATCTATTGGAAGAGAGAAAAATCAACCTAGTCTATGCTAGAAATCTGATACAAGAAATAATCAATGGCAATGAGTCTACTCCCGCTCAGGTAAATCTATTAGCATCATTAAACAAGTAGAGAAAAGAGAAATGAAATCACTTTTGAGTGAATACTGTCTTATATTATATTTTCAATTGTTCAGGAAAGTATAAATTTGATTAGAAATTTGTCCTATATTTTAATTTTGGATGTAATTATGATGATCTCTTGCAGTTTCCTAGAGGTTCAATTGTTCAGTTGGATATGCTTGATTGACTTCATCAACCATTAATCTTATATAGTGTAGGTTATAGTGTTATATTTGTACTTTAAATAACGTACAGAATATGAAAAAGGCTAATTTCTGGATTAGATTTGAATAATCAAGCTGTTTGAAATAAGATATCGATTTTTCCTTATCAATATTGAAATATCAATAGTATCTAAGAAACTGATTACATTTTGACCTATCACCTTCACAACTACTCAAAATGTAGATTTAGATTATTTTTTCATTCGGAATTACGTCGTAGAGTGCTACTATATAACTTACGAGGCTTAGTCCAAATAGAATATTTTCAGTAGATAAATATAATAGATCAATAATTTTTAAACCTAAAACATGTAATGTGAATATTATTTGGTTTTTATTTTCAGATTTAAGATTTTTTTAAATTTATGTTTTTAACATTCTTGAGTTATTAACAGGCAGTGAAATAATTGAAAAAATTTGCTTGCTTTCAGATCGTTGACAAGAATAACTGGTACCAAATTGTTGACGAGACAGAACTGTTGAAAATTTGTGTGGACTGTATCGAAAGGAATCCCAGCATTATTACGAAATTGAAAAAGAAGAAGAATGACAAAGCAAAAGATAAACTGGTTCAAAATCTAATGGAAGATATATTTGAAACTACTAAAGGTAGAGCTGATCTTAAAACTACAAAAGTAATTCTAAAAGAAGAATTGAGTAAAGTTTGATGTAGAATAATTTACATCCTAGTTGTACTAACGATATCTACTGTCATGTCCCGTAAGAGGACTTAAGATATAAATTACATCAAAATATCTGTAAGTTATATTAAGATGAGAATCAAAATCCAAACTCTAGTGAAAATCAACTATACACTTATTGAGAAAATGCTTTTTCTCTTGTTTGATAATGAAAGTTAGAAATTTGTCTTTTGTGACTAGAATATAATATGTTGTTTATTTTAATAGTAGTACTGATTTTGGAGATACCACAATCAATCCTCTTTTACCATAATATTATTTTTCCCAAACTATTCATTTAATTGTAATATTTCATTGTCAATAAGAAGCAAATATAGGAAGTTTTTATCCTGAAACTAACAGAATTTTTTGTTAAAAAGTTCATAGATTACATTTTCATTGTTGACGTTTCTGTCTAGAAAGAAATTCAGGCATTAATTTCAAGAAATAGCCTATTTCAAAATATTGTAGGGTCTATTCTTATTTTTCAAAAAAAATTCTTCATTGAACGAAGCAGTTGTTAGTGGACATCATTACAACAGTGAGGATTCACTATACGTGTAATTATATTGGATTTATTATTTTTAATGAATGAAATTGGCGGTCCGTTATATAAATGCTGAGTTCTGTCAGAACAGCCAGAGAGCTGTCTACAGGAGCGAAACACTTTAGATAAGATTGTCTCCGACTCCGACCTAATGATATGCTTTTACATACTGCTCACTGACTGTCCTGATAGAGCTGAGCATAAATAAGTAATTTTTCAATTGCGTTGCTGTCTACCATACGTGCACATCTCAGGATGACAATAAGATGCCGGCATTATCTAGAAGCCAATTTCTAAGTTTTTGTAAAAATAATAATATAGACTATGCAATCCCCTTATTATAAGTGAATTATAAGGCTGCTCCTATATTACAGGGATCTAACTTTTTATAAATCCAGGTCTTGAACTTTCTGCTCATTGGAGAAGTAGTGCCTTATTTTTCTTGAAAATAACTAAATTATATCAGTCCACTTCTCATGAACTTATTATTATATTAATAAATACATAGCTTATGCATTATTATCTTATTCTAAGGTCCTCTTTTCATGTTTAATAAGGATACCATAGAATTATCAAAATGTTTGTTCTATTATTAGTGAATATCAAACCTCGCGGCAAGTCATTTGTTCAGTTGAAAATATTGTCAAGAGATAGCGCGGGGGTCTCCGCAGCTTTCTCTCTGGCTTGTTGTGAAACTAGAAAGGTGAGGTTATGTTTATAACGCCTCAAGCTCTGTCATTTCTCCTCAGTCTTCATTTTGTTGTTGGTTGTGCACCTGCGTTTAGTTCGTGGTTATGTTAAAAATGTTTTCACATGTGTTTTATTCCATAATTTCCAAGTTTATTTCGTGATACCATACTTCCGATGAACAAAGTGCAATTAACGTTTATTCAATCGACTTCAATTAGTTGATGAAGTTGTTTTCAAGGGTGATAGTCGTTTGAAAATGTCTGGTCGCCTAACAGTGTGTAATTCAATGTGTAGTTTTAAAAACTGATAAATAATTTATCAGCAAAAACATTGAACTGCAGATTTCATTTCGAGTTGAAGTGAGTATTGTGCACATTTTTTCAATATAGTTTCCTAGGTTGAACTTGCCATTACAACTTGTTCAACTCCATGAAAAGTTTCTCAAACTAATTTGAGGTCGAGTGTTGAAGCAATAATATCATATAATTGTTGAAATGTCACTTTCTTGGACGTTATAGATATATTCTGGAACATCTCTGATTATTAGCTGACAGTTATTGAACTTGAAAATGAAATCATGATTGAAAGGATGATATTACAGTACCGTACTGCTGATCTTTCAAAATATCACTTTTGATTATTCAAATAGATTGATTAAATTGTTACATAGTAAACCACAGTACTCATGGCAAGTTTATAGCTGCCTTTCCCTGTGATAGTGATAGTATTTTAAAATTTTCATGAAACAGATGACATGCCTGGAACACCAGGGATTAGTGTCCTATTTTTGCCCTCATGACACAGACTTGTAAGTACTAAGTGAATTGTTATATTCATAAATAGAGAAAACCCCAAAATCCAGGTTTGAATAGTGAGTTGGGATCAGAAGTCGAAAAATATCAAGAAATGAATTGATAAAACATTGTAAGTTCAGTACCAGAGTACCAGGTAATTTGCTCATTTCATGGTTTTTCAATGAACTCATTTTTTGAGGAATTATAATATTGATTTCATTCATTTTCCAGATGTCATGACAAGCAAAGATGTTTGAAAGGGGTTTATGGAGTGCCATACTCCACCCAAGGTAGGCCTGACCTTAAAAATGATTTATTTGTAATTTGTATTGAGCATGATCTGAG
Organism: Sogatella furcifera; assembly: GCA_017141385.1. Classification (NCBI taxonomy): domain Eukaryota; kingdom Metazoa; phylum Arthropoda; class Insecta; order Hemiptera; family Delphacidae; genus Sogatella; species Sogatella furcifera. The sequence goes on from CM029552.1 coordinate 5,895,310, forward strand.
GTTGCAAGCTTTGGATGTGGTGGTTTTAAAGTTTGAGAATTTAAGTAGCGATTTTGTTTTAAAATGAGAGTTCTAAGTAGATAATTCAACTAGAATTGTTGACTTTAGAAGTAGATTTTAGATTTGTAATTTCTCTGTTTCAAGTAGAAAATTAAATTAGTAGTGTTGACTTTGGAAGTAGATTTTAGAATTGTAATTTTTTCTGTTTCAAATAGAAAATGCAAGTAGTAGAGTAGTGTTGACTTTGAAAGTAGATTTTGTAATTGTAATTTTTCCTGTATTATATGCTACAGTTTATTCCTTGTAATCTAGTATTTTAGTAAATTTATTGTAACTTACATATTTTTTGAATGAACGATTTCAGTTTTACAATAAAAGTATTCCATCCCATCACTAGATTTTATTTTCATCCACCATTTGTTACTTGAAGTAATTTATTTATTTATAAAATTAATTGATCAATCAATTGGGCCTACCTCATTCTTATAATGGAAAGCTTCCAACCAGCACTCATAGGAAATCATTAACAATTCCCAATCGATTATCAAGGGCTTTTGTCACTCAGTAAGAGCGATTGCTGGGTGATTGTGATGATCAGTCGATAACGCAATGGCACGCTCTTGGATGGGAGACCGACACAAGAATGGGGTGATTTGGAGCCTACCTGTAGGAGTCTCTCCACCAAACGTCGTAGATTTTTTTCAATAAATCAATCATGCATTCAATTACAACTATCGATTATTGTCTGTATCGTATAGCAAATAATTGGAATAATAATTAATAAGTAAAACATTAGCTTCAAAGCATTCATGATGCATTACACAACATTACATAGATTGAGTGCTTTCACAAATAAGAATCAAACATTTTTGAAATGAAATTGTCTAATACTGTATAGTATTAGAGGAACAGTCTTGTTTAAATATCATTATTAAATCGCACCATTTATAAAATTTTACGAACTCTATATCTTTTTGAAAAGAAGTTGAAACACAGCTTCAAAAAAAGTTGTCGAAGTATAACTGGCGCCCAAACGTTTCGTCTGCTCCTTGTGCGCTCCAACAGCTGATGTTGTCAATTAGAGTTGTCATTTAGCCATGCCTAGATGATGTATTTAAATCAGTAGGGACAGTATAGTAGATGCTTCACATCTGCTGGTAGTAGGTTACACGAAACATCTGCTGTTAGTAGAGACAGACGAAACCGCCTAACGTTTTGGCATCAGCTATAAAATTGTTGAAGTCTGATTTCAATTCAAGTCCGATCTGGAACGGTCTTGTTGTCGTGACTCATTAGCGATTTATAATTATTGTTCAGAGTCCCGCTTTCTCAGGGGACTTGATCCATCAATTTAGCTCGAGCTAATGACCGAGAATGAAGATAAATTAAAGCATGAGGTCATTCCATTTGCTAAATGAAATAGTGGCACAGCAGAAGCACAAATAACTGTTCGCTCATCATAATGCACGAGTTAATTAGAATTCATTCTCAACAATAGTCTGGTCGAGCAAAGAAGACATTCTGGGAAGATGGGAAATTGACTCCAGCTCGGTCAATATTGGCTGAAAAATAGAAATTTTTGTCTTAAATTGTAGGAAACATTATGATCAACAAATTGAGACCAAATTTATAATTTTTGAACCAATATTGACCGAGCTGGAGTCATTTTACCATCTTGCCAGAATGTCTTCTTTGCTTGGACATACTATATAAATGTAGACCATCTTTCTCAAAATAAACAAGAAATTTATATTGTAAGCCTTGAAATTTAAACACTGAAGAAGTCTTAGACCAATTCTAAATCAATTCTATTAAACAATTATAAAAATAATAATTTTCTCATAATTACAGTATTATTATAATCAAAACAGAAATTAACATTCTCTATTGGATGAAGTTTTAGTAACTTACCCTAGGAGATACGTATGGGGAAATCAAGACCAACATTCTCATAACGAACGATAAACTCTTATCAAACTGTATGTTTATTGAAGAATTCATCTGTAAATAAATAATAATGAAGACCATCTTTGGTAAGATGAACAATAAACTAATACAAAATTGTAAGCCTTGAATTCATTCATTGTTAATATTGCTGATTAAAAATGAAAACCATTTCTGGTAAAATGAGCAAGAAACTGATATGAAATTATATGTCTTGAGTAATATCAATCAACTGCCGAGTAAATAATGTAGACCATCTTTCATAAAATGAAACAAGAAATTGATATTAAATTTAAGCCTTGAGTTTAAGTCTGTCCAAGCATAGGGAGAAGATGGGGAAATGACTCCAGCTCGATCAATTTTGGTTCAAAAATTGGCCTGAAATTGTTGAACAGAATGTTTCCTACAATTTAAGACCAAATTTATAATTTTTAACGAATATTGTCTGAGCTGGAGTCATTTTTCCATCTTGCTGAAATGTCTTCTTTGCGTAGACAGACTATTATTTGTTGAAAAAAAGTACTTTCCATAATAAAGATGAGCCTTCAAAAGACCACCTTCCATAAAATGAGCACTATACTTTTATTTCTCTCTTTCACCAATTTAGGTTAAAGATGTGAAAATTTCTGTATTCTTCATGCGTAACGTTAAGAGGAACTGTAGATAATTTGAATTCAGAACTCATTTCCTGCCGTGAGTAGTTTAATGGTTTTAATGGATTGACTTACTAAACAGTTGCTATTCTAAAATTATTCTTATTGCCATTCATATCACTCGGGATTAGCCAGCTTAAATTATTCCTTTCGTGTATCAGACTCCTTGTTTTTTGTCGTCGAGCTGTGTTTAATCTCTATTTTTATCGAAGGTGTAAATGTGATTGAATTTAATTTCCTGTTGAATTCAGTTTAATTTGTTGATGAAAAGATTCAAATCGGAATTAATAAAGATTTGTGGCTGGAGTCGGGTTTTTAGTTCATTTTTCATATTGACTGTTTGAATGAAGGAAACTGAAAAAAAAACAAAAAAAAAACAATTTTTTTACTCAATATCATTTTCATAGGTTCTTCGATTTCACTGAGTTGTTAATAGATACTTTAAAAGTTCTTTTCAAAGTACAGTATTCCATAGTTTTTTCTAGAGATGGAAATGGAATTCACGATTTTTTTATCAAAACCCGTTTTTAGACGTTCGTAAACAACATCCAACGTGCTTTCTTTATCAGTTCGTAATTAGATGTAATTTCCCTATTGGTTGTTGCAAGTATAAGATAGGTAATATAGTCTGTCCAAGCAAAGAAGACCTTCTGGAAAGATGAGACAATGACTCCAGCTCGGTCTATATTGGTTCAAAAATTATTGATTTGGTCTCAATCGTAGGAAACATTCTGACGTACAATTTGAGACCAAATCAATATTTTTGAACAAATATTGACCGAGCTAGAGTCATTTTTTCACCTTGCTAGAGGGTCTTCTTTGCTTGGACCGACTATACTATGCATGCATTCTGATACGGAAGTTACATCTATTTTATTCAAGTAGTTTCAGTCTATCTTTTAGATTTTATCGGAACGTAAATTGTTTTCCATTATGAATACTACAATGTGTGATGAATTTTTGTGGTAGGCCTTAAGCATTCCGAAAATATCTAAAATAGATCTCAAATAATGCTGAACTCACCGTCGTAAAATGATGTCACCCACTCGGCTTTGAAAAGATAAGAACTCTCACAAAATAAAACAAAACAAGGTCCTATCAACCGTGCGATTCAATTCAGGCGAAAATAGTTATTTTTTAAAATAACTTTTTCATATCTCTGGATACAGATAAGATTTTGAATCAAAATAAAACGGAATATTACAGTCTCGTGACCAGTAATGATGCACAAAACCTCAATTGGATTAAACCGTTGTCATCTGATCATAGAACGAATCTGACGTCATTTTATGCTGGTTAAATTTAATTTTATTCTCGGGCAACTCTGATCATGAAGTATCGGAAAATTAGTGCAAGCAATTGTATGAAATATTTACAGTGTTGATTGTAATTTCTCTTCAAGTTATCACTTGATCATATTTCCAACTATCTCTTTTGATAAATTGCAAATTGAGAACTTTTTTGAAATATTAATTTTTAATATTATTAACTTTTTAAACTATTTTTAACTTTATGAACTATTTTTATTAACTTTTTTGAAACTTTATTGATTATGAAAATAAATACTTTTGTTAAATGTATGTATTCGATAGTTGAAATTTTGTTCAATTGAATTTAAAGTTTCAAATCCACCATTTGACAACTCTATACCACGTCAAAACAGTTTTAAATTTTGTTTTCAATTGGACAAATTCAAATTTTCTTGTCATGACCATTTCAAATTGACTGTTTTATCGAATATATTTACAATGTTGAACATAAAATAGAACTACAGTAGTTGAAATAGTATTTCTACAATTTGGAAGCGAACTTAATTTGAATAGATAATTTTTTAGTCTTCAACTATTGATCCTAACTAAATAAATCCCAAGTTCTATTCAGCAGTTATTGTAAGTAGTTCCACAAATCCTTTCAAAAATCTTTGAACATAGTACTGTAATGTACTGATTATTATTTATAGTAAAACTATTTGTGTTCAGATATTTTATTGTTGTCTCTCATCAGAACAGACGTTACAGGAATACCTACAGTGACTTAAAAATCATAATAAGTCTTCTAAAGTCACTGTAGGAATACCTAAGTTTAAATCTGACATTTTGAGTTTCATCAAGGAGTTCCACATATTTTCAAATAAAACCACAAAAAAGTACCTGGAATATTATTATCAAATGTAATAAGAATTATCATATGAATGTTGTCTCGTCTTGGTCTCCAACCAGGAATTTCGTTTCAAAAAAGAACACAAGTTGAAATTTGACATTTGATTGTGTCTCGAATCATATCGACTTGTTTTTATGCGACGGACTTATACTCTATTTTATGTAACTTCCTACTTCTAATACATTGTTTTCTCTATCTTATATTTTTATGCCAAGTACGAGTTACATCGTATAGAATGAAGTAAGTTGTCCGGGGGGCTTGGATAAGCACGGCTTAGTGCTTGATCGTTTCGAGTCAATGAGTTCAGGTTTTGCAACTTTCCTCTGCGCCATTTCTACAGTAATAAGTCGCATTCCATTCACGCCTGTAGAAACATAATTTGATGCTTGAAATCAGTATTTTCAGAAAGTGCAGCTTGTGCTGAATTGTTGAATTCCTCACAAACGATAAATTAAAGCAGATAATTTATTATTGTTTATCGTTACTGTAAGTTATGACTGCATGTAATCACCTAGTTTTCGCAGATAATCGACTTCTTTATTTTGATTAGCGTTTCGTATGATACAATTGATTTCAATCTTCAGGGTCTACATCCACTGTCAGTTAGGACTGTGACAGTCAAAAACTGTAAGTAGATGGAGGAACTGGCAGTCCAAAACAGCTGTAAACCGTCAGTCCCATCGTTTGACGATCAGCTGTTAACGATGTGGATCGAACTGTTAGTGGATGTGGACCCTTACAATCTCAAATTCTAGTGCAGCAACATCAAACTCAAATAATTTATAATATACAAATTTATTTATACATCAAACTATAATAAAATTATTATAGTCTGTCCAATTATTATTTAGCGTAAGGCATTTAATAGTGGGGAGACCCAAGGGTTGTTCCACTTCGCCAGATAACCTCATTTTCCACAAACGGAGATATGAGTTATAGTTCTTTTAAAAAGTTCATTTGAAAACAAAATTTTCGATTTCAAAACATTGTTGACTACTAAAACTGAAGCACTTCACAGAATCACTACACCATAGCCGAAAATATTGAATTTTTACTATAAATTTAGAGCACAAAAATTAAACACATTCAAATTTTGTCATGGCAAATTTTTGAGTCTGTCCAAGCTAAGAAGACATTCTGGAAAGATGGGAAAATGACTTCAGCATGATCAATATTGGTTCAAAGATTATAAAATTGGTATCAATTTGTTGATTATAATGTTTCCTACAATTTGAGACTAAATTTATTATTTTTGAACCAATATTGATCGAGTTGAAGGCATTTTCCCATCTACATGGATGACTATATTTTGACTATTGTTTCATCTCGTTGTAGATTATCAGTTTGAATAATTTTTTGATTTGATTTGAATAGTGAAACACCCTTCAGTTTCGTTCACTTTCGAACTACCATAGAGTTTGATTTGAATCAAACAAGATTTCATTGTTCTTGAGGCTTTTTGGAAGGTGCTTTTCAAGCCGTGATATCTCCACGGTTTAATTTCCTTGCGAGAAGTTTCACAAGATGAAAACTTAGTTCTATTCTCTCTTATTATATGCAACAATTCCAGCCGTAGAGTTACTCCTCAATTTCCATGCTTTAGTCTCGTTCACGCAAAAAAGACCCTCTGGAAAGATGGGAAAACGACTTCAGTTCGGTCAATATTGGTTTGAAAAATTATTGATTTGGTCCTAATCGTAGGAAACATTCTGATCTACAATTTGAGACCAAATCAAGATTTTTTGAACCAATATTGACCGAGCTGGAGTCATTTTCTCATCTTGCCAGAGGGTCTTCTTTGCTTGGACAAACTTTACTCTTCCCTCATTTTTTTCCTGCATCATTTCGCTCATTTAAGTCGACTTTATTGAGATCTTATTGTTTAATTCATGTTATTTCGAATGATTTACATACTATCTGACTTCTGATTGGATGATGGGTGTTGAGGTAATAAAAGAAATGAAAGTTTATTGAACTCAGAACTAGCGTCATAGGACTAACACATTTTGTCTGCGGCGTTTTCATCTGTTCCAACAATCTGTTTCATCTGTATGTTACAACGGCTGAGGTTTTCTGTCAATTAGAGTTATCATTTAGCTCAAAAAGAGACTATCATGAATTCAAAAGAGACTACTTGCTTTACATCAGCTGTTGGGTTCAATCACGTACAAGAGACAGATGAAACCGCCTAACTTTTGGCGTCAGCTATACCTTTTTATCCGGCTCGATCGCTCCATTTAATACTTGCATAATCTCGAATGTACATTGAAGCATAAACTCATAGCTGTATCGCAAATTGATAGAAATTTGTCAACTTGTTGAACAAAATTTAATTTTCAATTTCTCTCAGATCCTGTTGTCCCATTCCTTGTGCTACTGTAAAGCTGACGCCAAAAAGTTAGGCGGTTTCTTCTGCCTCTTGTACGTTATTTAACCTACTAACAGCTGATGTAGAGCATTTATATTTCTCCTGATTTTAAAACATCATCTACGCAAAGCACTGGCGGGCGGCTCGTTTGGTGAAGTACCCGTATCTTTTAATATACAACTCTCCATCTTTTCCCACGACACGAGCCGCCAGAGAGGCATAGCTAAATTACAACTCTGATTTACAACATAAGCTGTTGAAGCGCACAAGGAGCACTTTTGGAGTAAGTTATAACAGGCATAGGCTAAACGTTATCCAAGATTATAATATTATGTATTCAGTTGCTAGTTATAGTCTGTCCAAGCAAAGAAGACCCTCTGGCAAGATGGGAGGATGACTCCTGCTCGGTCAATAATGGTTCAAAAATTATAAATTTGTTTTCAAATTGTAGGAAACATTTTGATCTACAATTGGAGACAAAATTCATAATTTTTTAATTAATATTGACCGAGATGGATAATTTTTCCATCTTGCTAAAATGTCTTCTTTGCGTAGACAGACTATTATTTGTTGAAGAAAGTACCTTCCATAAAGATGAGCCTTCAAAAGACCACCTTCCATAAAATGAGTACTATACTTTTATTTCTCTCTTCCATCAATTTAGGCTAAAGATGTGAAAATTTCTGTCTTCTTCATGCGTAACTTCAAGAGGAACTGTAGATAATTTGAATTCAGAACTCATTTCCTGCCGTGAGAAGTTTAATGGTTTTAATGGATTGACTTACTAAACAGTTGCTATTCTAAATTGCATTCTTGCCAGAATGTCTTCTTTGCTTGGATGGACTCTAGTTTGAAATAGCTTTCTTGCCCTGTTCACATGTATGCGGTGTTATTTAGCCTATAACCTTTGCGCGACACTATTCCCTAAACAAAGTTCAATGCTTATATATAGCAAACGCCAACAGAAGTGGCGGCTGAGAATGAATGTTATTACTGCTCAGCTCTGTCAGGACAGTCTGAAAGCGTACTACGAGAGGGAAACAGTTTAGCGGAGATCGCTCTCGACTCGATTAGCTCTCGCGGACCGCTCGCCGACTGTCCGGACAGAGCTGAGTATTGATAACAGTCATTAGCGAACCGCCAGATTTGATGGCGTATTATATAACTGCAGTAGCTGTTCACTCACGCAACCCGTTATCTTCAAAATTAATGTCGTGTTCACCTCATTGGGTTTCGAGTTTAAGGAGAAGAAATATTGATTAACAGTTGTGAAATTTAAATTGAATTTTATTGCCTAAATGAATATTTTCACAAATAGTACAAAAATTTATACCAAGTTCACAATGTTCGAACACATTTTGAAGATTTATATGTTATCTGATTTAGTGATAAATGAACGAATTTATATTATTTTCACATTTAAGAGGCCTCGATACAAGTCAAAAAAGCATGAAAATAGGCACTCGGCATTTTACTCCTTCGGTCGCTATTTTCCAAGTTAGGTACGTTAAAATGGTACCAAATTGTTCAGAAAGATTGATAGAATGTGCGTATAACCTGGGATTTTCAATATCACTTTTCAATTTTTTGTTATTGAGTGTCAAAAACTGTAAAATTTTCTCCATGTTCATCGACTTATATTACCCTTCAATGATTTGAAAATCGAATTTTCAAGGTTATACGCACATTCTAGAGATCTTTCTGAACATTTTGATACCATTTGCATAACGATTAGTTGAAAAATAGCGTCCGAAGCAGTAAAATGCCGAGACCCTGTTTCCAACATTTTCGTGACAAATCCGAAGCAGTACGCGTGCCTACTATCTTTTCGTAAAATGTCGGACATTTCGCTTACAGCTTGCAGACGCGCGCCCGCCCGCATGCCCGTCAGCCGTCTACAGTGAGAGAATAGAAGTAGTTCTCTCTGTATAGATTCTCTCTGGCCTCTCTGATCATTCACCATATTTAGCGTAAACTTCACATTCCATCGAGCGACTTGAGCCTGCATTTGCAATAATATTCCTTCTTACTTGGACTTTTTGGAATAAGATCCCTGATATTTCACGGTACACTACTGATAATTTCATATACAGTAGAACCTCGATAATTCGTACCTCTATTTGCTCTTCAATTCGAAAGTGAAAGCTTAGTCTCTTGAAATAATTTATAGGTTCAATAATTCGTAATTTTCCCTAATTATAAATTTGTACTAAAGCTTTCGGCCTATGAACTACGAATTACCAAAAATTCTACTGTTCATTTCATCTACGGAACAACAACTCTAAGTTGAGTTTTCTTACAATATGACGCGATTTTGAAGGCACAGTGATTCATAATAGCCTATTGATTTTGTTATTTGATAGATAACACCTTCTGTAATATGAATTGTGACACCTGCAAAAAGAAATGCTACTCTGAACAGTTGGCGAATTATCAAAATGTGACGTCCAAGTCTTACTTGGCAAATAAAGTTACTGAAAATCATACATACATGTAAAACTAAAAAGATAAAAACAAAAATATTAGAAACCTTTCATGCCTGTGATACAAACTATTTATGTATATACATTTTTAAACTCTAAGATTAGGTTTTTTGAGGTGAGTTTTGGATTGAAATATGTGATGTGAAAAATCATTAAACCTGAAGTGTTAGTCATATTTCATAATTTGCGAGATATTTCCTGACTCGCACCCAAGAAAATTGTCAATGATAGGGTCCCTCATCTATATTGCATTTTGAGGACTTCTGCTTTCTTGTATGCCGTCCTATATCATAGAAATGAGCATGGTTATTCTGGAATAATTATCCAGAATGGCAAACAGTTTCAAAAAGGATTATCTGGGGAACCTTCCGGGGGGTCTGAGGAAAAATTTGGAAAAAATGTAACTGAAAACTCGTGTTTTATACAATCTAGAGTAAGCCTTATCATTTTTTGTAATTTAAATCTGTAGTTTTTGATTTGATTTATTCATTGAATATACAGGATGTTTCAGGAGAAATGATGTTTCAGGCAGATTCCTTACACCAATTAGAGGAAAACGTTCCATGAGACTCACCCCCAGAAACGTTTTGTTATCGAGATAACAATGGCGGAAAATTGACATTTTTAGAAAAATAGCAATTTTTTCTAATTTCTAGAGGCTTTATTTGGAATCTTCGATTATCAGATCCTATGTAAAATTACCTGCGTGGATGCAATGAAACCTGTTAGAAGTTTGTCACTTCAACGGTTATTGAAATAATTGGGAAAATATGCTAAAGAACAAAATATTTCCACAGTTAAGGGTATAACTGGATATAAGATCATAAATTTGTAATTTTAATAGATGGAGGTGGTTTCTTCAAATAAAAAACTTTTTTATATCATTAATCATAGGACGAGACTTCAGAAATTGTACGCCCTACTACAATTTGTAGTAATTTAGTCAAATCTTTGCTGTACTCTGATTTTGAAAATCAGTCAACAAGGTATGGCAAAGAAAATGAAATAAATGCTATACTTAAAATTGAAGAGACTATTGGAGAGAAAGTGGACAAATGTGGCTTGTTTATTGACAACGATTTACCTTTCCTTGGTGCCACTCCAGATGGTCTTATTGGGGACGAGAAAATTGTAGAGGTCAAGTGTCCTGAATCTTGTAGGCACTTGACTCCAGAGGGATAAAACTAAATGCTAAAACTAAAACTAATGCAATAAAACTAAAAAAATTCCCATTCCTGAACCTGAGCTCGATAGAAAACAAGATAACAGTTAACAAGAGCCACAAGTTTTTCTATCAAGTTCAGGGTCAATTGCACGTAACAAAACGATTGAAATGTATATTCGCCCTCTGGACACCTTCAGGCATAATAATAGAAGAAATTTTGAGGGACGATGAATTTTGGAAGAGCCAGATGGAGGAGAAATTGAAAAATTTCCATTTCGATTGTTTGCTTCCTGAATTAGTGGATCCTCGACACACAAGATCTATGAGAATAAGAGATCCACAATACATCGAAGCAGCAATAACGAAAAGACTAAAGAAAAATTCACTCCCTTAGACTATGTAGACTACCATCTGGAGTGGCACTCAGGTGATGAAATCTCATTGTCAATATGCATAAGATGAGTGAACTATCTTAGGGCTACTTTATCACTGTTTTTTATTTTAAAAAATAATCGCAGTACCATCTTCAATAATTTTTTATTCATGCATAACATGCTTCGACTACTCAGAGTCATTTTCAAATTCATTCATGCGCATTTGAAAATGACTCTGAGTAGTCAAAACATGTTATGCATGAATAAAGATATAATTGAAAAGGGTATTGCGATTATAATTTAAAATAAAAAAAACATTAGTAAACTCTATTCAACTTCAATAGTCTATTTCATTTCAGTTTGTATATATTTCATTTCCTATGTTCAGCCCATTTACAATTTCAGTTTTTATCACTATTGTCTATTTGCTGATAGCTCCTCCATTTTGATATCATTGTAACTATAATACGAGATCTCATAATAATTTTGAAAAAAGAGACTGGGCTTCACTAAGAAAGCGCTTGATTTACAAAGTCATTCTCTCAATAACAGCCATTTATCAATTTGGAAAAGTGAACGTATGAAATTATCTCTCTTCTTTTCAATCTTCGATATAAACTATCAGATAACTATTTTATTATATAAATTATTGTAATTTTTCTTTCAATCATGAAACATGGGGGTAATAATGATATGTTTGTAACGTTCCTACTTTTTTAACAAAAATCAATGACATAAAAAACTCATGAATCATTACAAACTCATCATTATTACAATCTACAGTTTTCCGATTCTACTGTATTTGTAAATAATATTCTTATTATTATTGTTATCTTATAATAATTATTGAATAATAATATAATTATAATTATCATTATAATTGGATAATAATATATAATTATTGAATCTATATAATTTTAATTTGAAATAGTGAGTTTGAACATAACCTTTTCTAATATTTTCATCCAAATTAGAAGCGAAGACAATTTGGACACTCATGTCTGTGTTTTCACCTATCAGTATAATTGTCATGTATCTAATAAATAAATAAATAATTATTCTTATAATTATTAATTCTAATATTCTTATTATTATTGTTATCATTATTATTCCACCGTTATTGTGACAAAACAATCTAACTTGGTAAGCTACTCAATTTTATATGAATGTAGATATATCTTGATATATGAATATCTAAACATATCTAGTTTACTACCTACTGTCTTTTTTTCAATTCTAAAGTATTTGTAAATAATATTTTTTGTGTCAATTCTTATAATTATTTTCATCATTATTCCACCTATTAGAGAATTATCATTATTACCTATTAGAAAATTTCAATCCGTAACAAATATATTCATATCTCAAGAATCAAGAGTTTTTTTCAGATTCTTTATGTACAGATGTACTAACCATATTTCTATCATTAGGCCTACCAGTTTTTTTATATTGCTTGTAATTCTGTATTATATGATGCAAATGGAAGATCATAAGTATAATCGTTACTTATATAAAAATATAGATTCAGTAGACATTGTCAAATCACAACGTACTGTGATATTATATTATTGTGGAAGCGTAAGGTAGGTAGAATACGAAAGGTAGAAAAAGATCGCTTCGTTCATGTCAGCCACTGTAAAGAGCTGAGCCATGTGTAGTGGGGAGTTTAGCAAGTACCGCTCTAGAAAGAGAAAGGTTACAAGTGCGAGAGCGCGCGTCAACACAGAGAGAGACTATGGACAGAGAAGCGTGGTAAACTATGTTTTTGAAACGTACTGGATTTTGACCCCGTTCCCCATCTCATCACGCCTCGCCTACTCCGTACAATGACTGAAAAGAAGGTGATGTAGAGAAGAGCCTTAAGGCCAATGTTGTCAATTACATTAGTTATTCAGCTATGCCTAAATGACGTTGGAATCGGAAGAATCAAGAATTTTATTCGTCATCAATACTTACATGAAGTACATAGACATCGTCAGGTATAAACAATAATAAATGCATTTATGAAGAGACAATAGATGCTTTTCATCACCTGTTAGTTGTTAGTAGGTTACATCACGTAAAAGATACAGAAGAAGCCGAAGAACAGAATTAACTTTTTGGCCTCAGATATACCAATCACATCAAAACTGTGAATTGCATATTCTATAATGGTTTTCAACCCTACAAAGTCTGGAGCTAGATATAACCAGAGACAATGTATTATTAATAATACATTGTCTCTGATATAACATTGAAAAATATATTCTTTCTATCATGACGTATTGAACCAATACTCCTTCGCTTTTCTCTCTCTCTCTCTTTCTTTCTTTCTTTTTATTCCTTAATTTTACCAATACGCGTTTCGCGTGACTCTTGAAGGTGGTGAAGTCGGGTATAGTCTGTCCAAGCAAAGAAGACATTCTGTAGTTTGGGAAAACGACTCCAGCTCGATCAATATTGGTTCAAAAATTATTAATTTGATCTCAAATTATAGATTAGAATGTTTCCTACAATTTGAGATCAAATTTACAATTTTTGAACCAATATTGACAGAGCTGGAGTCATTTTCCCATCTTGTCAGAATGTCTTCTTTGCTTGGAGAGACTGCTGTAAGCTCAAGGTGTATTATTACCTATGGAAATCTGGAAAAAATCTGATGTGCTGCGATACGCTATACTCTATTTGATGTAACTTCCGACTCTGAATACTCTATTCTATACGTGAAACATCAAGTCGGAAGTTGCATCAAATAGAATATAGTAGAATTAGGCTATATATAGCCTACTATATATATATAGTAGTAGGCTATCGATCTTGCTCGGCGGCCTCAGCTGTATTACTACAGCTTTTTATTACGGATCCAAATAATTATTGTATTGTAATAGGCAGCAGAGAACAAGAACAAACAGAGCCTCTGTGTTGGAAATTGGGACCAGAGAGAATAGAAATAATAACTTCTTACTTGATACTATGTACATAACACCATGTATACAATAAATGGAAATAATAAAACTTCTTACTTAATAGTAATGGTAATGTACATGGTACATAACACCATGGATTTTTGGACAAAAGTAAGGCCTGTATCACACGGTAATATTTTATATTATACGAAATCAAATGAAAAGAGATGAAAACATGACAATATGATTTCAAATACTCTATTCCACTTTAATTAATATTTTTTAAAAAATCAATAAACGTGAAACGAAATGGCAACGTATATGGGTGGGAGAAGTAGGGGGATTCTGCTGTTCCAGTTTCCATTAGACTATCTTCATGCGTTCAACTCATGCGAATTTTGAACTTCTTGCTATTTCTCCTGCCTGCACAGGTGTGACCATGGCTTCGTAAAATCCTTTTTCAATATTCTCCGAAAATAACATCTTGGATTGGCAAAGGTTTGATGCGTTGTCTTACTTTGACGCCACAGCCAAACAAAACAAGGCCGAAATTATACTGGGTTCTCTGAAATAAGTGCAAACAGTTACAAATACTGTAAGTTACTTCAATACAATACTGTATTAGTATAATGAGTACTGATGTAGTTGGAAATATACTATTTGGAAATGAATGTTTAAAATGTTGGGTTCACAATTTTTATCCGTTTTTCTATGATTAAAGCCAATAGGTTGGGCGGTTTTGTCTATCTCCTGTAACCTACTAACAGCTGATTTAAAGCATCTATTGTTATTTTCAATTTCAAAAACTTAATTTTGGCATAGCTAGATGACAACTCTTAAGAGAACAAGAGAACAACATGTGCTATTTTCTGAAAATAAACATTATTCTGCATCTTAATTTGTACTAAGAATAATTTGGACAATAAGAACATAATAATTATTATCAATTTGTCCTGATTAGTATCTTCATACTAAATTGACGATTGTCATACAAACAATAATAATTGTTGTATGTGTATTCATATGTTTATGAACATTTATTCCTTCATATACATTCAATTGTTGTACTGTATGTATAGTCTGTCCAAGCAAAGAAGAGCCTCTGGCAAGATGGGAAAATGACTCCAGCGTGGTCAATATTTGTTCAAGAATTATGAATGTGGTCTTAGTAGTAGATCAAATTGTTTCCTACAATTTGAGCTCAAATTCACAATTTTGAATCAAAATTGACCAAGCTTGAGTCATTTTCCCATCTTGCCAGAGGGTCTTCTTTGCTTGGACAGACTATAGTATTTCATTCCCCATTGTATGTTCTCATACGCTAGTTGCATTCACTGAAGCGAAACAGCTGATAGAAAAACAGAATTATTGGTTCAAATTAAAAACCGTATGAGGATCAGGATATCGTTATTCAGACTCTGAAACCAACTTTTATCGCAAAATATTATTCCTTGTTTAAAGAAACTCACAGTTGATTTAGTTCTGTAATAGATTGAACTGGATGTTTCAATGGATTTGAATAAAAAATTGGCCGTTCAAGGATCAGGACATTATTATTCAAACCTCTGCAGATGTCTCGTTCCACTTGGAATATTGAGGGCGTCTGACCGGCTTTTGCGCTTATTTTAGCATTATTTTATTGAGGGAGTGCAGAGATGATCGAATAGGGAGAAAGTTGTGTGCCAAATAGCTATAGTCTGTCCAAACAATGAAGACATTCTGGCAAGATGGGGAAATGACTCCAGCTCGGTCAATATTTATTCAAAATTTATGAATCTGGTCTAAAATTGTAAGAAACATTCTGATCTAAAACTTGAGACCAAATTTATAGTTTTTGAACCAATATTGACCGAGATGAAGTAATTTTCCCATCTTGCCAGAATGTCTTCTTTGCTTGGACAGACTATAGCTCCAACCAGTTTCACTTATATTGGCCGACTCCCCCGATGCATCATCTCCTTTTGCATCTTCTCTTCTTAGCATGCATCATATTTCATAAAATAAATTATGACTCTATTTTTAGATTGAATATACTTTCCTCAACCTAACAACTGGAACACATAACTTTAAATACATTTCAAACACAAAATGACAATTAAAATATGATTCCCTATTTTTAGATTGAATACTTTCTTCAACCAAACTACTGGAACATAGCCTACAGGTTTTAAGTGTAATAAATTCCAAATACAAAATGCAGTGACCCACAAGTCAAGTTGAACTCCCACAATGCACTCATTTGCATCCTCACACTCTGGCATGCATCATGTTTCAGTAAATAATTAATTATGATTCTTTATTTTTAGTTTGGTTATTACTTCCTTAATCGTGACTTTTGGGTCACTGCATGTTTTATTTGGGATGTATAGCACCCTACTTTTACTCATATCACAGCCAATTATACAGTAGACTAGTCATTGCATTATAATAATTTAGTGTATGAATTTTGTTCCAATCTTACTCAAACTAAACTGAAATTTTCAACTTTACTGATGATTCAACTTTACTTTTGTACAATTTCTGAGGGAGCACTGTATGTTTTATTATTGTAATATACGAATTGAACTAACAGCTTAAAAAATAGAAAATTTTATTTCTTCAATCTTCAATTGAAAAATTAAATTTTTTTTTTCTTAAAAAAGTTATCTATACACGAATAAATAAATACAACTAACGTATCAGCGTAGCACGTATGACGCCGATATGAAAGTTACATACGAGGATGTATACTGTATTCAAGCATAACTTCACTATCTCTGCATTTACCAACAACGAGAAGTAGCCAATGATAATAGGTACCAGTTTGAGAATCTTCAGCATGACTCAACTGAATAATTATCCTGTTCTTCTGGATTCAAGGTCTTCAGCTTGACTTGCACGGTAGTCATGGGTAAATTGCATATAAAATATTTCCATAAGTTGAGGAGATTCACATATTTTGAGTAAGGTATCTATCAAGAAATATCATTTTAGTATGAAATTATATAAAATATTCCACCAAAACACAATTGAGTTGAGTATTATCACTGTTCAATTTGATGCGGCAAGTAATAATCTATGATGAAAGTGTAGTGATATTTTTACTGTATCTACTTTGCCACGTGTTTTTGCAGGTGTAATACTTCATTGTACTATTTTTAGCGCTATTATAAATGTACCTATTTCATCTAGGTTTCACATTGTTCAATAATTGATTCACTGGTTATTCCTATATTCCTTGTGAGAATAAGAGCTATAGATGCCTTTTCCTATATTAATCAGCTTCTTACTTGATACTACTTCAATAGTGATTGATGTTTTATTCAATAGTGGCGAATTATGACTTGACTGGCACTAATGTAGCATAGTTAAATCAGGGATAATGGAATAAAATCGGTTATTCTTTTTTTCAATCAGTAGGCCAATTAAAAATAAGCAGTTGGAATAAACAATCAAATTCTTCACACAAATAGAATCAATCATTCCAATATTTTTATTTATTTGTGAAGATTACTACCGAGAGATTTCACATTTTTTCATTATTTTCACATTAGACATTAGACTACTCAATCACTATATTATTATTATAATGTAACTCGATTTTTAATTCACTTCTGTTATAATTTTTAATGGATAAACGTGATTAGTTTTAGTTGTTAATGATGTCTTGAAATCAAAAAATTTTGTTTTAAAATGACTATTTTAAAAGAACTATAACCCGCATGGTTTTCCATGTTTTAATTTATGAAAAATGAGGTTATAATAATGCGAAGTGGAACAACCCTTTGGGTCTCCCCACTAATGAAAGCATACGCTGAATGGATAAATAAACGATTTGATATACTATACTTTCATTCAATCATAGTGAATTACATTTTATGTTGTCTCTTCAACATTAACAGTGAGTTCAATTGATCTTGTTCTACATCATTATACTTTAACTGATCAGGTCCAATCCACCATTTTGTTGTCATCTATTCCCCTTCTCTCCTTAACCAACTCACAATTAACCGTGGCCTCTGATTGGCTGACAGCACTGAGTCGCGATTGGTCGCCAACAGACAGCTTATACTCTAGACACGCCTCCCAGACAGCTCGCTCCAACCAATCCTGGAACAGAACTACAGAAGTTGATGTATTACAACGTACAATGCATTTTTTACAGGTGGATAAGTTAGAAGAGAAAAATGTTATCAATTCCCCAAAAATTATTATTATATTATATTATTTCATTCAAGACATTCAAGATTCAGTATATTACTTACTTACTTATCCGGCCCTACGTGAGCCCTGGCCTCCTTCACAACACGCCTCCATTATTCTCTGTCCTGTCCGTTGATCTTTCTTCCCATCCTCTCACACCCATCCTTCTCAGATCATCCATCACTTGGTCCACCTATCTGTTTCTTGGTCTACCTTTTTTTGTACCTGTGCTACTTGCTATTGAATACTATTCTGGGCATTCTAGTCTCACTCATCCTCATCACATGTCCCAACCACCTTATTCTTTGGGACTTTATGAAACTATATTTTCTCCTTTTATTAATGTTTCTATTTCTTCATTCTTTCTTATTCTCCATTGTTCTCATTTACCTGTACGAGACCGTAAATTTTTCTTAGGATGGATCTTTCAAAAATTTTTAGTTCATTTTCGTCAGCCATATTCATCACCCAAGTTTCCGCCGCATACGTTGCCACTGGACGCACCAAAGTTTCATATATTGTTATCTTTGTGCTCCTGCCGATTCAGTATATTAAATGAATAATAACTTTATTACAGGAAAAAAACAACAAAATTATACAATTGATTAGTTTGCCATTTACAAATTAAAAAAAATTCCAAACAAGTAATCATAAAAAAACACCATAATGTACATAATCTGAAATATAAGTAAATTATTCCCTGTAAAAACAAGCCCAACAGATCCAATTAAAGGGCTTGTCCTTCAATATTATTGGTTCTTGATCTATTTAGCCAAATTAGTACACATCATTCTACTAAGAGAAACAAGATAAATCTTCATTCTATTCTATTACATTATTGCAAGTTACCCATTTCAACTTATATGCAATGCAGAAGGCTTACGCAACAGATGGCCTAGACAAGAATGTCCGAACGAAGGAATCAATCTTTCTATATATTGGTATTACTCTACTATTATATGCATAAAATAGGTATTTAAGCCGTCCATGGAAAAGCTTGAATAAAATCTGTCCGTCCGAATACAACCGATTTTCCAACATGGGTCAGTTAGCCTCTCTGCCTCAAACCTCAGACCCAACACTCGCTCTCTCTCTCTCTCTCTCTCTCTCTCTCTCTCTCTCTCTCTGTCTCTCTTGCTGCAGCCGCATCCCTTTGCCGATGGTTTGCTGCATGATTCAACAACATCTGACGGTCGGGTCGCATAAAACAATCGCAATGCTGCTGCTTTTGAAGGGGGGGGGGGTGGTTAAAGATGAGGGGGTGGATATGCATATTCTGTTGATGGAACTGCAGCAGTCACCCCCGCATGGCGGCAGCAGCAGCAAACTTTATGACCGCAACTAGGCGGCTAGGCCGGGAATAGTTCATTTTGGCGGGAAAAACGGGGGTGATTTTTGAGAATACAGTGTAGGGTCACAGGATAGAGAGCAAGCTGAAGCGTACCACTCTCAGCTGATCCATTGTTTTCTCCCTAACTAAAAACTCGATCTTTGAAGATAGTGTAGAAGTTGTAGAGTATGAAATTCTGGAGAAAAAGTAAAATAAAGCCGTGATAGTGTAATTTTTTTGACCAAATCTCAGAAATTGTGATTAAGAATAATAATTGTTGCCCTGTCAAGGATCAAACTCGTAACTTTTATCGGATTTTGTTTTTTCATTTCTCATGTTTCATAAGTGTGTTAATTTGTAAAGTTTATGAAACAAACCCCTTGCTCAATAACGTTTTATCTTAAGGCTATAGTTTTCTTTTAACGAGCAGTTTTGGCAAATCTAGTATAGTCTGTCCAAGCAAAAAAGACCCTCTGGCAAGATGAGAAAATTACTCCAGCTCGGTCAGTATTGGTTCAAAAAATATTGATTTGGTCTCAAATTTTAGATCAGAATGTTTCCTACGATTGAAACCAAATCAATAATTTTTTAACCAATATTGACCGAGCTGGAGTAATTTTCTCATCTTGCCAGAGGGTCTTCGTTGCTTGGATAGACTGTAAACCCACAGCGAGAGTACATTACTCCCCAAATGACCCAATTCAACGGCCTGCGAATAGTTTTCATGAATGAATAAATTAACGATCCGTGCACACGGCACGTCTCCTTCTTCTGTTGATGTAATCAACACACCCAAACTGTGTTAGGATTTCGTGTAAGGTTTGCGGCAGTTATAGCAGAACTCAACTAAGCTGGCGGTTGGCAAATGATTTTTATCAATCATTTGGGCTCATAGAGCTCTGTTAGGACAGTCGGCGAGCGGTCATCTATAGCATATCACGTGGAGAGTGATCTCAGTTGAACATATTTTCTCATGAAGACCGCTTTTAGATTGTCCTGACAGAACTGTAATGAATAACAAACATTCGCCATACGCCAGTCTCGTTGGAAACTGGTCTATAACCAAGGCATAATAGCGCAAAATACCTGACCTGGAATTCTCATGGGCTGACTATAAAAGAATTATGGAGGGTATGAGATCGCTAGCTTTGAGGTGTATGTTGAAAACTTTGTATTTTATTCAGATTGTAAAAATGGAACAGAGAAAATTATTTATTTTGAGGATTCGCCTCTATTGAATACTTTCAACTACTATTATCTTTCAACCATAATCAAGGCATTATTTGGAGAATTCCGTCGTCACAATAATGTTATAGTCTGTCCAAGCACAGAAGACCCTCTGGCAAGATGAGAAAATGACTCCAGCTCAGTCAATATTGGTTCAAAAAATATCGATTTGGTCTCAAATTGTAGATCAGAATGTCTCCTCTTCTGAATAATTTTTGAACAATATTGACCGAGCTGGAGTTATTTTCTCATCTTGCCAGAGGGTCTTCTTTACTTGGATAGACTACAACTCGATGTTTTTTCTTGTTAAAGGTTTTTAAGTCTGTGTTATTGATGAAAAAGTAATTGAATAATTTTGTATTCACTACAAAATAATCGCATCTTTTATTGTAAATTATTTCTCCGTAATCAGGAGTAAATAATTCATTTATCTTAGGATAGCTGGATCCGAATCAAATCAGAACTTCTACATGTCTATCTTATATGTGATTTAGGTAGATTTTAATTGTGTAATTGGGTAATTCAAAACACATCCTACTCATTTATCACTATACTCCATTCACGATCACTTGAGACAGAATAAACAAACTTTTTGAGTGTGTGCGTGTAATGGAAGGTCTTCTTCTATACGAAACTTTCGGCCACAGACCAACAGCTGTAGCCAATCACAGTTCAAGACAACAGTCTTGAGAAGAGACAAGTTTGACTGTAGCAAATCACAGCTCCAGACAAGAGTCAGCTGTTCAACTGAATCAGACTATTTCGCATAGAAGAAGACCTTCCATTACACACACACACACACACGCAAAAGGTTTGTTTATGTCATCTCAAGTGATCGTGAATGGACTATAGACCTATTTAGTCATTGAATGCATGACTCATTCCACATATTTGAATAAAGTTTTTTTTATAATGTGCAAAATAACAAAATGTTATTACGTATGTTAGTCAACTTGATGCAGAACTTATATGAATATTCCGATTTATGTCATCTTTCAAAAGCTATTTCGGGTAGATAGAGAAAGTCAGCCAGAATTTAGAGAAGGGGGGTTTGCAACCACCTTATGGTGGTAGGACAGATGTAAAGAGAGGAATTGAATTGTGGTGATAAGGAGGGAGGGATAACCTCATACCGTGTTTGGAAATCGCCAGGCTTTCAATCCTTCATAAGAACCGCATTAAAGTTGGCACAAATACCTCACTGTGTTTCGTACTGGAAAAGTAATTTTCCTTCCACTCTTGATCTAGATTCAATCAGTTACACACAATGAATAGCTTTTAGTATCTTACATAGTGTTTTCATAGTCTTCATCGATTTGATCCTTATATCATTCACGAAAATTCATCAAACGAAGTAATGATATTGATCTATTTACATTTTTAAATAATTCTTAAATAAGTATTTCTAAGTAGTTTTATAAGTAGTTTCGGGGTGTGAACACTAGTAAATAAATTTAAAACTCCTAAGGCTTATTGAAGTCCTCAATACTTCTCTTGTTTATTACGCTCCTATATTGTTCTGAATATAAAAATACAGCACTTCATACTGTTGTAATTGACGTTTGATATAACCACAGAATTGTAATATGCGGTCGTTGGTTATATCTGATTCTGAGGATGACGTTTCCAATGATATTAGCAGGCCAATATTCAATCACGACCGATTAATTAGCTGCCTAGGTATATTACAATATGTATGGACTAATACCCATCATCCTCCATTTGATAGATGGAGTTGACAACACATCAGTATTATATTATAACATAATGATATTGAGAACCTCCTGATCACCTTATTTCATTCATTTACTGTAAAGTGACAATACATTTTTAATTTTGTTGACATGAAATACAATGTAGGACGTCTATTGAAAACATAATTCATGCAATGTTCTGAAAAATAAATAGGCTACTAATCCTTCCACTAATAAGTTTCCCTCCACTTTTTTACACTGGTTACGTTTGAACAATAATTATTACAGAAAAAGGGTATCCTGGGCTGGTTTTTTCAGTAATCGTGGATAGTTTTGTTGTTTGAAATAGACCTAAGAAATAGACTACATTTCACTATTATTACTTTTTAGGTATTGATAATTTGGAAGTGAAGACTTTCTTGACTATCAGAGTGAAAATTTAGTGAGTGAATAATTAATAATGAGTTGAGTGAAGTGATAAGGGACATAACCTGGATTTTGAAATTTTAATCCAAATTGGGATAGAAGTTTTGGGCGAACGCCTTTCTTCACTCTTTACTCCTTTCACTCCAATTGTTTATATATACTCCTTACTGGATTATTATAGCCTATTCAAATAAATTGGAGAATCAACATCAGTGAGATGAACATGTCCCACTTTTTTGTAGCTGTAATGTATTGAACGGATTCATGCCAGTTGTATCAGCGGAACTATCCTGGATTAGAATCAGTTGGTTTATTACAATTTTATGTTTTCACTCTGATATAATTTCCGAATTGGAATATATTGTATTCCCCATCTGATATGTACTTGTTGATCATTAAATCCTTTATCGTGTATTTTAAATGAAGCACGCATGATAATACCTAAAGAACTATACCCTATTCAAACAAACTTTTTGCATGTGTGTGCGTGTAAAGGTAGGTCATCTTCCATGCTAAATGGTTGGCGGCAGTCGAACAGCTGCAGCCAATCACAGTTCTTGTCTTGTCTTGAGCTGTGATTGGCTACAGCCCACAGTCTGACTTGTCTTGCCTCTCAAGACTCTTGTCTTGTCTTGTCTCGTCTCAAGACTCTTGTCTTGTCTCAAGACTCTTGTCTTGTCTCAAGACTCTTGTCTTGAGCTGTGATTGGCTACAGCTGTTCGACTGTGTCGGACCGTTAAGTATTGAAGACCCACCATCACCCGAACACACTCGCAAAAAGTTTGTTTATATCGTCTCAAGTGATCGTGAATAGGGCTACATAAAAATGTCTTCTCAGCCAACATCAATTTCCTAATCATTTTATTCTAACAAGACTGCAATTTCTATCAATAAACAAGTGAAGTCGTCGAGTAGGTATATAGTAATTTAATTTAGTATATAGTAATAGTAATTTCAACATGGCTTTATTACCCAATCGTTTGACTTTGATTTGTCCTCTTACTGTGAAGACAATGGCTTTCAATCCAAGAGCTTTCCAATTGTTTCCTCAGGCGTTTTAAAATAGTCAACAGACTACAACTAATTCAAGTGTTTGGAAATAACATGTTTGGTGTCAGTGATAAAGATCTATCATGAATCATGAATCACATCTTTGCCATTTGTTGAATCAAATAGTGTATGATACATTGTTTTCAACAATAGTATTTGAATGGATCAACCATAGCTTTTCACTTTTTCAAAACATATTCGAATGTTTTTCTTTCCTTCTTTTTTATAATCAGAAGCATAGTTGAAAAGCTGAAGCATCGTTTTCAGTCGGTTTTGTTGAAAGTTTTCTAATGATCAACAAATAGGTTTCTTGGATCTGAGGAAATGTGTATCTAATGAATGGAATCTATAGCCTTTCGATAAAATGTTCTTTCATGGTTCTCCAACCTTGAAAATTCTAAACAATTTCCCAAATTTTGAATGATAGAGTTAGATTATTGTTACTTTTTCTGATCCTTCTATCATGTGATATCAAACCAATATTCACGGGATTCCAAGAGGTTGATGTTTCAATGATAATAAACTAAAAATTATTAACGATTATGAGTTGAACTGATTATATTATTGAGTTATCATTATAATAGATGGATAATGACTGAGTGATCAATTTTGGGGTCGACTCCGGCATTACCCTGTTTGATTTGATCTTTCATGTAGGGGACATTTATAATTAATCCCCATATCTAAGGCCCGCTTTCTCCAATGCTGCTTGATCAAAGCTATGACACAAATCTATGGAATCAGATGTTAATTGAGCCCTGAAGCAGGCCTAAAGGAATTAATTCAAGTACGTCATCTATTTCAGATTCAGATTTCAGTTATGCTCTGCATTGCACTAGTCGAATCTAAAGAAAAATTTAAATGGCAGCGATTGTGTAAATCTTACCCAAATCTCAGAAATAGAGATCAAAAATCGCAAAATCGCTACTAAATACAAATTTATCACTTGTGCTATGTTTTGTCGAATTTTGCGATTTTTGATCGCTATTTCTGAGATTTGGGTAAGATTTACACAATCGCAATTAACTTTTGTTTTAGAATCCGACTCTCTTCAACTTCCATTAATAAAAAATACAAATTTATGATTCCTTATCCAGTTAGAACCCTTATTGTTGAAAAATGGCGTTTTTTAAGCATATTTTTTCAATTATCTCAATAAACGTTGAAGTTACAGACTTCAGATTGGTTTCATTGAATTCCTCAGCTAATTTTACATAGGAATTGATTATTTTAGAACCTCAGTAAAGCCTCTAAAAAATTAGAAAAATAAATATGTTTTGAAAAATTTCAATTTTCCGCCATTGTTATCTCGGTAACAAAGCGTTTTTGGGGGTTGGTCCCATGAAACTTTTTTGTCTACTTGGTGTAAGGAATCAGCCTGAGAAGTATTGCACATTCCTCCTGAAACACTCTGTATAACATGCGGTTTACAAAGTATTCTGATACGGAAGCTACATGTATTCAAGTAAAGTTAAAATATAGAATGCAACCAAAAGCGGATTCTTATTTATGGGGATCTCGAGTTTATTATGCAGGGTAAGAATTTGCTTCGTGTCCATTTTACCGAAGCGAATCGATTGTACGAGTCGCATCGAGACACGCGATATACGGCAAGTCTCGAAAATACACCACGTGAGACAATAACTTATGTATAGCAACGCCAGGTGGAGAAAGGAAGCCAGCCGATACATGTCATGTAACATGTTGCAGATACATGTATAGTCTATCCAAGCAAAGAAGACCCTCTGGTAAGATGGGGAAATGACTTCAGCTCGGTTAATATTGGTTCAAAATTTATGAATATGGACTCAAATTGTATGAAACATTTTGATCTACAGTTTGAGACCAAATTTATAATTTTTGGGCGAATATTGACCGAGCTAGAGTCATTTTCCCATCTTGCCAGAATTTCTTCTTTGCTTGCACAGACTATAGAGTCATGTTACCTCATGTCCGAGAACATTGTAGCCAATCTTGTCCGCTCACTGGGGGTTTACATGTTTTAAAGTCAGGTCGAGCAAAAAAGACATTCTGGTAAGATGAGAAAATCACTCCAGCTCGGTCAATATTGGTTCGAAGATTTTAAAATTAATCTTGAATTGTAAGAAACATTCTGCTCTACAATTTGAGACCAAATTTATTACTTTTGAACTAATATTGGCTGAGCTGAAGTAATTTTTCCATCTTGCCAGAATGTCTTCTTTGCTCGATCATAAGGTAACCTTGTAGCCAGTTTGGGGTACGGTTACCTTGCATATTCTCGCGGCTTGGGACCCTTGATTTGTCAAGTTTCCATGAAGTAAATTTGGCTTGATTATTTTTTCGTACAGTATTCATGAATAGAATCCGACTGGACTTATTAATCGTAAAATGAATGATTTGATACGTTTTGAAAGTGAATTCAGCATGGATTTTTCTGACTAGTGGAAATGTTTATGAAAATAATCAAACTGAATTGAAGAATTGAGTGGATTTTAAGGTTGAATGGTAGAAAGGACTTCCTAGTCCTAACTCCGCCTAATAAAGAATGCTTTCATTTCAAATGAATCGTTAATGCGGTAACTAAGATAAAATCCAACTGGATCGGAGAATGACTCCAGTTTCGCCAAATGTATTTGATGATTTTTGTAAAACCCCAATCTGAAAATATTTGTTTTTAATATTGGTTCTGTTAGAGAACTTCTATCTCAATTTTCGTTTTAAATATGGGTTCTGTCAGACAATTTCAATCCTTTTTTCGTGTAACTGGCCGGAAGTCGAGAAGAGTACACGATTCAGGAAAAATACTTAGAGAAGATTTTGTTGAAATCTAGAGACCGATCTCTTTCCCCCAGGAACTATTTATTAATTTGTTCTCAAACGAAGGATACAATGATACTTTGGAATTTTGTTTAAAAACTGTGCTTGAATTGACTTGTCCCATTAATAATTTGAGCACCTGATATAGCTTTCCCCCGAATAAACAATAATAATATATTATTCGGTATTTATATTATTTGAAAAATAATATCGAACTCTTGCAACTTCAGAGATACTGTTTATACATACACTCAGTATATCAGTCCATAGAAAAACTAGAAAATCTAAATTCTAAATTTATTTTCTACATCCACATTCTACATTTCAATTCTGCATTTGCATTCTCATCCACTTTGCTCATACTAGTAGACAGTAGAAGTAGACAGAAGTAGAAGTAGAAGACAGTAGAAGTAGAAGTTGCTCAGAAGTAGACAGTCGCTGTAATCACCTTTTTTTTAAACCATCCTTTTTTTCAGTTTGCACCTCGAATCTGTAATCTGTGTATATTTTTGTTGTGATATCAGAAACAAACTCAATCATTACGAGCTATTGTTTATGTCATTTGCCAGTTTATATTTCATATATGATAACCAACTTGCATCCATTGTATCTTATATTATCTTAATGTGTATCCTGTTGGTTTTTTACTATTGTTATCTATTTCCGCCACATGTGTTATCTGCATCATAGTATTAGCAGTATTCTATACTGAATATCTTGCTATTATTCTGACCATCCGCAATATTATGCTTAGTACTTCCTTAGGCAAGAGATAGTAATTATTTTTAAAATTTTATCTTCTGATCTAGAGTACTATTATTGAGCAAAATACGCGGATCCCTGAACTCAAACAGTAATTCAATTGAGTAGATTTGAGTAGAGAATTGAGTAGATTTCTTGAATATTTGAGATATTTCAGAATAAAATTGAACCTTGAACGTCTTCTCAAAGTTTTTGTGTCAGTTGTGGTTTATTTCAACTTGAAATTAACTTTCCAGTTTTCAAAATCTTGACAATCTTATCGAAAAAAGAAGCGAGTGGATTGTATCGACAAAAATTTGCTCGTATTTAAAAAAATCGGTACCGGTATAACAAACAAGTGAGAAATTGGAAAGCATTATTCTAAGTCAATTTAATATAATACAATAAAAACCTTTATTGACTTACTCATCATAATCTTGGAAATGACAATATTATTAACGTTTTATATCCATATTTTTTCCTCAGCTTGTTCAACTTTAGATGTTTGAGACAATGGGTAGTAAACAATGTACGTTATTCGTTTATGTAATGCCTCTTCATATTTGCAATAATTTTGCAAGAATCTAAAAATAGCTCGTTGTAATAGGAGAAATGAATTGTCATGCTAGAAGCATGTATAGTCTGACCAAGCAAATAAGACCCTCTGGGAAGATAAGAAAATGACTCCAGCTTGGTCAATATTTGTTAAAAAATTATGAATGTTGGACTCAATAGTACATCAAATTGTTTCATACTATTTGAGACCAAATTGATAAAATTTGAACCAATTTTGACGGAGCTTGAGTCATTCTCCCATCTTGCCAGAGGGTCTTCTTTGCTTGGACAGACTAGAAAGATTAGCATGCACTGAGTTTATTAGGCGATGCATGGAGTGATATCTTTCCTTGTAACTTAAAACTTAGTTTTCATTAAGCATGTCTTATGGCTCTTATTTCACTTTTGTCTTGAACATTTTTTGAATTTTGTCAATTATCTATAGTAAAATTGTAGAAAATTAAGCACTGAAATATTTGTTTTTAGCCATCTGAGGCATGAAAAATGTTATTAAACTCAGGCCAATTTATACGTTTCTATATAAAAAATGAGGATTATTGGGTTTAAAAAATTACAAATTTATCAGAATTAAGCCTTTTTAATTAGAATCACTCAAATTGTGGGTTAAGTGGAAGAGAGGGCTTGCATGCCTCAACTTCGCCCACAAACTCTTGTAAATTTTTACAAAGTGTAAAATAAAGTCATTTTATCTATCTATCTATAAAATTCAAATTCCATTACATATTAATAGTAAAAAAACGAGTATTTATATTATTTTCCTTGATTCATACTTTTCAGATGAAGTGACTTTCTTCAAAAAAGGTTTGTCATTTTTTATGTGGTCGTGGAATTCTGAGCATGTCAAAACAGAATTTGCTTTAATGTAAAGAAGATCTCTTACAACTATAAGGTTGAGGTTGAGATAATCTTCCTCTTTCAGCCGTCCAGACAGACCCCATCATTGAAAAAATGCTCTTGGCTGGAGCCGAAGTACCAGGCAGACACAAGGCGAATTCCACTATTTTGAAAATATTCACAAAGGACACATTGCTTTTGGAACATACTTCAAATACTTGTTTCCATTTGTCTTAAGTTTTGGGTTTTTCGTCTTTTGGACGAAATCCGGACGTATGGTAACCCTATCTATATCTATGTAAGCAAAATGGCACTGACTGACTGATTCATTCATCACCAGAACTACAAATCCACTGAAGCGAATGCGTTTAAATTTGGCAGGCATGTTCAGTTAGACGTTTAGACGCGCGCTAAGAAAGGATTTTAAAAACTTTTCGAGGATACGCCAAATATTTTAGTTTTTCTCGAGTTTTTCGGCGTTTTCCTCATTTTTTCGAGAACCAATCGGTAGAAAATGTTGATATTTGGTGGGCAGGTTCAAATGAGGTCTAGAAATTTTGTGTTGAAATATTTTTGCAATCCGTTCAAGATTACGCCAGTAATCAGGTTTTCAAAATTGTATATGTGTTGCGGGTTGCATATCTTCCGCCTTGATACGACCAATCCTAGCTGTAAATTGAATGGTTCAGCGAGATTATAGATGAATTAATTAGGAAGATATTGAATCAAGTTTCAAACTATGTCCGATATACTTCCCAAGGTTACGCTTAATATTAGCGTTTCACTATTTTTTTGAATTTTCGGAGTTTTTCTTAGATTTTTCTAGAACAAATTGGCAGAAAATGTTGAAATTAGGTAAACAGGCCCAGATTAGGTGTAGAAATGTTGTGCTCAATAAATTTCTAATCCCTTCTGAACGGAATTTGCAGGCGAGCGAAGCGAGCCTGTTTGTCTCAGCTGACACTGACAGAGGTTTTGCAGGCGAGCGAAGCGAGCCTGTTTGACTCACTTACACCGCCCATACTGTGAGGGGTCCATGGGGCGGAGAAGGCAAGCGAAGCGAGCCTGCCGGCTAGTTGACAAATAAAGACAATTATCTTGTTTTTCATGTGGATAACTACCACAATGTTACCTTCAAAACTACTCAACAAGCTAATTTTATAATTTCATTCTTGAAATTTGTAGAGAATTTGAATTTCACGCATATCAGAATTCATCTCTCATCATAATCCTTCCCATTACCCAAGAGCCCATGTGGGCATCACCCTCAAAAAAAAAAATTGATGATTATACCCATTTTTCAATTTCTCCCTTCCCTAATTGCTATAATATTGTTCTACTTTTCGCTTCAATTTTGTACTGAATGGGGAAAAATGAGTGATCATTGATGCATGACGTGTTTTAAAATTTGATACATCATTTAAAATCACAAAAAATTTATTAGAAGTGATTTATTTATTACATGTTCCTCCAATAATGTATTATACTCTTCCGCAAGTCAACGACCTAGCTGAATGAATCTCTACAGCTTGCCTGGAATATCTATGTATTGTGTAATTTAATATAAACAATATACACTTACAATATCTATATACTCTAGTATGGTGCGGCAGGGGTCCATCAACAACTGCATTGCATACAGTGGCAATGATCTGCAAGAATGTGTACGTTCCACACATGTCACGGCGCGACATGACAAGCATGATTTTCACATGTGTATAGAGTGTGTGTGCAGCTTGGTGCAAGCTAGCGGAAAAGCCTGATTCACACTTTATTGTAGCAAATGTCAATGCAATCTATTCATCCACACATACAGTAGAACCTTGTTAAAAATGAGGAATCGCCAGATATCGAAATTTTTCCATGTCCCATTAAATGTTTGGATATTCTTGACAAACTTTTCAATAACGAGTGCTAATTTTTCTTGGGATAATCGACTTCGTTATTGAGAGGATCAACTTTCATTGAGAATAAAACAAACTATAAATCTCAAATTGAACACTTCAATGCATTTTTACATTCGTATAAATGTTTGAGATAGGCCTACTTATTATTGTCTTATATAAGTCATGAACGAAGTCAAGATAAATATTAAACAAAAATTTGTTATTCAAAAAATGAAAAGGGATTTTAGCTTTGTTTTGTTAGAAAATGTTACTGGATTTGTCACTTTAAGAGTACAAGTTCCTAAATGATAATATTCCTTCAACTCATAGAAAATGTTTACGGAATTGAGGTGTAGAATTGAACAAATACTTGTAAGTTATCCTACTGACTATTTGTAGTGAAAGGTTTTCCAATTAATGATGCTTTCTATTCAAGAATTGTAAGATTTTTTAATCATGATCTTATTAACAAAATCTTTGATCTTCTTTTGTAGTAATTTACAGTAATTGTTTTGCTTATTGTAATGTGATAGTAAATTACTCAAATTCGTGAAATTTCACCTCTAGTTTTTCCTTTCTTGTTCCAGTTTTGTGAATAAACTGTTCTCTCACTTATACAGTCTGCCCAAACAAAGAAGATATTCTGGTAAGATGGGGAAATGACTCTAGCTCGGTCAATATTGATTCGAAAATGATAAATTTGATTTCAAATTGTAGGAGACATTCTGCTCTACAACTTGAGACCAAGTTAGTAATTTTTGAACCAATATTGTCAGAGCTGGATTTATTTTCTCATCTTGCCAGAACGTCTTCTTCGCTTGGACAGACTATACTACGAGCAGGTGTCTCATTTAGCTTATACACTATACAGCCTTGGCCTTTCCAATCAGGCTTTTTACTGAATTCTCTATACTATTTCACCATCTCTTCATTTTACTCACTTACCAAGACTTATTAACACTCTTAATTCTTGTAATACCGGTTTTAGATTGATTACAACATTATAAGCTATCACTCGTCGGTTGTTTATTGTTTGTTTTATTGATGCATGTATATATCTTCAGGAGATTCGGAGATTGTAATCAGTGACTAGGCTGTATTGTGTTATCCCATAGATGGGAATTTCCTGGTGAATCTTCAATGATTTTCTTATGTCTTAAATAGGCTACATAACTGAATTCGTATCATAGAATAATAATTCTCTTGAATTGCGTTTAAAACAAACTATTCTTTCATAGCTAAAATATGGACAACATAACCTCAAAAAATAGAATGACGTCATATCATTTATACGATGTATTACTGTGGATGGTGTATATGTTCTATAGATTTACCAACTACCCTCCACCCTCCAGGCTCTACCCACCGGCAGTGCGGCCTCATCCTTAGGGTGAAATCCTTCTTACAGCCGCAATTTTTAATGGATTTTACTCTTATGACTTATCAACTACTCAAGTTGCTAACAGTATATCAACTATGTACAGTTATTATACAACTACTCCAAAAAGGACATTAAACTCGATTTATTTCTGGTTGAGGATTAATAATGACTATTATCTGAATTTAATCTATGTTATCTTGTATGAATAATTTACCATACATGGATATATTACTCACATTACATTAATGCATTCATTTATTCACAAAGTCAAAACTAACCTTAATAATTTCCTTTGTTGCAGGTAAGAACCATGGAAAACTTCAAAATTATCATAATCTCTTGTATTCGAGGGTGAGCTTATCAATTAATTATACAATTTTCAATCTACTTTAGTTGAATCTAATATAGTCCAGTCAAATTAAGCAAAAAAGTGAAAGTCGGAGGATCCAGCTGATAATTTGCAGATATGATCAGAAAAGGGCGCTGAATAACATACTAAAAGTCCCCAAGAGTCCCCTGTGAGCTTCGGCCGCCATCTTGAAAAAACCGTAAAATTTACCTAATAGGAATTGGTTCTTTGTGAATTGTGGCCGAACCAATCGTCGGACAAGAAAATTTTATGGGACCTTTTTTGTAGACAATAAGATTTACGAAAAGAATAAGACCAATTGCAGTTCTGTATCATTAACCGTTTTTGAGATACAATTTTTTTTTTAATTTGACAATTTTTTCATAGGATCGAGAATTTGAAATTTTTCTTACTTAAGAAGTTTGTTACTATAAATTGAGTACTCGTACATCCGTATTTCAAAATCCCCCTCGGTGAAATTCATTTCTCTTTCATTTGAGACCAATTCCACTCTTCTATGTTCAATATTTTTCATGCTACAGTGATTTTAGAAATTCCTTACACCCCCAAAAACCCCAAAAATTGCTTATTTCAACACAAAAATCTTACTAAAAAAGTTGGGATTTGCTTATACTTCTTGAATACTGTTCCTGGGACCCTAGGCAACATTAGCAATGTTCATCCGACCAAAAGTATCGTAGGATTCTTGGGGGTGGGTCAAAAGCATCCCCTATATTTTAAATTATATATATTTATTCATAACTTTTGAACGGTAAGTCGGATTTCATCGTGTGATAGCTCATCGTTTTCAGCTCATTGTGGCGGTATAAATTCATATATTATATGTAAAATGTAATGAAACTTTTCAAATTTTATGTTATAATGGTACTGTGTGTAATAATACCTCCTCGTTGAAAACACACCATTTTTACATTTAAGTGACTCCCAATCGGGAACCTGTGGGCGCAAAAATTTGAAACTTATGATGAAACGTAGAGTCAATTGATGTGATTTAGCTATTTCTAGATGATTTTGCTCAAATCGAAAAAGATAATGGATGCTTCACATCAGATGTTAGTAGTTTGAATCACGTACAAGAGACAGACGAAGCCACCTATAACCTTTTTGGCGTCAGCTTTAGCGTCAGTCTAATTGTTACCAAGATTGTCAAAAACTGCCAGTCTATGAAACCTTGCTAAATAACTGTCTATGAGACCTAACGGTCCAACAAAATTGTCGCGAAATTGATGATTGCCACAAAATTAGTGTTCTAATAGATTTACACCTTTCTCGGTTCATTGTCACAAAAAATGTGATCTGTGAGACCCAGACCGACACTTTGCGGTCCAACAATAGCCTATTTTCCTTCAATTTTCCGCACAATTACTCGCGCGGGTCTGGGAGACTCTCAAGCATGCGGAAAGAACAACGCCAATAAGAGCAAATCCGTCTAACGGCATATCCGCTACAGATGTTGTCTACGTCAAGAAAAAGAAGAGGAATAAGAAGTACACGACAGAGCAGAAGAGGGAGATTAGAAGGAGATAGAAGAGAAGGAAATAGAAGATGAAGGAGAAGTTCAAGTTGAAGAAGAAGAAGAAGAAAGGGAAGATGACGACGAAGAAGAAGAAGAAGAAGAACAAGAAGGAGAAGAACAAGAAGGAGAAGAAGATGAAGATGAGGAGGGAGGAGAAGAAAAAGAAGATGACGAAAAGGGAGAAGTAGAAAAAATATGTAGTATAAGGTAAAAAGAAGAAGAAGATAAGGACGGAAGAGATGGTGAAGAATAGGGAGGAGAAGAGGGTGAAGTGGAAAAATGAGAATAAGGCTATTAGAGAGTAGTAGGGAAATGGGATGAAGAAGAAGAAGAGGGACAGGGTGAAGTACAGAAAGTAGATGAGGAGTAGAAAAGGAGAAGAGGAGGAAGAATAACAAGACGACTGAGAAATCAAGAAGAAGAAGAAGGAGAAGAAGGAGAACAGTGAGAAGGAGGAAAGTAATAAGAAGAGGGGAGGAGATGAAAACAAAAAAGAAGAACAGAAGAGAGAGAAAATTAAGGAGAACTCGACAGTAAAAGAAGAAGAAATAAAGGAATGAAAAGAAGAAGAAGAAGAAGAAGAAGAAGAAGAAGAAGAAGAAGAAGAAGAAGAAGAAGAATAAGCAGAAGAAGAAGTAAGAATAAGGAGGAGAAGATGGTAAAGTGGAAAAAGATGTAGGGGAAGGAAAATGAAGTAGAAGAGGAAGAAGTAGGAAAATAAGAATAAGAAGAGAAAGGGAAAAGTAATAAGAAGGGGGAAAGAGAACAAAACAGAAAAGAAGGATACGAGAAGAAGGACAGAAGAGAGAGAAAATGAAGGAGAACAAGGAGAAGACGAACGTAAAAAAACAAGAAATAAAGGAATGAGGAGAAAAAGAAGAAGACGAGGATGAGGAAAGAAGAAGATGAACAGAGGAAAAGGCGGAGTGGGAAGAAGAATATTAAAAAAGAAGACTTGGAAGAAAATGATGACGACGACAGAGAAGATAAAGAAAACAGAAGAAGAGACGAAAAACGTGAGGAGACGGAAAGGAACAGTTTATTTTCACAGCCACCACGCAATAATGACAGAGGCATTATTTGTGAAGAATTCTGAACGGTACTAGAGATAATAAAGATGATCTGTTTCTGTATAGTTCCGTATACATTCCTATACCGAGTATATTTTTTTCTTCTCTATTTTATCATTTCTTTGACACTACACTCAACCATTGCTCAAGTGTCACACTCACATGACAGACGGCGGTGAAAAGATATAGTGATATAAACAATAATACTAAGGTAGATAATGTACCTGTATACTAGTCTATATCATAGACTGTCCAAGCAAAGAAGACACTCTGGAAAGATTGGAAAATGGCTCCAGCTCGGTCAATATTGTTTCGAAAAATATTTATCTGGTCTTAAATTGTAGATCAGAATGTTTTCTACGATTGAGACCAAATCAATAATTTTTGAACCAATATTGACCGAGCTGGAGTCATTCCCCCATCTTGCCAGAATGTATTCTTTGTTTGGAAAGCCTATACCTGTATACTATCTATGATATAGTCTGTCCAAGTAAAGAAGACATTCTGGGAAGATTGGAAAATGACTCCAGCTCGGTCAATGTTTGTTCAAAAAATATAAATTTGGTCTTAAATTGTAGGAAACATTCTGATCTACAATTTGAGAACAAATTTATTATTTTTGAGCTAACATTGACCGAGCTGATGTCATTTTCCCATCTTTCAAGAATGTCTTCTTTGCTTGGACAGACTACACTAAGTAGCATAGTGGAAAGATGATGATAATGGACTCAATTGACCTGCTTACTGTTCAACCAGAATTGAAATTTCTCACTTCAGCTGTTTCTTCTGATGCGGCTTTTGCTTCTAGTGACACTCTGATTCTAAGAAAAAACAAACTCAGTACTGAATATAGGGCACTGGTACTAGATTGAATGACAATCTAGAGTAGATTGCCTATGCTAGAAATCTAGAATACTCGGTAGGGAGCATGATGTGCAGTGGATTCATAGGATTATTTATTGAACCCATAAAACTATCATCTTATGCTTATTATCAGGGCCCTGGCTTATAAACATTTATTGCTTGTTTTTCCAGAAAAACAAGTGATCGACATTGTAGATTCACCAATAAAACGTTCTATTTACAATGTTCCAAATTTTGAAAAAAACAGCAGTTGCCCTAATATTGCAGTACATCAATGGCCGACTTCAAGGTTTCATATTACAATTTGATTTGTAGGTTATGATATTATTTTAGCGACAATAATTATTTCTATTCAAATTTCACAATAAAAATAATAATCAATATTTATATTTATAATAATATATCAATTTATTTATCAAATCATTTCATTGGAAGCAAAGTTTTGGGTTTTTCATGTCATAGCAACTAGCCAGCTGAGGTTGTAAAATTTCCGAATTATGAGAAACGTTTATGAGGCAGAAACACCAATAACATTCACTAATTATGAGTAATGTGGATTGTAAAATGTTTATAAGCCAGGGCCCTGAGCATGTCTCATAAACATTTACAATCCTCAATTACTCATAATTCGTGAATTCTATTGGTGTTTCTCTCTCATAAAAGTCTCCCATAATCAGGAAATTTTACAATCTCAGCTGGCTAGTTACTATGACATGAAAAACCAAAACTTTTCTTCCAATGCAATAATTTGATGAATAAATTGATATATTATTATGAAGATAATATTATGATATTATTAATTTTATTGTAAAATTTGAATTGAAATCATTTTTGTCGCTAAAATAATATCATAACCTGCAAAGCAAATAGTAATATGGAACCTTGAAGTCGGCCCTTGATGTATTTTCAGCGTCTGCAATTAGGGCAACAGCTGATTCTTCCCAAAATTTGGATCATTGTAAATCGAACGTTTTATTGGTGAGTCTACAATCCAGATCACTTGTTTTTCTTCAGAAAAACAAGCTGTAAATGTTTATGAGACACGGCCCTGAATAATTATGTAATCAACTGAGAATTAGCTTACAGGATTTTTTACAATGTTGGTAGGATCATGAGATGGCAAACTTAGAAGTTTTCTTGGTTGAAATATGCCCGTTATCCCTATCCGATGTATCCGATATCCGTGTATCGTTATCCGTGCTACTGAGTTATATCAGCATTCATATTGACACGAGTATTCGAGGCATACAATGCACCTTGTCCAGTGTTATGACATGAGGGCGTAGCAAATCATTTTTCTACCCCTGCTAACTTTTCCAAACTCGAAGTGTCTGAAAACTTTCCCGGTTGGATTAATCTTAGATAGCACCTGTTTTTTTCTCACGTCAGTTACTTCTCCATGTAATTTTAAGACAGACAGCTAAATTTGGGAATCCCTTACTTCCACTGCTATTTGTCGAAACATAACGAGTTATAGAAACATGTAGGCCTACAAGAAATTCCATTTCTAGAAGTTTCTAGAATTACTTCAAGAAGTTACATTGTATGCATAATAAATTTGAAGTTTCATCTATTGATAGAAATACTATAATAACAATTCTTAAAATGATTTATACAGTACAGTAATACATATTAGTACAGTACAGTAATATTATACAGTAGTTCGTATGTGAGAAGGACTAGATTTTGGTAGAAATATTTCAAATTATAGTTTATATTAGTTTATCATCTGCAAGGAAAAGGACTAAGCATAGATTATGAAAGCCACTGGCGGCTCGTGCCCACGAATCAGGACTGGTGAAGTGCTGTACAGTAAAATATACGGACACTTCACTTGTTTCATGGGCACGAGCCTTCAGTGATGAAAACCATTTATTTGAATACAAACTGTACGTTTCTCTATTCATATATAAATGAAAACTATACTTTAGGAATAAATACATTTTTCTTGTATGCATATTTATTGTGTTGTGTCTGCAAAGAAAATAACTGAAGCCTGTCGGTTTGTTAGGCAGCTGAGTGACAGGCCAAAGTAAAAGTTTGAAATCAAACACGAAACAATACACTTTTCTATCTATAATTCCGATCATACCCTAAAAATATTCGGGCATATAAATAGTTATAGTGGTTCTAAGGCTCGTGCCCCTTGGAGTTTGTAGTCAAGGATTTCCCCTATCACACGCAAGCTGAGTTACCAACTTCATGGCGAGATAATGTAAAGTGGGAATGAGAGGAGAAAGCAGTCAGGAGACGGATTCGCTTGAGGGTGAGAAAGAGATTCAGATTCACTCTTTCACTTTATTCATGAAGATCACATAGTATATAGGCTTAAATCATGAGATAGATAAAATAAAAATAAAAATCAAATACCCTTTTAAACTTTATTCTATCTATCAGTTTTGAAATAGCCCTGAGTTTGAAGTTTAATTTTTAAATCATAGGCCTAAGCTATGAACATAAATGATGAGATCAATGATTACACAGTTCGCTTAACTTGACTTATCAGAGTATAGACTATTGTTACATGTATAAAGACACAGATATTTATCTATGTATTTATTTTATTATTATTATTTTTCTATTTATTCTGTAGATGAATTACAATAAAGGGTTAAAACACAGACAGAAAATATGGTATTCAATTAGCTGTGAATTCCGGTGGTATCTAAATAAAATGACCGATTTTACAAAATAAATGTCCATTCTTGACAGAGATTTGATAAGTGAGTTACACAGCTTTATAAAAATATTAAAGGCGGTCGGCGAATGATTGTTATCAATGCTCCACTCTGTTCGGGCAGTCAGCGAATGGTCTGTAAGAGCATATTGAGCCGAGTGTAGCCGCAGAAAACCGTTTCACTCTTGTGGACAGCTTTTAAA
The DNA here is from genome assembly GCA_017141385.1 of Sogatella furcifera. Lineage (NCBI taxonomy): Eukaryota > Metazoa > Arthropoda > Insecta > Hemiptera > Delphacidae > Sogatella > Sogatella furcifera. Next base: position 5,934,168 of record CM029552.1, read on the forward strand.
CTGTCCTGACAGAGCTGAGCATTAATAACAGGCATTCGCCAACCGCCTTAATTTTTGGCACCATTTGTAGTAAAAAGAGTAAGGAAACCTGTAATTGAATATATATTTCACAGTGAGTGAAACGTATCAGAATATGGAATACATCTATTGCAGTCTATAATATAAATTTTGATAACATCAGTCATTACAGGCAGAAAGAAGCACTGGCGGCTCGTGCTCACGAAACAGGTGAAGTGCTGTACAGTAAAAGATACGGACACTTGTTATAGTCTGTTCAAGCAAAGAAGAGCCTCTGGCAAGATGAGAAAAATACTCCAGCTCGGACTATATTAGTTCGAAAATTATTAGATCAGAATGTTTCCTACTACTGAGGCAAATTAATCATATTTGAACCAATATTGACCGAGTTGGAGTCATTTTCTCATCTTGCACGAGGCTCTTCTTTGCTTTGACAGACTATACGTGGGTACGAGCCGGCAGTGGAAAGAAGATGCAAGATTGGAAGACTTTTGCAATTTAAGTAAATTCAGTTAATTAAATTTAATTGGTCTTCGTGCAATCGGCCGCCGTTCCGATACAATATTTCCTTCTTCCCAGCATTTTACGAACGTTTCCAAGAAAAATAATTCTCAAAGGAATTATCAGCTTTTTCTCGAAGCTCGACCGGATTTGGTGGAATAGTTGGTCTTTAAGTTCACAAATGATTGCAAATAACAAGTTGAAAATAGACGGTATAGTCTGTCCAAGCGAAGAAGAAATTCTGGCAAGATGAGAAAATGACTCGGTCAATATTAGTTCAACAATTATAAATTCAGTCTCAAATTGTAGAAAACATTCTGCTCTAAAATTTGAGACTAAATTCATCATTTTCCAACCATTATTGACTAGTGCCATTTCACATCTAGTGCCATTTTCATTCAATCTAGAGCCATTTTCACATCTTGACAGAATGTCTTTAATAGCTGATGCCAAAATTTCAGGCGGTTTCGTCTGCTTTTTGTGCGCTTTAACAGCTGATTTTGTCAATTAAAATTGTCATTCAGCTATGCCTAGATGATGATTTGAAATCAAAAGAGAGAATGGATACTTTACTCATCACCTATGCCACCTATCATCCACCTAATTAGCAATATCGTGGTTATACTCGTATTTTTATTTTTGGGAAAAGTAGAGCTCCGCTCATCCACCAATCATGGTGCTGCATCGTCACTGAACGCATTGGTGGCTGGAACAGCCATTTTGTGAACAATGAAAGCTCGTTTCCAACCAATCAAAGCAGGCTTTCAACAAGTTTGAAAGTGGGAGTGGGAGTGGTATAGCTCCGCCCATCAACCAATCACAGAGTTGCATTATGGAAAATGACAAGCTAACTGATGCGACCATTTCAGCCATTTTCTAAGCAATGGATGCTGATTTCTAATTCCCTAATTATGGGTTGCTCCCCACGTAGAAAGTCATTTGCATATGTTTAATGCTCCAACGTTCACTATGAATATTTTTTAATATAGGTAAGTGAAAACAAAGGTCAGATCCACTAAGTTCATTTCAAATACCTCACTAAGAATCACTGGCGGCTCGTGCCCATGTAACAGGTGAAGTGCTCGTATCTATTACTGTACAGCACTTCACTTGGTCGTGGGCTCGAGCCGCCAGTGCTAAGAATAAACTTTGTGGATCTGACAACCTTTGTTTTCACTAAATTATGGATAAGTTACAAAACATCTCTAATAAAAGTGTAAATTCTATAATATTCTAAAATTTCATACATTATACGATAAATACGTAAGAAGATGTTGAAATAATGATGTCTTCTTGATTGTCTTCCCAAGCCTTTTTGATTAGATTGTTTCAATGATACATGATTTTATGATAAATACGATTTCGATTTGTTGAAATACAAGACTTATACATCTATACAATATTATACAATACAATGGGATTTGCGATCTTTCAATAAGTTAAACAAAACATTACTCAAGTCGTTTTGATAATTATTATACAATTGATAAAATCTTATTGAAATGTCTTGGAGTTGTTTTCAACATGTATAAAAATTGATTGAGTTTGTGTATTTGATTCTGATTTGAACTGTGGTTACAAAGCAATTCAGGTACAATAATTTCACCCAAAGCTGCTAAATTCACAAATAATCTACGGTAGTTGGACAGACCCAAAGTCTGTCCAAGCAAAGAAGACATTCTGGCAAGATGGGAATATGACTTCAGATCGGTCAATATTGGTTCAAAAATGATAAATTTGGTTTCAAATTGTAGGAAACATTCTGTTCTACAATTTGAGACCAAGTTTGTAATTTTTGAACCAATATTGTCAGAGCTGTAGTCATTTCCCCATCTTGCCAGAATGTCTTCTCTGCTTGGACAGACTATTGGTTTCTGTTCGTAAACGTTTGGTAATTTGACGAAAACGAAGCCATCGCGTTCTAGCATGACTGTTGTCAACTCAGAAACTAATTTTGAAAGAAAGGAACGACCGGCAAAGTTTATTCGGCCCATTATAGAGAAGGCATTGGGCATGGGCCTAATTCGCAGGGAATTCGCGTGCGTCTAATAAGTGTGGCAGTGGAGAAACAAGCAACACGCCATGGATTTATATCGATGTTTCTTGCCAGCTAGAACATAGAACTTCCTACAACACTCAAATTCTTACACTTGGATTATGGTGTAGGCTTCATTGAGTTGAAAGAAAAAAAATATTCATGGTCTCAGCCAATCAAAGTTCTTACTTGTCACACTACTCGTACATTGAATGAGAAAAATACAATTTTTGACTCTAGAAAAATAATTATTTGACGCTAGATTCAATTATAAAAATACCTATTTTTGAAACTAGTAAAATACCTATTAAACACTTGATTGAATAATGAAAATACCAATGTTTTAAGCCAGTTGAAGTTTAAAAGTTTGAGAGAATAAAGTCAAAGTCTATTTCAATGCTCTCTGGTTAAGGTTAGAAAGAAACAAAGAATATAACTCAATTATTTTATTCTCTCTGGTTGAAGTTGTTATAAAATGAACTTGTTCGCTCCTTCACACTACCACAGAGAAGGGAGAAAGTCCCTGACACTATAGTCTGTCCAAGCAAAGAAGAGCCTCTGGCAAGATCAGAAAATTACTCCAGCTTGGTCAATATTTGTTAAAGGGTTATAAATGTGGTCTTAATAGTAGATCAAATTGTTCCCTATAATTTGAGATCAAATTGATGAATTTGAACCAATATTGACCGAGTTTGAGTCATTCTCCCATCTTACCAGAGTGTCTTCTTTGCTTGGACAGACTATACATTGAATTAAAAATTGAAAATATGTTCAGTCAGTTTAAGTTGAAGTTGAAGTTGATACACATAAAATTAGGATTTAGGCTGGTGTGACACTAAACTAAATGGGAAATGTACAGTACTTGACATCACATGCCCTTCTGGAAGAATAATGGCGCAGGAGGATTGGATTTATGCCGTGGGGTCAAGATGGATATCTTTTTGTGTAAATCATGACTACTGTTCACTACCAGAAGTAGTTGCAGAAACATGCAATGTATGGTTTTTAAATAGAGATGAAGGATATACTGTATTACTAAAGAAATTGACGGTTCGCGAATGTTTGTTAGTAGTGCTTAGCTCTATCAGAACAGTCTGGAAGCGGTCTGGACGAGTGCCAAACTATTCAGATAAGGTTGCTTTCGACTCTCGCACTCGCAGATTGCTTGCCGTATGATTGAATTATAGATTTTATCCATTCACTTCAAACAAATTATTTAGTAAATTATCTTGTAAAAAATATTAACTTGCCTCAAATTAATACTTGTTAGCCACTTACTCATTACATATTAGCTAATAGCTTGAAAAAATATTTTTAAAAGGGTACTCTGATTATAATAATTTTTTTAAGTTTCAAAAAATACAGTAGCCCTAGAAGAAGAGAAGTATTAGCTAATAGCTATGTGATTAATTATTACAAGATGGGAACAAATGAAAGTTTTGTCCATAAAGCTCCGTTTTTTAACGGAAACTGTAAATTTATAATCTGAATCGCTTTTTGTATTACTTTTTGATCATACGATCTATAGTCCATTCACGATCACTTGAGACGAAATAAACAAACCTTTTGCGTGTGTGTGCGTGGAATGATAGGTCTTCTTCGATGCGAAACAGTCGGCTGCAGTCGAACAAGCTGACTCTTGTCTGGAGCTGTGATTGGATACAGTCTGACTTTTCTTGTCCCAAGACTTGTTGTCTTGAGCTGTGATTGGCTACAGCTGTTGGTCTGTGGCCGAACGTTTCAAATAGAAGAAGACCTTCCATTACACGCACACACACTCACAAAGTTTGTTTATTCTGTCTCAAGTGATCGTGAATAGAGTATAGTTGTTAATACAAATAACAGAAGGCACTTCGACAAATTGTTATTTCAATTCCATACAACGTCACCACAGGATATAGGCCCAGCTGGATATAGTCCACACCTCTATAGCTGGACCTCACGAAATATATAGATATATCTTTTGACTATTGGTAAGGGCGTTTCAGCTAGATACTGTAGTTTCTAACAACATGATGTTTGTATAATGCAAATGGGAACATAACAGTCACATTGAGTCCAATACGTGTATAGGAAGCTGAATTCTATCAAATTATTTCGAAGAGAAACAAGCATACCTCTCCCTCGCATCCATCCCGATAACAACCTGGCCTTGGAGATTATAATACAGTTGTCGATGGTATTGTACAATGTACATGTTTGGAGGGAATGTTACATTATTACCTACATTGCCGAATGTCCTGCACGAGTTCATTGTATTTGATGGAGGTGATAAAATGGATCTCCCAAATCAGATATGAGGATTCTAGGTTCCACTTCCACATTGAAGCTCTAGTGAAAGCTGAAACAGCTCTGATCATTAATTTTCTCTTTCATTAATTCATTTATTGATTTTAACATTCATACAAAATAATGAAACCTGGAGGTAAAACTGGGCACAGTCTGTACGTTTCCTCTCCCAAACAAATTTTTATGAAGACGATGTTAACCGAAATGTGTTACTCATTGTAACTCATATAATGCAAAATTATATGTTTACTCTCTCAAAGAAATTTCTATGAAGTAATTTTTTACCGAAATGAGCTTAAGAGCTCTTGAAATCTTTCTCCATGTGGGGAAAAATTCTATTGTTTTTTTCTTGTTAATTTGGGTATTCCATTTGAATTAATAAAACTGAATTGAAAACTTTAATGTGAAATTCAACTATACGCCAAAATACAAATTATAAAAATGAAACACATTAGAAATTACAGGTTGTATTTCAGTTGGAAAATTACAGATCAGTATTATATCAGTAACTTCTTCAGGCTATTCGCTAAATCAACTTTCTTCAACCGCAAAAAATCAGATAGCGATTTGAAAGTGGATTAAAGTCTGCAAAGCCGGTTTATATAGATAATAAAATTGCAATTATTAATGTCTTGCTTGAAAAACTTGTTGTCATTAGTTGTCGTGTCTGATGAAGAGGATTTGTCCCAATTTCTTCAGGAATGACTTAGATTAGGCTGAATCACAGAGTTTTCGCGTAAAAATTACACTTCCCTATCTGATGATTGTAACCTATTGCTTCTATTGTCTCTTTTGATTTCAAAAACATTATCTAGCCATAGCTAAATGACAACTCCAATATTGACATCAGCTGTTGGAGCGCACAAGAAGCAGGCGGAACCGCCTAACCTTTTAGCGAAAGCTATAATATCATGAAACGAAGAATATATTCCTTTTTACTCATTTTCAAACACGTTAAAAATTACTGTCCCTTCTCTTTTTTATCATCCAATTTTCAGTTAGATTAATTTAGTCAACCATATACATACTACTGGTCGAGCTAAGAAGACATTCAGCAAGATGGGAAATTGTCTCCAGGTAAATCAATATTAGTTAAAAATATATAAATTTGTTCTCAAATTGTATAAAACATTCTGCTCTACAATTTGAGAAAAAATTGAAAATTTTTGAACCAATATTGACAAGCTGGATCCATTTTCACATCTTGTCAGAATGTCTTCTTTGCTTCAGCACACTATACTGGAATAGTTGAGTAGCTAAATGATAGACGATAGATATAGACTGTGGACAAATAGACGAATGGACAAACAATCTGCATAAACCATAAAATTTTACATTTTATTCAGTGCTGTTTTCAAAGCTGGTCCATCTATGTCCACTAACTAACACTGAATAACCAATGCCTATCTCATATGCATGAGAAACCACCTTATTTCATGTCCAACTCATGCAAAAAACATATATTATTATCAAAGTGACCTAACACGGATCAGGATGGACACCAATCACTTTCTTCAAGCATCCTGCTGTAGTCTGTCCAAACAGAGAAGACATTCTGGCAAGATGGAAAAATGATTCCAGCTCGGAAAATATTGGTTCGAAAATTATGAATTTGGTCTCAAATTGTAGATCAGAAAATTTTATACAATTTTGAAACCAAATTTACAATTTTTGAACCAATATTGACAGAGCTGGAGTCATTTTCCCATGTTGTCAGAATGTATTCTTTGCTTGGAAAGACTAAAGGTGCCTTGATCGAGGATTTCCTGATAGGCAAAACACGTAAGAAGATCGTGTAACTTTGTAACGGACAAGTGAAAGTGCTCTCTAATCACTCACTTGCAATCTCTGTAATCCATCTAAAGCCTGGTGTATAGGTGCTACATAATATTAACGTGTAGCTGCACAGACTTTATAAATGCAGTAAATATACACTCGACTACTATAGTCTTACCAAGCAAAGAAGACATTCTGGCAAGATGGGAAATTACTACAGCTCGCTCAATAATGGTTCAAAAATCATTAACGTGGTCTCAAATTGTAGATCAGTATATTTCCTACAATTTGAGACAAATAATCAATTATTGAACCAATATTGACCGAGCTGGAGTCATTTTTTCATCTTGCCATAATGTCTTCTCTACTTGGACAGACTAGCTGCAGGGTAATTTGGCAAGTTAAACTACTGTTTCAATTTTCTTAACGCCGAATTTATACTGATTCACATCCAGTTGTATTATGCAGTTTTCATGCATAAGAAATTTATTCAATATACAAATTGAGAATTAATTTTTCATTAAATTCATCCTAAGTCTGGTAAAAACAGCTACACAGAGAACACAGCTAAGTGCTAATTTACTTCACTTATAGCTTTAGAGTGATTTGGTGAGTTATGCAATAGATACGATATTTTTAATATAGATTTAATTAAAAAATGAACCCAGTATAAAAACCATATAACAGGATACCACGACTTGACTGTCCGTGAATACGAACGATTGATTTTACGTCTGGTTGGTCATGCTAATACGAGTACTAAGGACGTTGACAATTGTTAGTTCAAATTACAGCTAGGAGTTAACTTTCTATTTTTTCTTCATTTTATCACCATGCACTGAATGCATCTCTCATTGCATTAAGAGTATAATATTCTAGAATCTAGATGACCTTGTAAAAAAATTATGAAATCTATATGTCGAGCCTGATTGAGTATTGATTTACAACCTTGTCCAACAACCTGGAATGAAACAGGAATTGAGTATTCAGATTGAAAACGGATAATATAAAGCAATAAATTAAATTAAAAAACTGTTATTTGAATGAAAAGGATGTGCGGACAAACATTGAAAGTAGAGGAACAGACGGACAGCCAGACAAATATATAAAGTGATAGTTAATCGAGCATATAACTGGTTCCTTGAAGAATCCGTAATTAGTTACAAAAAAAGATTCCAGGTTGCTTTCTCCTATTACAAGAACAAGTAATAACACCAGGATTATGAGTATAGTTTGTCCAAGCCTAAGAAGACATTCTACCAAGATGGGAAAATGACTGCAGCTCGGTCAATATTGGTTAAAAAGTTTTTAATTTAGTATCAAATTGTAGATCAGAATGTATCCTACATTTTGAGGCCAAATTTACCATTTTTGAACCAATATTGACCGAGATGGAGTCATTTCACCAGAATGTCTTCTCTGCTTGGACAAACCATACCATCATTTAGTATATAGAGTATGGATCAAGGCAATAAAACCAATGAAAAATAACGTCTCTTCTTATTATGCTACTACACTCTCATTATATTCCTATACGAGTTGGGATTTTTGGGCTCCAATATATCGGAAAATGGAGGAAAAAATTGCAGAAATTTAATAAATTATATTATTCTTTTCCAAGTCGGTGTTACTTGAGCAGAATCGGAAATAGAGTGGCAAATAGAAAAATAGTTTATTCCAGAGTTTTCATGTAGTATTCATTGGAAACTGAGTTATCAAGGTAGTTGGTGATTGTCCAGTCAACTTAATACCTATATAACACTGATTCTAAAATTCAGATATTATAAAAACCTGGATGTACTGGCTTTAATTGATAGAGATCAAGTTGTTCGAGCGGTGTGTACGTAGTTCAATTTACTTTAATGATGATACATTCTAGAAGATACACAATAATGATACATGTATCAAGTGAAAAATCTGAATTAATTCGATAATAGTAGGTTTTGTATTATTAGTGAAAAAAGAGTTTCCAATTTTATTAATGATTTTTGACCTACAAAGGTAAGTCTTTTACACTGAAGGCTCGTACCCACGAAACAGGTAAAGTGTCCTTATCTTTTACTGTACAGAACTTTACGAGCCGCCGGTGGTATTTTATCATTATTGAAACAAGAGTTTTCAATTTTATGAATGCTTCTCCAACATGTATCATGTGCCTCAAAAGATCGAATAGCGGTCGCGGTGGCTAAGGGTTACCAAAGCCCAACCCATTTAAAAAAAAACATTTATCATTCAGTGAATCTTCTTCAATATAATTATCATCTTGCAAATAAATTGAAACTTGCTCACACCGCTCATATTAATCGAACTATTTCTCGAAACCTGTGATAAGAAACATTCGAAACACTACAACGCGGTTCGAAATTACCAGACAAGACCGCGCCCTAGTCTAGCGTCAGTCGGGGAAAATTAGGTCTTGAGACAATTACAAGAGAAAGGGAGAGAGATAGGATGAGAAACGAGTTGGAAACAAAACCAAGATAAACATCACTAGTAGCGCAACAGAAACAGCGGCAGGAAATTAATTCCCGTCAATTTGTTGTTGTTCTGCCGCGAATCTCACATCAGCTGACTCCCACGACCGCTACAAAGTGTGAGTGATCTCATATTGTCAAAGACGGACAGTCCCATATTGTCGTCAAAGCTCACAAAGCTTACATTGTCTTCAAATCTCGATCATTTCCATATTGTCTTCAAAGTTTGAACAGATTTGAATATTGTTTTCGGACTTTGACTAATTACTCCTTGTCGTCAAAGTTTGATCAGAACCACAGAATCCGATATTCTCATATTGTCTCCAAAGTTTGATCAGAATCGAATTGTTTTCGGATTTCTATTTATTTATTTATTACAATATCAAGGAAGACTACAGGCATTATGCCCAAAACAGTCTTCACTATAATTCACAAACAAGTTAACCAGAATGTTACAGAAAAAGAAGAAAAAAGAACATGCAAATCGCAATAGCTATGCAGTAATCGTGAACACTGTGCAGTACAAAAGCGTTCTAGCAGAATAGTAAAAATTGAATTAAGAATAGATCAAATGAAGAAAAATCTCTAAAATATAGGTTCCTAGATATAGATAGATAAAAGATAAAGATATATGTTCATCAGAGTTACTTATAGGAAAGTTAAAATGCTCTATTTTGTCTTGATACTCATTGTCATCAATGTTCGGCAAAACCTAAATTGTCATCCAAGCTTCTGGTTGTTGTCAAAGTCCTACATTGTTGGCATCCTAATCGATTCATTCGAAATTAATCTGTTGATAGTGTGTTCATGCATTGAATGAAATACTGCTGAAAAACGTATCTCACTCGCCCTTCCGGGTCATATTATACCAATAATCAAATGATAGTATAGTCTGTCCAAGCAAAGAAGACATCTTGGCAAGACGGGAAAATTACTACAGCTTGGTCAATATTGCTTCTAAAAATATATATTTGGTCTCAAATTATAGATCAGAATCTATCCTACAATTTGAGGCCAAATTTATTATTTTTGAACCAATATTGACCGAGCTGGAGTCATTTTCCCATCTTGCCTAAATGTCTTCTTTGTTTAGACGGACTATAATTGGAATGGTCGCTGAATAAGAGAATCAATTGTGCAGTTTCATGTTCAATTTTCGGTTTTTTAGTAACTCAATCGACTATTTTCTATTGAATAGCCGAAATTGAATAGAATGAGTTTCTATGTGCAGCTGATTCATTTTGCAAAGGCTCTTGAATATGTATCAACAATAAATTGGAACAAGATTTCGTAATTAATAGATTATTTCCAAATTTAAACAAAAGTTATAAGGATTATAAAGTTTCAACATGGCTGTAACGCTGCATCATCGATACAGGAATATGATATAAATTTAGAATTCAAATTAATTGACCTATAGAACATAAATGTTGGAGAATTTGATCGAATTTTATCCAAGGTTTTTTCAATTAGGACTGATAGAAGTCCATTAGAGTTATTTGGGAAACGTTTTAGGTTATTGTGTTTTGACAATAGAAAGAATAGAAATTATTGACCATAAAAGCGCAAATTTTGCGAGCGATTTGGTCAAGTTTCTGAATAGGTTTCCAATTAGGATAAGGGAGTCCATCAAAGTTGATTGAAAACTTAGATTATCGTGTTTGTCAGTCTTCCAACAAGAAAGGTATTAAATAGGTATTAGAGGTATTAAATAGGTATTAAAGGTATATTGAATAGCAACCACGGACCACTCAATTTCTGGCAGAGCTCAAAGGCGATGTTTTCAAAATTACGTGCTGACAAGGACCTCATTTCACTTTGGAAAGCCATGAAAAGACTCATGAATTACTTAATAGACAACCACAAATCACCTGCGAATCCCCAAAGACTGTTCTGCCACTGTTGTTGACAATACTGTCGATATATCGACACACAATCGACTACTCAACGAATCCTGCATATTTTCCTCACTTCTTTTGTTGACACGCTGTCGATATATCGATTTATCCTCGATTATACAATCGATGCACAATCGACGATGTTTTAGGACAATGTAAAAGAGGCTTTACCATTACTAACCAACTGACCAGTAATTTATTACTGTGGTGCTCTGATAGATGAGTGGTCCTTCTTTGCGAAGAGCGTAGATTAATCAAATTGTTGTTTTGTCAAGTTTCTTCATTTGTTATTGTGATGTTGATGCGTTTTGAAGACAACAAACAAGTTTGTTCGCTAATTGATCAATTTACTCGTATTTTTAATTAATTATGAAAATAGATTAATTTAGCTTTTGTGATGTGATTGGATGACAAGTAATTTTAAAATAGGTCATAATCAATTGGTTTAACTATTGAGATTGCTGAAGCATCTTGGATACCAGTGTTCTTGTTGATAAATTAATTGACTATTCATTTTTTAAATAAATTATAATTGATAATCTCAACGGATAAGAAGCGATTGGCTTTGTAATCGTGCCGATTTCCAATCGCAAGACAAAATAAGAAACGTGCATCTGTTCCTCCCAACGTAAGGGTGTCCATTTTTCCGTTGAACGACAGCTCTACTCATAGTGAGAAGAATCAGTAATTTTATGGCTTAAAATTTTAAAAAATTGTTTTAGCCTATATTTTTTAAGCTATCAATGTTGTTTTCTTTGGTTTATAATTTATTAGATTATTTTAATCAATCTTCTAAATTCTAAATTTGAAAGTGTTTTTCCTGGATTGAAAGTTATCTGTTCGAGCAGTGCTACCTTATTTCGGAAAATATTAACTTTATTGAAAATTTTTGAAGAGAAATAGTACAGGCTATGCCTAATTTTTCCTTCCGATTTCAGTATTTTGTATAAATTTATGAATAAATGGTAATGAAATGAAATGGAATTTAATTCATCTATGAGAATCAGACACAGAGAAAGAGGAGATAACCCACGATAACATACACATTGATCTTCGATCTTTAGTTAACGGCCGATTAGGTATTGATCGTCGGTTAGCGGTCGATTAGTGACAGGGTACTGCACTTGATCTATGCCGTTTGCATGAAATTCTGCTGGTGCAATAATATTACTATGTATCGCTATAGTATATATACCCTACATCCCTCCAGCCTGAAAACATAGACCTATCTCATATACATACATAAATTGTGTAATATAATTATACTCATACATATCCTGGGAATCGTATCCAGTGGACCCTATTTATATACCATACATATCCAACCTATTAACTATAGTAATAGTCTATATTAGTTTTGTGTACATCTTACATTATTCACTCTGTATATCTACTGTAATTGATCAAATATAGTTATGATCTGAGCATGTATTGTGCTAATAATTATAGATTATCGGCACGGATATAGGATTTGCTTCACAAATAGGTTAGCATAGTTTGCTAATTTCATAATTTTCTCCTGTTATACTCCAATGAAGTTATTCACTTAGCCTTGCAAATCCAGTAAACTTCCTGGGGGAATATTGGCTCCACTTAGTATTCTAATAACTGTTGGTATCTGATTCGCTCCAATAGCCTAACTTGATAATAGCATAGAATAACTAATAGTAAAGTGACTACTAGTTTAGTAACTACTATTTTCTGTATGATAATAGGAATTATATTAGGCTACTGTTAGTAGGTGTGTGTAGTTTTTACTTTGTTAGTCCAAAACTAACAAATTTTAGGCCATCAGAATTAAATGAAATAACAATTTGCCTCAAAAATCTAACTTGAGTACAATTTGAAAATATAATAGCAGAGATTGCACATTAGGAAAATGGAAAATTGAGGACAAGCACATGACTATGTTAAAAGAAATAACTTGATGAAACTTGGATCTATCTACTCTAAATCCATTTTGATATGTGAAAATACAACTATTTTCTCAAGAATCTTTGAAAATGAACTATCCTCATTAAAGAAACCTTCTAAAATGCTCTGATAATGTCTTGTGATTGGTGAGATTGGATCCACAGCGATCAGAACAGACACTGATCAAATTCTTGGACCACATTGATTTACTTTCTTGGTTTATTTGTCTAGTAGCAGGATGCGCGAAGGACGATCGGTTTGATTGGAGGAGCCAAGCTGTCCTTCGCGTGTTCCGCAAATGGCTTGCGAGATGGTCTTGAGATAGAAATTGATAAGAAAAAAGTCTTCCAAGAATCTTCTGCCGCGACCCTCAAGGTCGACAGGAAAGTCGGCGGACTACTTTTCAGACATTGTTATTTTCTGAAAAACAACTACATGTCAAATCATTGGTCATACCACACCGTTCGTTTCCATTTTTGAAGAGTAACTATGTGTTGAAACTTGAAGCATTGGTCGTTTTACACTGAGCGTTTTTCTTTTTGAAAACCAGCTACTTGTTTGAGAATTGGTCATTTCACACCGTGCATTTTCTTTTTGAAAAACAGCTACGTGAAAAGACATTGGTCGTTTCACACCACGCGTTTCCTTTTTTGAAAAACTGCTATTTGTTTGAGAGTTGGTTAGTTCACACCGTGCGTTTTTTCTCAAACAGCTACGTGTTAAAGCATTGATCGCTTCACACCACGCGTTCCTTTTTTGAAAAAACATCAACTTGTTTAAGAATTGGTCATTTCACACCGCGCGTTTTGTTTTTTGAAGAACAACTACGTAGTATCAGAGACAATGTATAAGGTACGTAGGTGTACGTAGTCTAAGGTAGTATTGAAGCATTGATAGTTTTACACTACGCGTTTTCCGTTTTGAAAACAAACTACATGTTGAAGAATTGCTTGTTCTATACCACGCGTTTTCTTCATTGAAGTAAACTATGTGTATGATTACTGGTCGTTTTACACAGCGCGTTTTGAATTTTGAAAACAAATACGTGTTTAGGCATTGCTCTATTCACACCGCACGGTCAAAGCGCGCGTTGTTATCCTAGGACGAGCGTTGAAGATGGATTCGTTACGCATGCTTGCGTTATCACCATAGTAATATAACTATATACATGGTATTTATAAATACGTATTCTTCTTTCATCACCTTAGTAATTATTATTTGTACACTTTATTGTATAGTATAGATGTGTTTTATGTTATTTGTCTATCACGCGTCATTTTTCAATATCAACATCAATCTTAAGGTGCGCGGTTTTTTATAAAAATATGTCGGATGTTTTGTGAAAAGTTTTTGATGGCCAAGATCACATTTTGTTGATAGTGTTTTACGGTGATTATAGACTAGGTAAATAGTACATAGCAGTGGGATATGACATGATATGTTACTAATATAATAGCGTATGTTGGGCTTGTAAGAAGGATGAAGATGATTGAAAGGGTATTGAAACACAAAACAAAGATGTTTTTTCACCTCAACATCGATTAGTGAAAAACATTGGAGGGAAATATTTATGTTTTTCAATATCGATAAAATTTTTGCATCAATCAATCCACTGACATATTTGATACATTATTGAAGATGATATCATATCAATATGGAGGCTACTGTAATATTAAAAATAATAATATTGTTATTATTTTGTAAAATTGTGATGAAATCTATGAACTTCATTTTCTAAATTTGAAATGAAAATATTACTTTTCCCAGGAAAAATAGAAAGACATATGTAAAACAGTAGACATCAATGGGAAAACCAGTAAATATGGATTGGAAAATCAGTAAACATAAATAGGAAATACATCGATGTATCGATACCAATCCCTAATACATAAAGATGAGTCCATGATTTTTGTGATTGAATATTCATTAAATTCACTTGTTTGTGTTGTGCAGAGAGTATAGAATAAAGCCGCATATCGACAGTGCGAGGCATGTGCCGCGAATGCCTCACGGTGCGTTGCTACTGGTGCGACTGGAACGCAGTCGATCAGCTGTGGCCAATCACATCTCTTATTTTATCCTTTAAATTTAAAGGATAAAATAAGAGATGTGATTGGCCACAGCTGATCGACTGCGTTCCAGTCGCACCAGTATCAACACACCGCGAGGCATTCGCGGCACATGCCTCGCACTGATACGGGCCTTTAGACTTATAAGAATCAAATATTAATAGTAATTTTGATTGTTGCCATTCTAATTTTGTTCTCTCATCGGCCTCTTTACAATCTCCTACTGAGTTCTACTGCTCAGTTCTACTCAGTCTGACGTATGTTATTGAAAAGAATAGTTTTGACTCAAAAACGACTTCGTGTGATCGCGTCATAACTGTATTCCTAATCAATATTTGAATAGATGAAGAAACGAATAGATATAATTAGTGGGAAGATCCTCAAATTCAATAACCATTTCTATGCTTGTAGTAATTGAGGAAAACTTCGACCAATATTCATTTCTGACTTGAAATTAATGCTTTTTTTAACATACTTAACATTGATGATACAGGTTATATTGTTTTCACCTATGTTATTAGGGATTTCCGTGAATGTACAAGAATATTATTCAAATTGAAGGATGACGATAATCCAGTTCCTACTCGAATTTAATGGGAGTTTTTTCCTATTGTATGGGAATTTCTAGGATCTATAAAGTATTTTCAGATTATATTGAGAGAGATGGAGATCAGGATATTCAATATCTTTCTTTTTTTGCAAAAAGATTTGGGGAAACTTCTGGTGAATAAATTGATTCAGAACAAAGGGACTAAACACTAATATTGCAAATATTATCCTTCTCTTTTTTCCTCCTCCTCCTCCTTCTCCTTTTCTTCCCTTCTCCTACTCCTCCTCCTTCTTCTTCTTCTTCTTGTTCTTCACCCTCTACTTTTCCTTTCCAAATAAAAGTGTGAAGAGATGAATCATTACGTCTTTTGAGATAAAAGTATTTTTCTTGAATAGAAGATTTTTTCAAATTGATAATTTAATTTATTGAAACTTTAATCCAAAGTAATTTCGATAGCTTCCCCTATTTTCCAATTACTATATTACTAAATTCCTCAAAACAACTGGTACTTTATAATCTGATTATACAGTCACCGTAGTCATAACAAGCTTTAAAATGCACTATTGACTATGACTACAGAGAGTTTATAATCTGGTTATACTGTCACTATAGTCATGGGAAGTTGTGAACTTTACTTAATTCAAACAATGTGAGAAAAAGTCCTCTACTTTTGTAGTAATGATCACAGAAAACCAAGTAGAAGGTCATCTCGAGGCAGCTTGGTGGAGAGACTTGCCACTCTTATAATTTATTTAATTACACTTTCCCAGTGATGGTGGTGGTAGTGCAGACACATTCTTGGGAAAGAGAGCACCAAAAGAGAGAGAAAGAGAGGGGAGAGAGAGAAAGATAGAGAGTGAGAGAGAGAGTAAGTGGATGAGAAACAATCGAATAAGAAGTGAGCCAGAATGTTTTTAGTTTTAGTGGGTTGTGTGACAGTGAACCTGTAAAAGTGGGCCACTTAGAAGTGTGGGCAAGGGGGCATTGTGTATGTGGGGAGACACTGTGAAGGGGGGGCGCTCTTCCAGTAGGTACCCACCTAATGTAAACGTTGTCGGCCGTAGCAGTCGCAATGCGGTTTTTGATTGCGGGCACTGAAGACGGACACCCCTTACAAACATCCCCCTTCTTACAAGCACCCCCCTCACTAACACAACCTCCAATAAACGCCATTTTTAAGACTACGATGTGGTGTTTATAGATCGTGAGGGATGGCTTTACCTTTGGACGGTGTTGGAGTGAATAAGAATCATTTTTCGATACATACGTATCTCTTCGAGTAGTTGTGAAGTTGATATTGTGGTAGTTATCCATAATAAATGAAAAGACAAGATGTTGTCAAACCACTGATTTATTAGAAAATCGAGATACCGGTTTCGGTTGTTACACCATTATCAATCTCTGGTAAACCGTATTGTTTATAGTTTAATCTCTGGTAATTCGTATTGTTTGTAGGATATAATAAATAAAAATCAGCAATTTTGAATACAATCATTTAAATATTTTCAATAAATGTAAATCTTTGTACCCTTTTTCTAAATAATTTTTATGTTAAAATAAAAATTATTTCATGTTAAAATAAAAATTTTATTTTAAAAAAGGGTACTGAGATTTACATTTATTGAAAACTTTGGTAAGTAGCCCTAAAAAAGGAAATAATCATTTCAATAGTTGGAAGAAGTTCCTTTCTTCTATTTATGAAGCTATAATTGGAGATTCGAATTAATTATTATCGTAATCTATTAATTTATTATACATTAATTGATGTATTGTTTGTTGTATAGCTGACGCTAAAAAGTTGGGTGGTTTCGTCTGCTCTTTGTGCTCTACAACAGCTGATATTGTGAATTGCAGTTGTCGTTTAGCTGTGCCTAGATTATGTTTTTGAAATTAAAAGAGACAATAGAAGCTTTATATCAGCTGTTAGTAGGTTACATCACGTACAAGAGACAGACGAAACCGTGTTTGCTATATGAGCAACTCAATCGACAATGATAATAAATGCAGTCATGTCTTTTTGTATCTGGAACGTTTGAAGTATAGTCTTGTCGAGCAAAGAAGACATTCCTTCAAAATGGTAGATGTTCAGTGCTGCCAGCAGTCGGAATGAAAATAGTCCCACTCTTACCATCTGTCTCTCATTACATCTCACCAGCGGTATGTTGACAGAAGTGATTTTGCACTAAAATTTTCAGACCTGCGCATGTGTAGTAACACTCTCGCTTTAAGAGGCCATTTTGAAGGAATTTCTTTTTTGCTCGACAAGACTATATCTAAACATCTTTAAACATGATTGACAGTAAGTATGTGTCATTTCGTGATTCCTTTGCAGAAGCGTAGTAGAAAACACTGATACAGAACAGAGTATAAAAGAGAAGAACTATAATACATTTACACTTCAGTATACACTTCTACTTCTTCACTCTTTGAGAAAACTACCTCTATGCTCTCAGAGAAAATACGCGTGAAATTATATAGAAGTATCTGTGAATGGTATACGTGCAGCAATTCGAGAAACCACCAATCATTCAGAAACTGGAAGTATAAGTCAGTCCAAGCAAAGAAGACATTCTGACAAGTTGGGAAAATAACTCCAACTCGGTAAATATTTGTTCAAAAATTATAAATTTGGTCTCAAATTGAAAAGCAAAATGTTTTTTACAATTTTAGAGCAAATTACAAACTTTTGAACCAATATCGACCGACCTGGAGTCATTTTCCATCTGGTCAGAAGTTCTTCTTTGCTTTGTGGACAGACTATTGAACTGTAATTTTAAATGCTTTTTCTGCAACGTGTTTCTTTTTTATGTTTTAGAGCTTATTTTCTGCTAGTTGAGCTGTGTTATTTTCAAGCCGGTTATTGTCCCACCTAGATTTGTAGAGTATCTTTGGTATCATCTCAAGGTAGATATTATGAATTATGTTACTTTTTTGTGTGATCTTTTGCAGTCGAATATTTAGCAAAGCTAGAGGCACCATTCTGTTTATTAACAGAATAATTATTTTTATAATGGATATGGACCATTATTAGGGTCCATATCCACTGTCAGTTCGAACTGACAGTTCGATCGTTCACAGCTGATCGTCCAACGATTGGCTGCCAGTTTACAGCTATTTTGGACTGCCGGTTTACTCATCCACTTACAGTTTCAACTGCCACAGTCCAAAGTGACCCGACCCTATACTTTCCATAATATTCGTGTATATCCTATGAAACGTTATCAATGTGAGCAAAATTTCTACTAAGATTTCAATGAATTATATTATTATCAATGAAATCCACTTGTACTGAGATTTGTTGATCTGAGTAAAATTGATTATTCTGAATTGTACTGCAGAAGTTTTGATCATCAAATTGAAAACGGTAAATAACTGAACCGGAAGTGCAGTGATCATGACCTTCTTTGCAGGTGATCCATCAACCTTACTTCAACCGCATAAATTAGTACAACAAATGAAACTCACGACCATTTTGAAAAAAGTTGAATTATCTGTGCAAATTGAACGTGTGGTAACAACAACAGAGAAGAAATTACATTCTGATGGCATAGCAGAAGCTATCAAAACTGGCGGTTGGCAAATTAATGTAATCAACTTCTCAACTCTTTTAGGACAGTCGGCGAGCGGTCTTTGAGAGCATGTAGAGCTGAGAGAGACTCCAGCTAAACCGTTTCGCTCTCGTAGACCGTTTTCAGACTGTCTTGACAGAGCGGAGCATTAATGAAAGAAATTCGCTAACCGCCACAATAGTTGCAATCTGCTTTGTACCGTAATGAGAATACAGTAGTCTGTACAAACAATGAAGACATTCTGGCAAGATGGGAAAATGACTCCAGCTCGGTCTACATCGATTCAACAATTATAAATTTGGTATCAAATTGTAGATTAGAATGTTTCCTACAATTTGACACCAAATTGATGATTTTTGAATCAATATTGAGTGAGGTGAAGTAATTTTTCCATCTTGCCAGATTGTCTTCTTTGATTGAACCAGGTCTTAATTATTTGACATGATGATTAACAAACAGTGTGACCTTGGTTAAAAATAGTCGGATAATTTCCTTCCGCAGAATGAATTAGGTTTTATTCACTTGTGTAATTTTAATTGATTACACTAATTGCAACTACAGCTTGTAAATTGATTAGTTGATTGTGTTTCGGGTTTCCTTCTTCTTAATTTCTCTTCGTCGTCTTCTGCGAGAGAGAGAAAAACGGTCGAACAGAATGAGTTGTTGGATTACTTGTCAAATTACTTCATTATTCATGGAAACGGATACTCAAATTTATCCACGAGTACTCTATTTTATTCATGGGAACTTTACTTTGATCATGGGTACTCAACTTTATGCCGGGGCATTTTATTTAGCCTCGCTAATATCTCAGTCTCAGTAAGTGCTTAGGGCCTAAAGACAAAAGTTGAGGGCCCAAAAGACAAAAAGACGAGTGTAAGATCTCAGTAGGAATCTAATAAGATCTGATCACATGAAATCATTATAATATTTAGTTAAATGAAAATATAAGATGCTGACAAACCACAGATTCTGTAATTTTGTTTTTTTACAATGTTTTCACTGAGCAAATAAAATTCATTTATTAAAAATCTAAACACCGGTTTCAGTTGATACAGATACACCATTATCAATCTCTGGTAAACAGACCTCCACAATTACTTAACAAATAATATTGAGCTGTTTTCTTTGAGTTAATCACATTGGCTAGAATCTTATTTCAATTTTATAGAATTTTACGTGGGTTTCAAGTCTTATTTTGTCCAGTCTGAATACGTTGTCCTTATAAATATTTTGAAATTGAAATATTAAATACGTTTTTACTGATATAACATACAATTTTTTTCAAAACTCGTACTACCAAAAATGCGAATTTAAACCAAACCTGTTGAGATCGATGAAAAATTTGCATACTAGACGGTTTTTATTGATGAGAGACCAGTTCAATTTTTTCACACTTTTCAAAATGTCAACTGTTTTCGCATTTATTCCAGCCTTTTCAAAAAATCCGTATTATGTAAGTAAATGGAATGTCAAACAAAAAAAGTACTCGTCACAACTTTGAATTTAGATTCTTTTGTGTCGCTTATTTTCGTTTGAGTCATACCACTGTCTGTGAATATTTTTGGCACCATTGTATGCTAAACCCGCATCCTTTCTAGGATTTTCATTCTTTCAGCATCCTTTTCAAGTTGGTTTTCAAATAATTAGGACGCCTTTGTAGAGGACAGTCCCTTTGATCATTTTACTGTAGTTTTTTCATCATCAAAACTTTATGGAAAAGATGGATCATCCGCTTCTCTACAGCCTTTACCACTGTATTCTAGTGGAAATCTCGATTCTAGCTTACTTTTGAGTAGTTTTCAAAGTGCATTAATTCCATCAAACAAATTGAAATAAATCATTTTGAGTTGATTTTTAATTTTGGGATAAATCTATGGTGTAACTGGCTCTTATTTATCACCCCTCTTACTAAACTGATCGAATAAATTTATTAAAATGAGTAAAAAAATCTATCACGTTTTCTAAGGAAAAATAGGTAACATACCAGTTTTCTCTTTCAAGTATTGGAAACTACAAAACAAGCTACAAAGACTAATAACACCTAAAGGATTGAATTTGCTCCAATCACTCGGTGAACAGAGTAGATTTTATTCATTCTTATTCAATCAAAATGTGAAATTCTTGGCATTATTTCATGACTTGTAGTTTTCTTCAATATACTTCCGCTCAAGCTAAACTTCATGAACTGCAAAGCTATCAACCATATTGTTTCATACACAAGATGATAATGTAATGTAACAAATCGAATTAAAAGATACAACCCCTTGTGGCAATGATGATTCAAACCCAAGACCTTTCATGCCACTTAATTAAATAGGTCTTTTTGTGTATATTCTTGGAGGTAAATTTTTACGTGAACACACGGCTTAACAAATATCGAATTTAATGTAGTAACAGGATTATGTGCAGTGAAGTAAATTTCTGTACAATGTTCAGTTAACTTAGACTAGCAGACCTAGCTGGGAAGGAAAGCATGGAATAAGTTTAAGAAGGGGTGAGGGGTATTATAGTTCGTCCAAGCAAAGAAGACTTTCTGACAAGATGGGAAAATTATTCCAGATCAGTCAATATTGGTTCAAAATTTATGAATTTGGTCTCAAATTGTAGGAAACATTCTGATCCACAATTTGAGACCAAATTCATAATTTTTGAACCAATTTTGACTGAGCTGGATAATTTTTCTATTTTGCCAGAATGTTTTCTCTGCTTGGATGGACTATGTCAGTAGGGTGAGTGGGAGGTAGAACCGTGACATCTCGCCTTATTGACTCGAGTCACGCGAGCCGTCACGAAGACTATACTTCATTTTTCATGTAACTTCCGAGTAGACGTTACACGTATAAGATCGAGAATACAGAGTATTCGAAGTCGGAAGTTACGTCAAGTAGAGTTTAAAAATTCTGGTCTGTGGACATCTTATTTCGCCTATAAGTCTTGATAATGACGTGGAATAAAGATGCGAGAATGATGGTTCATGTCAAAATGAAAAAATTGTCTTGATCATTGTTGTCAAATTGATCAGTTTGTATCAATAATTCTCTTGATTGTCCAACAATGCTTCTCTTACCTGTTATCAGTTGGCTAGTTGTAAATAGTTTTTGAATTTTCAGTTTATACATATAATAGTTATAGTATACCCTCCTTTGGGAGATTGGCTGTCGTTAGTAAAGACATTCAGTCGTTTCCCGTCTCTGGAGGAATAGTAATTGTTGCATTACACTCTAACTGATTAACTGCATGTTATTCAGAGGTGTTCTGCGCCGCCAATTGGTTGCGGAGACTGGCTTATGGTTGAGAGGATCAACGTGCTAACCACACGTTACCTCTATCCTGGTTGATGATTATTTGCATGCTGTAGGGTCTGTCCGGCCGGGGGTGGATTCTGGCGGGGTGGAGGGGGCGGCTTCGGCTCGGCCAGTGTTGGTTCGGGGACTGTGAGTTCTGATTGAGAGTTTATGGCTTTTGGGCCGGTATTGGTCGGGCTGGGGCCGTTTTCCTGTCGTGCCGGGGTGTCTTCTTGGCTTGAACGGGCTGTATATAGAGTGAATTTGAAACTGGCAACCAGCTGGTAGGCCTAGGCCCTTCATGGGCTGTTGAGCCAGACATACATACATATAATAGTAATGGATTGACATACTTATGATGAATTTATATTATTTTTTATTATCATCTTTGAGTTTCAAGCAACTAAACCGTTAAGTTTCTGGTTTAGTTCAACGTTATTTCATCTCATATAACTTGATGAGAATCTTTTTAAAACTAAGTACTCAAGAAGATACACAAGATGATACATGTATCAAATTATACACTTAAATTCATAAAAGACGTTTCAATAATGATACGAGATCTTCCACTTGATTTTTTTACATATCAAGCACTTTTCCGTCACAAATTACGTTTTCTGTAATCAATTTACAAATAAGAATCTGACTCCTAATCATATCCCTCTGATATTTCCATGTTAGTTATCGTAAAAATGTCCACCATATCATTGTTATCCAGAATTTTCCACTTTTTTGTGGAAGTTTATGCTGATTCATCGATTTAACTGCGGTTTATTATTGAAGAAGCATGTCGTGCTGTGAATGAATTATCTCCAACGTTTTATTGGGAGCAGTGAATAAATATAAATATGCTAAAATGTGAATAAATTTGATTACATGTGCATGCTCTATAGGCTAAAATTCTACTTTAGTATTTACTCTAACTTACTATCAACTATTAACTTAGTATTTTATGATACATTTATGTATACTACTTGTGTATATACGGATGTGACAACATAGAACATACAGTAGTAAATATTCTAAACTTGGGCTGTGTAGTTGATATAAACTACTTCCACGAATGCAGGTACGAATTACCACCTACTACGTAGCAGTAAGGAATAAGGAATAGGGATTGGAATAAGTGGAATAGGAATAAAGGTACTACTATTTATTCTTCTATGAAAACATGGTTTATTAATATCATAACTACGAGGTCTCCACAATTTTAGAAAGCATAAACAATAAACATACTGTATTATTGTAATCACATTGAGAAGTGGCTTAGTCCCGAAACATGTATGTAAAAAATAATACTTCTAAAGTTTTGTTAAAAAAGGGTATTTGTTTTTTTTTTCATTTTATTTATCAATTATTTTTAATAGCCCTAAGTTTAAAGTTTAATTTTCACATACTGTATGTGTATACATAGTTTGCGAGGCATTCGGTAGTTTCAGTGACTGCTTTAATGATGGCATACAAAGTGAGACTGGTGATGGGTGAATATTGTTTATTGCAATCTCATCCACTCCTACCCTAGGATTTATAAAACAAATTTTGTATTCCTATTTCTAGAGAATGTTATTGTACTGCTGTATATCAGAGTATCTATATCGAACAAGAATCTCATTGAAACTAAACACAATTTTTTAGTCTTCACAATGAGACTTGCTCTCAAGACTTCCTGGAAGATTTCGAATGAATTTTATCACATATTTAAATATCAAGATTGGTCTCTCAAGCTCGTATCCACCATTGAAATGAGTACATACACATTATATACAATACAGTATATACAATTTAGCTGACGCCAAATATTTAGGCGGTTTCGTCTGCCTTTTGTACGTGATATCTATATCTATAAAAGCGAAATGGCACTGACTGACTGATTCATTCATTCATTCATTCATCACCAGAACTAAAAATCCACTGCACCGAATGCGTTCAAATTTGGCAGGCATGTTCAGTTGGACGTTCAGACGCGCGCTAAGAACGGATTTTAGGAACTTTTCAAGGATACGCCAAATATTTAAGTTTTTCTATAGTTTTTCGGCGTTTTCTCAATTTTTTCGAGATCCAATCGGTAGAAAATGTTGATATTTGGTAGGTAGGTTCAGATAAGGTCCAGAAATGTTGTGTTGAGATATTTTTTAATTCCGTTCAAGATTACGCCAGTAATCAGGTTTTTCAAGATTGTAGATGTATTGCGGGTTGCATATCTTTCGCCTTGATACGACCAATCCTTACTGTAAATACAATGGTTCAGCGAGATTATAGATAAACTAATTTGGAAGATATTGAATCAAGTTTCAAACTATGTCCGATATAGTTCACAAGGTTACGCTCAATATTAGCGTTTTACTATTTTTCGGAATTTTCAGAGTTTTTCTTGGATTTTTTGAGAATAAATTTATAGAAAATGTCGAAATTTGGTGAACAGGTCCAGATTAGGTCTACAAATGCTGTGTTCAATAAGTTTTGAATCCCTTTTGAACGGAATTTGCAGGCGAGCGAAGCGAGCCTGTTTGACTCACTGACACTGCTGATACTCCGCCCCCTGGATAGGCGGAGAAGGCGAGCGAAGCGAGCCTGCCGGCTAGTAACCCACTATAGCTGATTTAAAGCGTATATTGTTTTCTGATTTCAAAAACGTAATCTAGGCTTAGCTAAATGACAACTCTAATTTATTGACAACATCTTGTATCTCTTGTACGTGATGTAACCTACTATCAGCTATACCCATCACAATTTTTCATTTCTAGCTACAGATCCATAGAATAATATGCGGTACTGCATCTATAGAAATCTATTGTACTATACATCTGTGTGCCTATTGAACTGAGAGACGTTAGGTCGACAATAAAACAGTATTGAATATAGGGTGGGTTGAGTCAGTAAGGTAAAGCATTCTCCACTGTACCTAGCATGCAATACAATAGCGCAATTCCATTTCGTGATATACGATGATATAGTTATAGAACAGCACAATTCCATCTCGTGTTATACGATTATATAGTTATAGAACAGCGTGTTTTCACTGGGTGATATAAATATAGAACGCAGTCGTTCTATCTGGTGATCACCTCCATTCGACTCCGGTTTGATATTACAAATCGACCCGCTAATATTATTATTGGAAGGGAGTTTGGTACAGTTTGCACAAGCTGACAAGAGACGCCATCCCAATACATTTCCATCGAGTTGGCGGCTCTTCTCAGCATGCTCGAGCTATATAGTTTGCGCAAACTGAGAAGAACCGCCATCCCAATACAATTTACATTGTAACAGTGTCTCTTCTCAGGTAACGCGAACTATGTCAGGCAAACTACCGATCAGAATAATAAAGATAAAAATAACTGACGTATTTGAATGGCTTGGTCCGGGCCTATTATTCGGGGTAGCAACTAATATTAGCTGGGCAACTGCTAACTGTTATTGGTTGTACATAGGTTGATATTGGTTTCAATTTTGAAGGTGTGTACGGGCTTATAGATCCTACCCACTCCCATATTCTATGGTACTAGCTGCTATACTATAACTGCATATATGAATGGTTAGATTTGGTCAAGCCCCGCTGAGTTGAAGTCAATATTCTAGTGATACCTTATTTATTATGTTGATATTAAAGTGATTTATTGATATTTATTGATCAAATCATAAAAATATTGATGGCAAATTGTGTTTTATTATAGATCTGAAACATTTGATGTAACTTATGAAAATTTTTCTTGAAAAGATATTGTCATATCAAAATCTGAGATTAAGCTAAGTGTAAATTATCAACGGTTTAATGAGTTTTTAATTATATGCACAATATTATGTATATATTAGATGAAATAATTGAATTGAAAAGTTTTGTATTTTTTGGAACGTATTGATTTGCTATATCAAGTCGTATCGACTGTATCATGTAGCCTATCGTATTCGATGAATTCTGTATCTTCTTTAAGGGAATTTATTAAGGGAATTTCTTTTAAGGGAATTCTTTAAGGGAAAGTACGGTACCCACATTTTCAAATTTGAGTGCCAAGTATCATCCATTTACTACCACCATCTTCTCACAAAATAAACCCGACTGTTTGTCACCCAGTAACTGCTCCCATCTAGCGGTGTAATTTAGAATTACATTCACTTTGTATCGTTGACCAATCAGGAGTGAGTAGTAGGCGGAGCTTGGAGGCTGGCCTGGGGGACGTGTTCTCAATCTGGATCTTGTTCGTGATTGGTCCTTGCGCTTTCGCTAGTCTACATCGAATAAATTCCCCCATCAATTCAGTCTTTTGTCGATTGTTTTACACGTGTCATATGCCGCAGGAGCGTTGCTCTCTAGTTGCTGCTTGTATAATTATAATATGACGGATAAACACAAGCGGCTCGTGTTTTGGGGAAAGGTGAAGTATTGTACACTATAAGATACGGCTACTTCACCTGACAAGCCACCAGTGGTATAGTTTGTACAAGCTAAGAAGACATTCTGGCAAAGTGGGAGAAATGAATCCAGCTCGGTCAATATTGATTCAAAAATTATAAATTTGGTCACAAATTGTAGTGGTAAATGTTTCCTACAATTTAAGACCAAATTTATAATATTTGAACCAATATTGATCGAGCTGGAGTCTTTTCTCTATCTTATCAGAATGTCTTCTTTGCTTGGTCAGACTATGTAAATGAATAGATTTGAGAAAGACGACTGCTTTTAGGGCTCTAAAGAAGTTATAATCGGGGTTTGCCTTTTGGAAGTCATTGCTTCAGTAGATATTTTCAAATTATAAATTTATTTTGTTCTGTTTCAGACTGCAGTGGCGCGTGACAGTGGAGGGGCTGGGGCGTCGGGGGGCGTCGGTGCTGGGCCTTTGCCTGGTGACCGCCGTCTGCCTCTTCACACTGGTCCTCAGCCAACGCATGGTCGCCTCCTCACTACACTCCACCTCCTTCCTGGCCATTGGACGAACCATACAGGTACTCTATATTACTCCAATCTGAAAAGGAACTATTCTAGTCGATAAATCAATCGAAAATCCATCCTTAAGGACCCCGTTGGCATCAACGAGAGCGTCCACAGCTGTACTAGTTCGATCTTAAAGACAGCTTCAGGCTGTCCTAACAGAGCTGAGAATTGATAAAAGTCATTCGCCTAACTTTGTATTGGCAGCAATTAGAATCCATTAATAATGTTAACTGCATCAACATTTTTGTTCATCCACCTTATTGTTTTCGCCTATTAATTTCAAATTTGTCGTCATATTTCTCAATTAACATTCTCTTGAATATTATGATTAAAGTTCTCATTAACAATAATTAATGTACATTAATAATTAATGACTTTCTGTTAGTAATTGTATATTAACTCATGCTATCTATTGCAGTAAATTATCATGATATAACAACAAAGGTCGTTAGTTCATCTCGAATCAGATTGAGTGAGGTAATTTGAATTATTCATGATTAGGCCTATATTGCGGAGAACAGTGAAAAAAATCCAAACACTAGAAAAAGGGAGTAGCAATGCTGATAACATGGAACGCCCACAAAATTATTGAGAGCCGTCTGATTGGCCAATTAGCTGAACAAATGCCAATCACGATTTCTACCAATCAGAAGCTAGCAGTTCGTAAACATCTGATGGGCTGTCAGCAATCATGTGATGGTTACATATAGCTGGCTCCTGATTGGTTAAAAATGGCGAATGGTTTGACCAATCATAGTGCTCGTTAAATTTGGAGGCATGACTCATTACAACAGCAGCATCACCGTTTCCTTTTTCATTATTGTTTTATATTAATTCTAGCTTTCTCAACATTTCGCGTTATGATATCTTGCTATTCATTCGAAATTTCATATTAAAATGGTGTTACGGTAATTTAAAATGTTATCGAATTTACATAGTTTATTTATTAAAGTAAGTCGAATGATATTCAGAGCTTGATGTTTGAATGTTTTCATACCGTTCTAATAATAGAATATTACAAATTACAAGTTTATTGAATACAAGATTTCAATAAACAACAGAGAGAGTGTGGTAAACTTCAGGTGTTCATAAGCTTGATTTTGTTACGTAATAAGGATTTCACCCAACAATCCTCCTACAAGATGCATTGCCAATTCCAATTCCATCAACAATGAATTTCTATCAATCCAATGGGAATGCTTATTGTAATCACAACTCAAACAACAATAATAATTATTGTGTACGGTAATAAAGTGAGCAATATTCTCGTAGTTTCTTAATTATTTCCTTCTATTTTGCTCAATAGTGGTTGTATTCTTGACTCAAGAATAATTTCATATTTGTAATGTTCTTATTGTCTCGTTACTTTATTGAAACTAATGATGTAAAGCTGTGCTTGGTTCAATTTCTTCTTGAGAGAATACATACTGTGAAATAAATATCCAATTTTATACAAAATAATACGATATAGTCTGTCCAAGCAAAGAAGACATTCTGGCAGGATGGGAAAATGACTCCAGCTCGGTCAATATTGGTTCAAAAATTATAAAATTTGTCTCAAATAGTAGAACAGTATGTTCCTTACAATTTGAGACCATATTTATAACTTTTGAACCAATATTGACCGAGCTGGAGTCATTTTCTCGTCTTGCTAGAATGTCTTCTTTTACAGACTATAACATGTAGGCTTTTCAAATCAAAAATCTAGGGCTCTATAAAAAGGGGGTAGACGCACGGTCCGCCATTCTGTGGTCAACTTTTAGCGCCAGGTTTGAATTCATATGAATGTTTTTGATGATAGAGGGCCGGTTTCTCCAAAAAAGTTAATCTGAATTTTGGATTAAACCATCAGCTGGCTCAATTGAAACACAAGTTAATGAAAGTGACCATACACTGACAGCTGATAGTTTAAACTAAAATTTCAGCTAAACGTATTTGGAGAAACCGGCCCAGAGACGATCAACAGATGTTTATCAAGTTGAGCAAATGAATTAGGTTATTGTTTTGAAATCTTGGAGGTCAATTTGTCATATAAAGAGGTTCATATTGCTTATCATCAAATTGCAAAAAATATAACTATTTTTATCCTAAAACTAAAATTTAAAAATACAAATTTGCCAGATGCAGATAAATGATTATGATTAATCATATGTTTGACTGTCGATTTGAATGAATTCAAATTTGGCGCTATTAGTTGACCACAGAATGGCGGATGGTGCGTCTACCCCCTTTTTATAGAGCCCTAAAACAATCCAGTTGGAAGGTTTGCATAAAATGAAACGTCACTTTTTTATATATCTAAACGCGTCTCAAATTTGATGAACTCTTGTATATTAATAATTATAAAATGAAAACATTTTTTAAAAAAGAGTACTTTGATTTTAATTATTCAAAGTTTTAACGAATACAGTAGCCCTAAGAGAAAATTAAGTATTAATAAATGTGTATTGTACACTATGATTGTAAACTCGCGAATTACAATTACTGGTCAACAAATTGTTGAGCCACTCAATTGTCAAACCTTATGCTCAGATGACCTTATCCATCAGACAAGTTTCATAAGTAGACTTTCTACATTTACATAAAACATTTTACAATGTATGGTCAACGTCTAGACAATATTAAAATCAAACCAAATAAAGGGCATTTCTATTGCCAAAGACATACATTTACAATAAATTTGAATAGGCCACGTCAGAGTACAAAATTGAAATTTTTAATAGAAAAATACTTCACATACTGTCATGAACAGAATCTTGCATTATTGTTTTATTTTATAGTATTAATACCATTCATAAAATTGATACTATTTTCTATTGTTCTATTGTAATTCTCGTATCTTATTTTCAGAGCTGGTCGAGTAGTGAGATGGATGGAATAAGTAATGTAACTGCCGAAGCAGCCGATATAGAAATGTCCATTGAAGAACAGCGGTTGTACATCAGCGAAGAAATGGCCGATTATGAATTTCCAAACGGCAAATATAATATATCTGCTAAGTAAGTTGAATATAATAATCATTCATTTTATGAAAAACTAACACATAATCATTGAACTTTTATTTTATGAAATACGAACACATAGTTATGAAATGATTTGGTAGAGATAAAACCGGCTCAGTCCTTACTATCTCTCCCTGAAATCTGATCAAAAAGAGAGTCCAACATAAGGTAATAATTTTATTAAAACTGCAAAATTTGCCTCTAAATGAACGGTTTTACCTCTTTTGAAGTTCAACAGATAACTAGAAAATGTTTGTTTTTAATTACCGTTACTTGAAGGAGCAAGGTTTAGGCTTAGACTTTATTTTTGTGACTTCTATGAGTACTACTTCTATATATACTGAAAGTATAGTCTGTCCAAGCAAAGAATACATCCTGCCAAGATGGAAAAATGACTCCAGCTCGGTCAATATTGGTTCAAAAATTATAAATTTGATCTCAAATTGTAGTGTAAAATGTTACCAACATATTGAGATCAAATTTATAAATATTGAACAAATATTGACTGAGATGGAGTCATTCTCTCATGTTGCCAGAATGTCTTCTTTGCTTGAACAGACTATACTTGCCCTACGATTATGGGAAACTGCTCTTCCGGAAGAAAAGTATTTCTTTGGCAGAAGAAAGCTATAAGATGCATGGGAGGTCTGAAGTCCAACGATTCATGCCGAGAAATCTTAAAAAAACTGAAAATCATGACTCTTGCCAATATGTATATAGAAATGTTGTTCACATAAAGGAGAATGAAGACGACTACATCAAAAAACTCAAAAATCATTATCAACATACAAGAAAGAAATATGATCTTGTAAAACCTACCATAAGACTGTACAAGACTTACAAAAGGCACAAGTACCAAGAATTTGTCCTGTTCAATAAACTTCCTTTAGAAATCAGAAATCGACCTACAAAAAAAAGTTTGAGAGGAGAGTGAAAGAAATTTTAAGGTATCAAGTATTCTACACAATAGAAGAGTACCTCGATAGTCAGATACGATTATCAATAGGCGTATGGTAATTCAAATTTATTAATTTAAAAACGTGAACCTTGCCTGTTTATCCTGAATATTGTCTAAATTTACTTGAGCGACCAATTGAAAATATTTACCTTACTTACTTGTATGTACCTTTTCCATATGACGATTATTTGTAAAACTTAACAAGATCCATGTATATTGTTATATTTGTTTAACGATAAAAACTATTCTATTCTATTGTCCTCTGGAGCCACCACTGACTAATTAGCTCTCAGACATTTCCAAGTTTATCGCCAACCACCAGTTTTGTTAGCACCAACTTTACGTGCTCTGTGACAATTTTCTTGTGTAAAATCTATTTTAAATCCCAAAAATCCCCATTTTTTGTCGATTTCAGATCGCTTGCGGACTTAGTGCCTGAACTGGGAGGTACTCCGGTGCGCAGCATAATAATATCGACATGGCGGTCGGGTTCGACGTTTTTGGGCGAAGTTTTGAACGCTCATCCTGGCAACTATTACCACTACGAGCCGCTGCTCGATTATGAGATTGTACAGGTCAGGGGCGCTCCGCTCGCCAAGAACGCGATGCAGACGTTAAAGGAGTTGCTCAACTGTACTTATACTAATTTAGGTGAGAATAGTTAGTTTTATTCATATTCATATATTCTTTATTCTTTTGTCATGATTAGTAAATTCATACCAAATTGACAATTGTCATACATCCAATACATCCAGAAAATATATTTCTTTTTCATTAGGGCTACTGCAGTACCGCATTTCCCACTAGGCCAATTTTATACTGAGCGTATATAAGATATGATCGGACAAGCGATCGAAAAATTTTTGTGCAGCCAGCAGCAAATATTCATTTTTCTTCAAAATAAAATATATTAACTAAACTTTGAATATCCAACAATAACAATGTAGCGACCGACATTCACAGTGTTATGAAATATGATTAGTACCTGTTTGAAATTACTAAAAAACTCACATATTTCAAGTTAATCTACACACCATCCTAATAACTTTTGACTATTCAGTATCATCAAGAATACAAGAATAATTAGTATGTTTTACTTAGTTGTTAGCCTATATATATCTCCAATCTAAAACAGTTATGAGAAAAATAATGTATGTGTATGGGGGTTGGGGGTGTCGTCATAGTCCGTGGAGAAAGGGAGCAGTTCAGGTGTAGTGGGAAGGGGGAGGGGGCACTTTTTATTCTGTAGGCCTTGGGGCGCTGAAATTCTAAATGCGGCACTGGGCTACTGTAATTATAAAAGTTTTCAAATAATATAGATCTCAGTACCGTTTTAAAATAATTTTTCATTTTACATTAAAAATTATTTTAAAAGGGTACTCAGATCTACATTATTTGTAATCCAGAAAATTTTTACATGAAATCCACAAATGATTTTACTAAATGCGTGAGTGCTGTTGTTAAAGTTGAAGTTATTAACATACTTACTAAGCTATAAGTTAATTGCCATCAACCGTTCAAGTAGGATGAAGATAAAAAAAGAAATTGAATTACTCATTTTGTTGAATTCATATTTCACATAACTGTGTCGATTTTCAGATCACTACCTGGAGTACGGCCAGGAACACAACTGGCTGTTCACGCACAACTCGCGGCTGTGGGAGCGCTGCACCCTCCATCCGAACATCTGCTGGCGGCCCGAGTTCCTCTCGCCCGTCTGCCGTCTCTTTCCCTTCCAGTCCATGAAGGTCGTGCGCCTTAGGCTTAGTCTGGCCGAGGAGTTACTCGCCGATCCCAAGTAAGAACACAACACAGAATAGAGATGTTGAAGCATTGAGGAATGATATAAGATTCTATCTTCACAATTATTTAAACTCTAGAATAATATTTCTCTATGGTTCAAGTTCCCCGTCGAATCATACTAAAGGTGCTATTTGGCTAGGAAAAATTTGCTATTTTCTATTATTATTATTTAGCGTATGCTTTCATTAGTGGGGAGACCCAAAGGGTTGTTCCACTTCGCAATACTATAACCTCATTTTTCACGAATGAAAACATGGAAAACCATGTGGGCTATTTTCTATTAAAATCTGGAATAGATGTGAGACTTCAGCACACTTGGTATGATTCGGCGGCAACATGAATATAGTCTGTCCAAGCAAAGAAGACATTCTGGAAATATGGGGAAATGACTCCATGTAAGTCAATATTAGTTCAAAAATTATAAATTTGGTCTCAAATTGTAGGAAACATTCTGATTCACAATTTTAGACCAAATTTATAATTTTTGAACCAATATTGACTTACATGGAGTCATTTCCCCATCTTATAAATTCAAATCATTTTCTCATCCAAAATCATAAATTTGGTCTCAAATTGTAGGAAACGTTCTGATCTATAATTTGGAATCAAATTCATAATTTTTGAACCAATATTGATCGATCTGGAATCATTTTCCCATCTTGCCAGAATGTCTTCTTTGCTTGGACATATGGTACTCTATTTGGCAAGAAAAAATATGCTATTTGCTATTCAAATCTTCAATAGATGTAAGACTTGAGCAACATTAAAACCTTTCTTATTATTTTATAGAATATGTTTCAAATGAA
This sequence comes from Sogatella furcifera, assembly GCA_017141385.1. Lineage (NCBI taxonomy): Eukaryota > Metazoa > Arthropoda > Insecta > Hemiptera > Delphacidae > Sogatella > Sogatella furcifera. The sequence goes on from CM029552.1 coordinate 5,968,047, forward strand.
GTTTTTAAATCATACTTCATAAATCAAATCAAAATTTATTGCTTACATAATCAGGACACCAATTCCAATCCAAGATTCAGATTCCATTTAAATCAACTCTCATTTCACTCCTGGTTCACCTGCTAATCAGATTCATATGAATATGCACGGTATTCTGATTGTATAGTGAATAGATGAGAAACCTTCACCTGATTATTTATACAATCATATTATAGAATTTGAAATCTATCATATAATTTATCATTTCATTAACTTAATTAAACATAATTTAAAATGGGATTTGTTCGTATACTAATACTTCATTCTGTTTCTTGAAATGTTTTAGTATGTATTAATACATTGAATTGTATGAGCCTCTCTGTTAGTGATCAAAGAGTCGTTATTCAGTCAATTTGTGCTTCTAATTAATATTGTTTTTAGACAACCACCACTCATTTACACCCATTCCCCACTGATTTCAGTTTGAACGTGCGAGTAATCCTATTGGTGCGCGACCCGCGTGGCACGATGCAGTCTAGGAGGCACAGGGATTGGTGCCCAGGGCGCCCCGACTGCTGGGATCCGGCGCGGCTCTGCTCCGACCTCCTAGCCGACTACAGTGCTGCCTTGAGGCTTGCTAGGCTGTATCCGACTAGGTTCAGGTTAGATAAACTATTATTCATTCTATTTTTTGCATTTGTTTAAACTTGATAATTTTGACCAAGAGCTACATCCTGGAGTGATGTCCACTAACTAGATTCCATAGAAGGCTGCAACAATTAAATTTAGCTCTTGATGATGCCATACTCTGGCTTGATAATTTCGAGTGCCAATCTACAGCCTTTCCAAGCAAAGAAGACATTCTGGCAAGATGGGAAAATGATTTCAGCTCGGTCAATATTGGTACGAAAATTATAGATATGTTCTCAATTTATAGTTATTGAACCAATATCGACCGAGCTAGCGTCATTTTCCCATCTTGCCAGAATGTCTTCTTTGCATGGATAGCGCAATATACAGATAATGCTACAGAGCAGCACGATTACCTTCTAGTTCATTGTATTTTTTCATTTGTTTCAATAATTAATATTAAGACACCACCTTCATTTATTTATCAATTCAGTGACAAACATACAATTTTGTTTGAATGAGTCCAAAAAAGGTTACGTCAACAAGGTTTCAACAACAAAAAGGTTTTGACACCCTCAATCACAAATGTGTGAAACGTGAAACTGGATTCAAACTTGAAAATGGGTCTTAGAGCGGAAACATGTTGTGTTGAAAAAATATATAAAATTTCTGTAAATTTCTTGAAAATTTCTGTGATTAAGATTCTTATATCATAATATTATACACTGATAATAAGTTCTATTCAAAAAGGAAATATGATATCAAGATGTAGATTTTCTTAACGCTCGATTTTCATCTTCCGTGTAATGTTCAAGGATAAAGTATGTATCTATATGAATAGTCCGTTCACCTGACCAAAATCTATAACCAATTTATTTCTTTATTACAGAGCTGTGTGCTATGAAGTATATGTAATCCATTTCAATAATCCGTTTACTGACCTAAAAATACACTACGAAGTATGTAATCCATTTCAATAATCCGTTTACTGACCTAAATCTTCAACCAATTTTTTCTCAATTACAGAGCCGTGCGCTACGAAGACCTCTCCCTGGAGCCGTACTCGGGCGTGAGGGATCTTTTCGCCTTTTTCGGCCTGAGCTTTCACGCGCAGGTCAAACAGTTCCTAGACACGCACACCAAGACGCACGCGGGCGGAGTGTCGAGCACGTTCCGCAACTCGAAGACGGCGCCCCTGCACTGGCGCCGGGATCTCAGTCATAAGGAGGTGCGCGCCATACAGAAGGTGTGTCGACCGGCGATGAAAGCCTGGGGGTACCAAATGGCACTGAACGCCACACACCAGAAGGAGTTCGATCCGATCGCCAAGTCGTTCAAAATGGTCTAGATACGATCGAAAAGTCGTTTAAAATCATCTAGTAGTCTTCGACACGATCGCCATCGTGATAGTAGTCGTTGATACGATCACCAAGGTGTTGAAAATCGTCTACTATTTTTTGATCCTATAGAAAAGTCGTTCAAAATGATCCAACAGTCCACCAAAAGGACTGAGATTATTGTTGGAAATTTTCTTGCATATGTGAAGCATCGCCTCTTTAGAGGCGAGCAAAGAAAATATTCTGGCAAAACGGTAGAAAACATTCTGCCATGCAATTTAAGGCCACAATTTTTTATTTTTGAACAAATATTGACCGAGCTGGAGTCATTCTCCCATCTTGCCAGAATGTCTTCTTTGCTTAGACAGACTATAGTACAAGTTTATTGTCAAATAAGAACAAAACATAGGAACAAATCTAAAAAAAAATTTAATTCTTAAATAATTATTCAAAACGATCAAATGAATAATAAACTTGAGATCAAATTTGAGAGATCACACCTTGGGTTTGGAAAATCATTCCTTTTTATGGAAAACATCAATAAGATTTTTATTTTTTCAGTTGGGTATTGTTCAATACGGTTGTGAATACTGTACAGATTCCATTTGTATAGTGTGCGCACGCTGAGAAGAGACTTGATACAATGTAACGTGTATTGTGATGGCGTGTCTTCTCAGCTTGCGCGGACTTTACATACTGTACAATATTATATACAATATGCAGTTTGATAATATGATATGTAGTGTAAGTAAGACTACAGTATTGGACTACAGGTCGTGGACGAAAGAGTAGAAGTGAATGCTTCTTCTATTCTCTTCATTTGTGGGGTTCGGAATGCTGACGAGGCAATATTTCCTTGTTGACTTTATGAATCTGCTTGTTGAGCAGAATTATTCTGAAAGTCAAAGAACTGCAGGCTTGTATTGACGTAAAGGAGTCAACTAATTTTCCTTAAAAATCATTTTAATAGAATAACCTGAAATGGAGCATCTGACTTTTTAAGACACCTTCACACTTGACTGTATTCTTGTAATACAGTCAAACATAATATCATAGCTTCCTTTAATAGAAGATCCTGCCATAATAATATGGCAACGTCGCACCTTAGGTGCAGTCTTTCAATATGAAAGCATTGAGTACAGATACAAATCATGCATTTTGACATAGTTTTTCTCTCTTTTAAGCATAAATCTCATGAACCTATTTCATGGTAGTATAGAATTCTAGAATTCCTTTTGTGTTTTCTGTACTAGGTTGTGATAGAGATTAGCAAAAATATTGAAAATAGACAATTATGTCTTAAAATAGCTATGATGCAAGTCAAATGTGAGAACGGACACAATATACCAACATTGCACTTCCCTATCTACATAGTTGCCAATTTTAAGGCCATGGCCTTATACAGGATGTTTCAGGAGGAATGTGCAATACTTCTCAGGATGATTCCTTACACCAAGTAGACAAAAACGTTCCTTGGGACCAACCCCCAAAAACGCTGTGTTACAGAGATAACAATGGCGGAAAATTGAGATTTATCAAACCATAATAATTTTTCTAATTTTTTAGAGGCTTTAGTGAGGTTCCAAGATAATCAATTCCTATGTAAAATTAGCTGAGGAATTCAGTGAAACCAGTCCAAGTTTGTAACTTCAACGGTTATTGAAATAATTGGAAAAATATGCTAAAAAACGCCATTTTTCAACAATAAGGGTTATAACTAAGTAAGGCATCATAAATTTTTATTTTTTAATAATGGAAGTTAAAGAGAGTCGGATTCTGAGGAAAAAGCTAAATGTCGGTGATTGTGTAAATCTTACTCAAATCTCAGAAATAGAGATCGAAAATCGAAAAATTGACAAATCATAGCACAAGTGATAAATCTGTGTATAGTAGCAATTTTTCAATTTTTCTGAGATTTGGGTAAGATTTACATAATCGCCGCCATTTAACTTTTTCTTCAGAATCCGACTCTCTTCAACTTCCATTAATAAAAAATAAAAATTTATGATTCCTTACTAATTCCTAAGGATTATAACCCTTATTGTTGAAAATGGCGTTCTTTAGCATATTTTTCCAATTATTTCAATAACCATTGAAGTTACAAATTTGGAACTGGTTTCATTGAATTCCTCAGATGATTTTGCATAGGAGTTGATAATTTTAGAACCTGAGTAAAGCCTCTAAAAAATTAGAAAAATAAATATATTTTGAAAATAAATAAATAAAAATCTCAATTTTCCGCCATTGTTATCTCAGTAACAAAGCGTTTTTGGGGTTTGGTCCCATGGAATTTTTTTGTCTACTTGGTGTAAGGAATCAGCCTGAGAAGTATTGCACATTCCTCCTGAAACACCCTGTATTAAAGGAAGCTATGATAATATACAAGTCCAGTGTGTTAGAACCTCACAAGTCAGCTGCTCATATCAAGGTTGTCTTGTCGGGTGGAATTCGATGGTAAATTTTATCGCGAGCAAGAGAAATGCCTTAAACTTACTGAATGTGCATTAATCAGCAATTTTTAGAACACGTTGCATTCACCGTAATAAACTTGCAAAAGGAAATTTGGTGACTTATTGGAAATCAAAATATTCAACAGATAATTTTTACAATGAAAACTGAAAGTGCCATTAAATATGAATCCCCAAGGCCGATTGCATGAAAAGTCAGTTGAATTCAATTGCCGTAAATTGAGATGACGTCATTTGAGGAGATCAATAGGGATTTTCTAGTGTTGGCTCAGTTAAACATAGATATTTTTCTGAGCTCAATAGGATTCTATAACTAGCTACTAACATTAGTTACATATTATTTATTCATAGTTCTGAAATTAGAATTTTTGTATGAGCTAGGAAGCCTATGATAGTTTCCTAATAGCTTAGTCTCTGTTTAATGACGTCATTCTATTACAGTTAATTTCTTTTGGATTCTTGTGCGAATGGTCGTTCAAGTTATAGAGACTATTCAACTGAACGAAAAGCAATCGGATTTCTATTAAAATTCATTGGAAAACTGAGAGTCTGGTTCAAGTTTTTTTGATTTTTGCAAATATATTCTGAAGTCTATAATTTGCGGAAGGCAGAGTAGAGATGCCCTCACAATGTAAAGTAACACTACACTTGTAAACTCTACACTTTTAAAGCAAATACTACATTTGAATGTAATAATCTTCAAATTGTAACGGCTTACGTGAACTGTAGCAGGAAAGTACTAATTCCGAATGACGTAATTATTGGCCTTATGACGACATTATTTCTTATGACCCTGACTCGTGACATGATCTAGTAATTTGAATAAATTCATCATAATAATCATGATGGTATTGAAATTATTGTAGCCTTAAACTCAGAGTACACAAGAAAAATAAACCAAAGTGATATTAAAAATAACACTTTCTCTTAAGCTTGTAACACTTTACAATCAACCAGGAGAAGAGTCCTCTATAATATTGATCTTGGATCTTTAATATTGATAATGTGGATCTTTATGATGTAAAAACTTATGAAATTCAGCCTTATACGTACATAAATAATACGAATTAGACGCACATGAAAATATTTGACAATACTCGCCGGATTGTATAAATTTTTTACGAAATTCGAAAAATTATTACTTATAGTAGGTACTAGTTTAAATATTGTAATCGAATAAGATATTGAATAATGTAAATATAGTGATAAAAATAGAAAACTATATTACACTAGTTTTATAAATTTACTATTTTAGTAGCAGACTGCAATTTTAGAAATATGTCAGCAAAAAGAATCAATTGTAGCTCATGTCATCTCTAATTCTATTATCAAATAATTAATTGAATTATTCAAAGAAAATGACTAATTTCAAATATTCGCCTCGTAAAAAACATTTCTCGATTTTTCTTGCTTGTGACACAGTTGAGAGTTCAGTACTTTGAAAGCTGTGATAGTAAATTTATGTTTAAATAGTAATTGAAAGATAACAATTTTATAAATTTAATTTTCCTTTTTCATTCATTGATATAAGCTACGTTTCAACTTTAATTTAATATTATTTTCAAATTTAATTGAATTTATAACTGTTGTTAATGGTTTCTGATCCTCCTTATAAATTCAATTATGAAGAACATAATTATTCTACTTTCTCATTTTGAAAGTAGTTTTCCATTTTCATATGCGCTCATTTCGCTCTAATACGGTGCTTCATAATGATATTACATAACTTACATTTTTAAAGCAATAATCTAATTAAAATTTTCATCAGCGATTTGATCTGTGATAATTATGAGACCAAAAGATGATGAATCGCCTTCTCCACATATCAAAAACCAGTGAAAGAATTTGAAAAAATCAATTGCTTCTTAATTTTAGGCCGAAAACATGGGTCAAAGTTAATCTTCGGTTACTCATAAGAATCAGCAGTGTTAATTTGAGATTAAGTTTGTGACTAGGTCTTTATGTGACTTGAACTATTGCGATAGTTTTCTACATAAGTATATTTTTCTGTTGTATTTTGAACTCAAAATTGAAAATTAATGTAGATGATTTATGATTTATAGATTTCATACCTCAAGTTTGAGTCTAAAATGTAAGTGAAACATAACTAAGCAATATTAGAGAATTATTCTCTAAACCAAGCTATGGTTTCTTCTTAATAGGTACTTTTTCATGACTTCTCCATCAATTCAATGATATTTTACCTGATTAAGTTATGATTATTCGCTACAAGTTCTAAATAAATTTTAAAAAATTTCCTGTCAGCTTGGTTCATAAAAAATGTGATTTACAAACAACATTTTAACAAATATTTTATTTTTAATTTTGAACAAAGGACAAAACTTTTGAGCAAATTTAGTTGTTTTGGAACAAAATGTATAATTGTTTATCATGAACAAGTTAGAAATCTTTGAAACATATTTTCAACTATACTTTTCAAGTAGAGTTTTTCATTCAAAATCTCACTTCCAGGGTAGCCTCTTCTTCACCTATAAAATTTAGTATACATTTTAGCGCATTAATCTCAATTATCTATCCCAATCATCTTATAAATCAACTAGGTGTTCAAATAGTGACAAAAATATTAGCAAAGCCTTAATCGAATTGCCTTCTTAGAATATAAATATAATAAATAGTAGTACTAGAATAAAAATGTAGTTATTGATAAACTGAACTGATCTAATAATTTAAAAATGTGTTTTTGTAAATTGAGAATATTTATAATAGATGTCCTTGAAATGCTTCTGACTCATATATCTTTTCTACTTCAACAACTTTTTCAAATTAAATCCGTAGCTTTAAGTTTTCAAAGTTTTTCAAGAAATCATTGGAACTGTTTGAACTTTCAGCTCAAATTTTAGATTTTCACTTCAGTAGCGTACTCTTTCAAATTATATCAAGTACGAGTTACAGTAGTTTTAGTTTATAGATGAATTATTGTAATTACACCAATAAGAATAATTACTATAACTTATTAATATACTTAATAATGATGCCCTTGTTCTATGATTCCTCAAACTCAAAATTAGACGCCACAAAAATTACGACATCAATCGAAGCTCAATAGTGATTTTGTAGCTGTTGTTCCATCAATTGATTTCGGTTAAATTCATTAAATTAGCTTTAGAGCAGTTTTAATGATTTCAAAACAAATAAATTCCTTTGGGGCTTAATTGACATGTTTGAATATCATAAATAACATTTTCTACATTATTTAAAAGTCTATTATAATTATTAATGATCGAGTTTTATATTGAAGAGATGAAAATTTATGTATGTAGGCCTATGTTAATGTAGGTTGTAGATTGAACATGTTCTAGTAATAAAAAATATTAGTCAATTTATGACTAATGTATGAATCAATTTATTTTGTAACGCCTTATTTCGATCGCATAACTTCATTATGCTCACTTATGCAACAGCAGTATATTCTTCATGCTAAATTCTTTTTGTTAGTGATTAGTGAATTACTGTGCTTTGCTGAGAACACAGATACTAGAATACAGTATTCTAGTAATCGTAGTAATAAAAATATTAGTCAATTTATTATAACCTTCTATAATGAAATTTGAAATTTGAATTTGAATAATGTATAAATCGATTTATTTTGTAACGCCTTATTTCGATCGCATAACTCCATTATGTTCACTTATGCAACAGCAGTATATTCTTCATGAATAAGTACATTTTTGGTCAGTGATTGGTGGATTACTGTGCTTTGTTGAGAACACATGGAGATACTAGAATACAGTATTCTAGTAACTGTGGCTTAGAATTTAGTTAATTAATAAATAACTAATCTCAGACCCTGCCGAAAATTCTTCCAAAATCCAGATTGAAAATCAGTAGACTGATGAATCAGTAACTATGGACATCAGCTGAACAATATGTACAATAAGCAAAGAAGACATTTTGGAAGGATAGGAAATGACTCCAGTTCGGTCAATATTGATTAAAAAGTTATAAATTTGGTCTCAAATTGTAGGAAACGTTCTGATCTACAATTTGAGACTAAATGTATGATTTTTGACCGAATGAACGAATATTGACCGAGCTTGTGTCATTTTCTCATCTTGGGAGTCCGATCCCACTAGACGTCAAACCTGCAATCATAAGATAGTAGAACTCCGAAAAATCAAACAATTCATCTTGCCAGAATGTCTTCTTTGTTGAACTGAATAATTATCAGTTCGTTAAACTCGCGAAAGGTACGCAATATTTCCGCTATTGTTGAATTTTGTTGATTCAAGCTATCTCTATAGTTTGTTATTGAGTCTGTATATTTGGAGAAACAGGTCAGCAGATTCTTGTTATTGTACTAAATATCCAGTTTCTCAAATTCTCAAAAAATTTCTTGAAAAAAATTATCGTAGTGCCTGAGATCATTCCATTTATTGTGGAACATTTCTAATAAATTTGCCTATCCATGAGATTCATTTTAATATCATCCATATTGTATATTATGTAGCCCAACATGATCATTCAAGCTAAAATTCTCATAAATTTTCCTATCCATGAGATATAATATCAACCGGATCCTTATTGTATTCTATGTAGTCCAACAAGCTAACGTGATAAAAATAGCTGATGTAATCGTAATCATCATAATCAATGTTATACATTTTTACAGTAAGTAACTTGCTTGATTCAGTTCATTTTTCTGTCTTGAATTAGTAGGAATTGAAAAAATTATGTCCTCCCAGTATAGAATAATATGGTTTTCTCATAACTAATAATTATCTACGATTTAAATCTCTCAAACGTTCAACATGTTACTGCTTAGACCTCTCCACAAGAAAGTTCTGTTAAATTATAAGATTTCTTAGTTAACATGTTTTATAATAGCCTTCAAAATAAAGGATACCACTTCATTAGAACTGAACCCTGTTTTATACAAATTCATAAGTTATGTAAAACAGGTGAAAGGCAGTCGATGTTTTAATACGCAATAAACTTATTAATCTAAAATTAAAATAGACTTCTTTTTTTACAGGATTCCAAATTTTTTGGAACAGCTCTCAATATCATTGTATAATAACAATATATTATTCTATATCACTTCCGCCAATTTGAAACCTAATATATAGAATATGAGAGGCTTTTGTTCTATTTGAAGAATGTCAATAAAACTTGATTATTAATTTATCTCTACATTTACAAGTTTTAATCCAATTTTAGAGTGCCATGTACTATTAAAATTCTACATTTTTCTAAAAACTAAATTCATCGTAAAGTATGTAGGCTAATTGAAGTGATCCATCATATCAATTGAATACATATCCTATCCTATTCTCCTCAACTACTAAAACTATATAATACTCTACTACTCGAACAAAAATCCATCACTAATAGCTACTGCACTTTCTAATATAACTTTCATTTATTATAGATAAGTTTCAAATCGCACTTAGAATCTTGTTATTCTGCCTTGCAATGTATTCAAAAACTATGATAGTTCTAAAAATAATGTTAGAATATATTATTAGAGTGCCTTCAATGAATATTTTAACTTGGAAATGATCGAATAAAATTGAAATGTAATTTGTAAACAATCAAACGGTTGTACTGAAGGCTTCTAGGCTACCGTATTTTTCCATTCATTGAATCACTGTTGCAACTTTTACAATCACTTAGAATTTAGATACAGTACATCTATCTTCTTAAAAAACTTTTAGAATATATTCTCTAATGTAAACATACTAATTGGCTGTATTATAGAATTGGAATTATTAGTACACAACCTTCACCAAGTAATCAATAGAATGTTTGACTACAAGACAAACTAATTGTAATGGTGCTAAATGTTGAGAAATTCATTAATAAGTAATATTGAACTCGATCACTTACACTTTATCAAAGCTGTCAATTTTAAATGGTAGCAGACAAATGAGAATTCCAATAAATTGAAAATTTGGTAAATTCTCAAGTAAGGACAGTGCCTTGTACACATATTCCTACGCCTAAAATCTTGTATGAGAAAAAAGTAGGCCTAGAAAATGAGCCTACAATCTTATTTGTTCCATAGAACTTGAAAACTTATAATTGATCAATGAATTACATTCCGGTAATATGTATATTATATTCCTTCATAAATACTTACTAAGTAGAGGTTTTAAAATTATTGATGACTGTAAGCTAGTCATTATTTTCAAATTTATATACTACCACCCTGTTGTTAAAAATTTTCTGTATTTTTAAAAGACATGTATTTTATATTTCATGATTAATATATTCGCAGTGTAATTTTTAGAAATGTAAATCTTAGAAAACTCTTGTATTATTTGAAAATTGTATTAATAAGCTACGATTCCAATGAGCAATAAATTTTTTATAGGAAGACTCGATTTTTCAATAAACCCTTATCTTTTATCAATTTTAAAGATTTAGCAATTTTGCATGCATATTAGCAATTTTTCAATGAAAATTTGAAAATGAATCAATGTCTCTATGGTAAAGAGTATCTCCTTAATTTTTGTCTTGTATGAGCAAAGATTCTGACAATGTGATTTACAACATGAATTTATTATTATTTTAAAAACTTTTGTTAAGCTGATGTTTGATAGAGGGGCTTTCTTGAAGTTCAAGTTATTCCATTTTAAGAATATTGTATTGAGTCTATTATAGTATTCAAGATTAGAGATTGTTCCATAATACTGAGACTAATAAATGATTAGTCTTGTCAAACATCATAAGGGTGCCGTATTCAGTTTAATGTAGGCTTATCAAATTTTAATAGATAAAAATAATGCACTCCAATCATAAACATGACAATCAACTCATAGAAACAGAATATTGGAATAAATTGATAAGAATTATTTAATATATATAAATAGACATAGTGTAAGTCCATATCACGATGTAAATTTTCAATTATTTTTCCTATTTCTCAACGTAGCCTACTGAATCATAAGTCCTCACAAACTTGTACTCTACTTGCGATTTTTCCTATTGATGTACAACAAGGCTTCTTATTATGCATGCATTGAACAACTGTATCAAAAGAGTTTATTTTGGTGTCCAAACTCAGAACAGAATCTCTATAATGTGCAATAAAAAAATTGTTTTTTCAATTTTCAAGCTTCCAATCATCAATGAAGTTAGCAGTTTTCAATCAATCAATTTTATTTGAAATAAATAATTACATTTTTTGGTCCTGCTAAACCCGAGGGGTTTTCAGCAGGTGCCATTTCAATACAAAAATTATTCACAACGTTAAATATTTATTATATTGTATAAATATACACAATTAGCTCATTTGTTATAAATTATAAACAAGAATGAAATAAGAAAAAAATAATAATGTTATTAAGAAAGCAAAAAATATGTAAGGAACATAATAAATAAAAATTAAAGAAAAATAGAGTAATCAGATAGCATTATTAACCTTTAAGCATAATAACGAGTTAATTAGAAAAAGAGGTCGATCAAGGAAGGAAGAAATGTTTAATACTAAATGAAATATTATAACTAAATTATTAGTCGTTCAGGCTGATAATATCTAAATGGAATACTAATAAAATCCTCTAATAATGATCCCAGTCACCTTATTTTTCTAGTACAAATCCACCCCCCCTCCTAGGATGCGCCTTTTCATAAGTGAAATGCAGCGCCCTTTCCTGGGCCTTAGGCCCTTAGGGGTCTTAGTCCGGCCGTGGACTACGGTACCAGTTAATGACAAATCACAAATCTTCTAACTTGTTGGCTTGCCATCTCTTCCAAACAATAAAAGTTGGAATAAATAGATAAGTTACAGCAAAGTCAAGAATACATTCTAATCCTAATATTATTGTCTTTGATTACACCATAGATAGTGAGATTAGACATTCAAATAAAAGGCGCCCAGAAAATGCTTTCATATGGTTCACCTTTTCCCCACAGCAGCGCTGCCGGCAGTTTTGAAAATTTCTGATTTTATTTCTTCACTTCAGTCAATTCAGTTTGTCCGTCTTCGTGTCGTGCTGGAAAGTGAGGGAAGGTTACTTTGATACTTTCAGGATCAAGTAAATGATTTGGAGGATTTCATTTCCCTGTATCTGGTGATATTAATTGAAGTGTTGTTATAGTTTCAATAATCAAGTCTTCCATTAGAAATTTGTCCTGTGCTCTGAGATTCCTCTAGAAATTGTTGAAATTTGTGTCTGACGCAATAATAAGTTACAAGTTCTCCTACAATAACAATATTGAAGGTAAGAAGTTTCACTTAACCTCAAATCCATATTGTTCACTCTTGATTCATCAATAATCTTTCATAGAAGCGATATTTTCCATCAACAGCCTTGATAATAAAATTAATGCTCATGATATGCAATACTCTCATAACCTCAATCTTGTCTTACAAGTCTTTTCTTAGAAAACTGAAGATCCATCTCAATTCTTCAATACTATCAACCCCATAAACTTGCTATAGTTGTGTACAATAGTTTTTAAGTATATACGTAATAAATCGTTCGTTTCAACCTCAATATTTAAGCTCATATACCTTTCTCTTGCTGATTATCCTTCTATCTGGTTATCCAATTCATTGGAACTTTCCTTTTGTAATGTGCAGGATTTGTTATGAATTTAGCTTCATCTCATTATTTATTATTATATTATTAGAATCCTCCAGATTTACTCCAATATTGCTAATTACTCGATGAGTAATTGTGTATGCCTCACCAATCAACCAATAGGTACCTAAGCTACCTACGATGTATTATTCTTTATTGAGCCTCAAATGATTCACTTGTCAAATATATTGATGTCCAGGTCTATTAATATTTCAACTATCTTGAACACATTCAAGAACACTGATTCATTAAAGTTCCCAGTAGCCCAAGTTATTCATTGAAACAATTATCATTTGTTAAGTTAGAGCTGACTCCAAATATTTAATCCCAAATTGATGATTATTCAACTAATGAATTCGGTAATGGACTGTCAAGAAAATTTTAAATTTGGGAAAATGTATTAGGCCTATAGCTTTACAATTGTTATTTATTGTTAATAGTACATATGTTTTGTTGTGCAGCAGGGTAGATATGGGGAGTGATTAAGTCCCCAACCCCAAAACCCGTAGTTCGCAGGTTCAATGCCGGATTGGGACCGGGATTTTTGTAATTTGAATAAATCTTATTGATCCTAGCCTTGGAGAACACTAGAATCACGATTCAATAATTTGAAACAGTATCGACCCCATAATATTCTAATTCAGAGATGGTGGGCCAATCCTGTAATCCAGGGATGTAACTTAGCTGTCTCTCAGTATCAATAAATGTATACATTTTATTAGAATATTGATATATTTACGAGCACTGAATTGTATAGTATTATTCACATAAGAAAAAACTTGAAAGCCTGTACTGTTACTAGAATTATGATTAGATTGAAAGTGCCCAAGGTCCCAAATTCCCTGAATGGTCTTACAGTACATTATTATCCAACAATGTTTAAGTTTCCCAAGCAAGAAGACATTTTTGGAAAAAGAGGGGAAAAAATAACCCCAACTCGGTCAATTTTGGGTTTTAAAATAATATAAATTTGTCTCAAATTGTAGATGAGAATGTTTTCCACAATAAGGCCAAATTTTTTTTTTTTTTTTTTGAGGGTGAATATTGGCTCTATCCCTAATAAATTAGGAGGAGTTTTAAATTTGAACCAATATTGACCGAGCGGGAGTCATTTTTCCATATTTCCAGAACGTCTTCTTAGCTTGGATAGACTATATAAGTTATGAGAATTTCTGTAGGTTGGTATGAGAATTCATTCTACTTAGTCTCAATGTTTTGAAATATTATTGTAAGTTTGTAACTGTACTGACATTCTAACAACATCAATATTGTGAATAAGACTGATGAAAGCATGTAGCAAATAAGTAACTCCATACTGTATCCTTACTATAGTATACACCTTTAAAACAATTGCCTTTGGTATTCTTTAAATACGATTATATAATTGAATCCCACGGTTGCTCTGAATTGGATAGGCTATAAGCAATGCAATACAATATTACAAGTTACGCGAGAATATATATATTCTCTTCCTATTCCATGTCTTAATGCTCTTAGTCAAAGTTGACTCGTTCAGGGGCCTATTTATCTATCTCTTAATTTGTTTTGACTCAAGATATGCTTTTTTGAATAGTGGACATAATAAGCATAAGCACATAGGCCTACCGGTTGCCTTTGAGATATGACACGTTTATTCAATTTCAAGTGTTTCTAAAATCATCAAGCTTGAATCATAGGCCTAGTACTACTTTCGAATTTTGTAGTTCTGAAATTGTGTTAACTGCAATTGAATTAATCATGCCACACTCCAATAAAAGCCTTTATCTTGATGGATAAGTTATATGTCGATAATGCAGTGTGAGAATCGCGTCTTAACATGAAAAACGTGAATCACTCGATTATTAAAGCAAGTAACCAAATTGCGAAGTTTTCCCAAATGAAGCAGTAGCTTACTTTGATTGTAATGAAGTGTTGATAACATGCAAGCAACAAATAAAATGTTTGAAGACAAATGGCTTGATCGAAAAAACGTGTTCAATCAGCTAAAGTATTGAAATTAAGTTGAAAATGATTGTCTTATCTCCAAGTTGCACTTGAAAGTTGAAACGTAGATTGTTGAAATGACATAATACTGTACCACCAAATACATTGAGATTATCGGGTACTTTTTTGACAAGTACTTTCAATTATTATCTCAATGCATTTTTCACTGAGTTATAAATTGTTGAGATACACTCCAATTAACATTAAAAAAATGAGCGAGTTGAATTGGTAAATCGTGCTAGAAAGTCTCATCCTAATAATAGATTTCACTCTCGAAAAGATTCAAGCTAATTTCGATTGTTGGAAATGATAGAGGACATTAAGGGACAATACTTTACTGGATTATTTGTACATCGATTAGAAAAATTAGCCTAATTACCTCAGTAATTTGAGTTTTTTTAAGGGGAAAAAAATAATGAGAAAAGTTGTTTGATCCAAATATGGACTCTTTCTCACACATATCCTCGCCATAACTAGAAATATAATAAGATCACTACCTGATAAATATATAGTCTGTCCACAAAGCAGACATTCTAGAAAAATGGAAAAATGTTTTTGCTCGGTCAATATTGATTGAAAAAATTATAAATTTGAATTTAAAGTGTAGAAAACATTCCCGTTCTACAATTTGAGACCAATTTTATAATTTTTAACCCAATATTGACCGAGTTGGAAGTCATTTTCCGTCTTTTGCCAGAATGTCTTCTTTGCTTGGACAGACTTTAAGTTATATTAATGGGGAATTTTGAAATATTCAAATCACACTACTTCACAGTCGAGTTAAGTTAAAAAGTTAGTAATTGATTGAATTCAGAAATATGTTACGTCACTAATATTCGGCTGAGATAGTAGGTAGAGATGATTTATATTTTATAAATATTATGGTCGAGCAAGGAAGACATTCCTTCAAAGTGGTAGCTGTTCAATGCTACCAGCAGTCGAAGAGAAAAAATAGTCCAAACCCCTTCATCATCTGAAATATTTTATCATATCTAACGAGTGGTAGGTTGGCAGAAGTGATTTTACTCTAATATTTTTATATCTGCGCATGCGCAGTTACACTTCAAGTGTCCATTTTGAAGAAATTTTTCTTTGCTCGGACCAGACTCATAGAGTAGGGTTCGAAGTTGGCTCCTCAGAGACTACATAGTCTACAAATAGGGTGCAAGGAGTAGTCTTCAATGGGGACAGTTACTTGGGGGAGTTGTAGCTCACTGGTTAAACTATAATACTCATATTATTCAAAATTTATTTTGGGAATTTTTCCCTCGTTGGCATTGTATCTGACGGAATCCCGTACAATTATCAAATATTATGATTTTAATCATTCATTTCAAATTTGTAGTTAAGGCATAAGAAACACATCGGTCCGGTGAAATGCTGTCTGGCGATTTTGGCCTCGGGCGGAAGAGCTTTTTCCCAGAACACACGATAGCGATACTGTCCGCGGCGGCAATTATTTTCTATTGGGGGATGAATATTTTCCTAATAAATGCTGTTTAGTCGGCACTGTCCAAGGACGTCAATTTAAAAATTGGCTGTGGCTATTCCGCTCCACCACAGAGAGAAGACCAACTAAACCCGTTTTTGGGTTCATCCAATATTAGGAAAAACAATATTTACCATGGAGTATTTTATTAATTATTCCCCTGCATCTCAGGGAAGATCAGAGCATGTTTTTAATCATTAAACGGCAATATCACCACTTTGAGTTAAATCAGTGTTGAAAACCCTTTTAAGCAAAATATCGTATATTTCCCGCAATTTTCCCCCTCAACTTTTACATTACGTGAATAATGTTGAGCGGCATGGGCGGGGGCATCGCCAACCTGCTTTTTGCCTTGCGCGTGTTCATCTCATTTGGCCCAAATGTACTTCCGGTGCGGTGCCTGGATCCCGTGCAGAGAGAATAGTCGGCGATGTCGCTGGCTAAATTTCTCTCGCTACCGGCGATTTCGCTGTCCGGCGTCGTGTGTTCTTCCCATGCCTTTCCCTGTGTACTTGATACAACCGGACGGGCAACAGTCGCAAACGCGCTCTTAGGCCAGGAACACACGGTCCGGCAAAATCGCCGTCCGGCGACGTCGCGTTTGTGACTGTTGCCGTCCGGTTGTATCAAGGCACAGGAAGGCATGGGGAGAAAATTTAGCCGCTGGCGACATCACCGGCTATTCTTTTACTTCGCCGTCCGGGTTTTTGCCGCCGGACGGTAGTAGAAGTACATTGGCACAAATGGAGATGAACACCGACACGGCAAAACGCCGGACGGCGATGCTCCCACCCATGCCACTTCACCAGTTATTCACATGTGTAAAGTTGGAGTAAAGAATTGTAAGGGGTAGCTACTACGATATTTTGCTTTCTGAAGAGTTTGCAACACTGATTTAAACCGTGCGGGTTGTGTTGCCGTTTAATAATTTAAAAAACATGCTCTGGTCTTCCTGAGATGCAGGAACAGGAATTTAAAATGCTCCATGAAACTGTCGTTTTTCTCTAATATTGGGATGGAACCCAGAGACTACGGTTGAGTTTCTTCTTCTCCTGTGGTGGGAGCAGAGATAGAAGCACAATTTTTTTACTGTCTGGACAGTGCCATTTCAAAACAACGACTGTCCTCCAAGAAGGAAAATATTCATCCCCAATAGAAAATAATTGCCGCCGGACGGCATCTTGTCATGGTGTTCTGAAAAATAATTTCCCCGCCGGGCCGTGTGTTCCTATAGCCTAAGATCTCATTGTAAATTACTTCGACAATACTTTTTCCAAAATTTAGAAAGTAATGTCACCAAATAAGTAGAGTGGAAAGATTAGATCAGTTGAGAAACATGCAATTCGTTTTATTGTTTCTATTTACACAATTCAAGTAATGGTGCACGAAACTGTGTCTCACTTTGTATAATTTTTATGCTTTTATAACTTAGGAATAACAGTACTTAGCTACGATTAGGAACAATCTTTGTTGTTATGTAAACTGTTTGGCTTCCATCAAATGGCCATAGAAACTGTTGTTCAAAATTTCTGAACAGCTTAATTCATTTATAAATATTTTTTAAAGGTTCTCAAAAATGACAGGTTATAAAGGGTTTAAAAAGGTTACTTGTATTGGGAAATTTTTTGATACGTTTTTAACAAGAGTTTTGCCTGCAGTAAAATGTAAAATTATTTTTGAAAGAAAATAATTACAGTTATTAAACTTATTTTGTTTCTTACCAAGCTTAGAGACCTACATTTCTTAAATGAAAAGACAAGATGTTGTCGAACCACCGATTTATTAAAAATCGAGTTACCGGTTTCGGTTACTACACCAATATAAATTTCTGTTGAACTTACTACACATTTTTTAAAAAAAAACGTTAACAAGAGAAGATGGTTGTAATGATTAAATTGCAATTGACTATATCAGGATTTATTTCCTAAATCCTGTTTAGGCTTTTTACCTACCGCCTACCCTATTCTATTGATATCATTATACCCCACATTCATTATAATTTATTAACTCATGCTAAAACCTTGGTGAATTCCCTGTTCTGTCTTAGTGAATTTGAAAGTTGTAAGCCACTATATTTTGCAGGGTCTCTGGGGGAATTCAGATCAAGTTAGCCTACAGTAGTAGCGGGAATGTAAAGGGGAACATTATATCCTTTATATTCACTAGTAGAAACCCCTAGATTCATTTTTTGCACGTTGGGGATGGAAACCTAATTGCCATTGAAGACTTTCTTGTATCTGCTCTGGTTGTGGGTGTCTATTATCTCAATGCCACACGAACCGGACTTGTTCACGAGTTGAAACGGCCTTCGACATTTTTCCCGGTAATCAGTTTTCCTAACGGCAAATTTTTTGGGTTAATTTCTTATTTGTCGAGTTTCCTTGATTTTTTGCTTAAGTTTTTTAAACAAATTAAATTTGCAAAGCTGGGGCCCACGGTTCAATATTCAGATTAGTTTCTAGAACATTAGTTGAAATAAATGCATTTATAGCTGAGCCAAAAGTTGGGGGGTTTTCCCCTTTGCCCCTTTGTGCGCTCTAACAGCTGTTTTTGTCATTTTTTAAGTCAATTAGAGTTGTCATGTAGCTATGCCTAGATGATGTTTTTGAAATCAATAGAGGCATTAGATGCTTTACATCAGCTGTTTGTAGGTTAAATCGGGTTGCGGGGGTTTCAGGGGGTACAAAGAAACGGGACAAAAACCCAAATTTTATTTTTTTGGCTTTAGCTAAGTATATAAAGTGTAAACAATCGAAATTTCTTTAAATTTTCCGGAGGCCTACCTGTCTTATTAATTAGTGAACTTCACTATCCGTTATTTAGAAAGTGAATGTAATGAGAGTAACTTACATGTAGAATTCTTGGAAAATGAGCTGAAAAAACGGTTTCATGCACAAATTGTATAATGAATTAATTTGTCATAATCGAAAACCTGTTCAATAAAAAATCCCACAGTGTTTGGGGGGAAAAGATTACGAAACTTTAATGGGTGCTTATGAATGACAGTTAAATTTTAAACCCGCCTTAGAACTATCATCATTTAAAAAAAGCAAAAAAATTTCTGTTGAACTAAGATTTTTACGACGGTTAAATATTATTCAATATTAACCCTTTGGGATTTTGATGTTACCCTACATTCTCAATGTTTGAAAAGTAATTTTTTTTTCCCGTGAACAAAATAAAGTAAAAAGGGGCAAAAAAGTTTTTTTTCCCAAAATGGTTCAAATTTAATTTAAAAAAATAATAATACAATTTTCCTGTCAGAGGAATTCTTCAGATGTAAATGGGTTCTTCAAATCATCTATTTTTATGCGACTTGGTGAGAGTCTTTCTAGCTTTGGAATTTCCCCCCTTATGGTGGCGTGTTTTGGATTGGAAAACATTGTGATTCTATTCCCCATTATCAGTCAGCGAAGGGAAAATTTCCCCAACTACATCTGTTCAAACGTTAGTTTAGGATATTCAGATATTCATGGGATTTCCAATATCGATTCTTATTGTTATTTTCAATTGAAATTATTGTTCCTTTCAATCAGCTTCATTTTTTTCCTTCTTGAGACTACCAGAGAACGATGAAAGTAATATCAAAGTCATAATAGTCGTTAATAGATAACTCGTAAAATAGTACCTGTTTACCAGTTGAATGAAAGCTAATAAAATTTCCTGTGCTCGGGTTTTATCCTCTTAGTTTTCATTTGTATTCGTACAGAAGATATATTATGTTGATGCTATTTTATGATAATATTCATGTAAGTTATATTAAATTTTTTGAATGGGAAAAAAACATTGTATATGATTTGATTAAAAACCCCCTTTAAAAATGATTTCTTGGTTTTTTTTTAAAGCCCTTTTTCTATTTATTTCATTAGTTCTCGTTGAATTCCTTTCATTATAATATCATATCTGCATAATTTTGTTGCGGTCATTTTCTGTTGAATTTTCGTGAATACAGTAATTTTACATTGTTGTATATTCTTTTGTCAAAGTAAAATTTAAAAAGCGCCGTTTCATACTGACTCAACTCATAACGATTTAATCCGTTTCATATATTTGTTTCTTAGCTGTTCAAAGCTTTTATTAGCTTTGTTCTTAAACTTGACACAGATTAGTGAACGGTATATTCTGTCCAAGCAAAGAAGACCCTCTGGCAAAATGGGAAAATGACTCAAGCTCAGTCAATTTTGGTTCAAAAATTATTTATTTGATTCCAAATTGTAGGAAACAATTTGATCTACTATTAAGGTCACATTTATGATTCTTGAACAAATATTAACGAAGATGGAGTTATTTTCCCATCTTGCCAGAGGTTCTTCTTTGCTTGGACAGACTGTAAAACTCCTTTCATTTTATCAACTTGTTCATTATGCAACTGCTTTAACGTGCTCATTTTACTTTCGCCACTCTTATTATTCTTACCTGAATGATATTAAAACTGGAGGCCTGTTTCATAGGAATTCAGGAGTCCTGTAATACAGGGGAAATTAGGGACCCACACCATAGATGAATTGCATGGAGTAGTATGTTATAAATTCTTACTTCTAGTATGTCAGGCTCTTCCTGTATTACAGGTCAACCCACACATAGTCTGTCCAAACAAATAAGACCCTCTGGCAAGATGGGAAAATGACTCTAGCTCAATTTTGGTTCAAAAATTATTAATTTGATCTCAAATAGTTGGAAACAATTTGATTTACTATTAAGACCAATTTTATAATTCTTGAACAAATATTGACCAAGCTGGAGTCATTTTTCCATCATGCCCGAGGGTCTTCTTTGCTTGGACAGATTATACTAGAACCGCGGAGGCCTGTTTCATAAGAATTCAGGAGTCTTGTAATTATTATCATTATTATTATAATTATATCGTCCATTTACAACCTATAAAAGAGGTATTTGGATTTGTCAATCAATAAATAATTAGTCATAAATAGTTAAAAATCAATTACCTAAGACAGAATAAACTAATTTTGTATCTCATAAGTTATTTAATATTTTGTGTCATTGTTTATTTAATACGGAGGAAATGTGGGCACATACCATAAATGAATTGTATGGAGTACTATATATATATATATATATATATATATATATATATATATATAACAAATTTTCACTTCTAGTGTGACAGGCTCGTCCTGTATTACAGGTGAACGCCTACAGGACTAGACAGGGGGCAGCTCATTAAGAGATTTTTTGAAATATTTGAACACGTTTCTTATTGCATAGAACGAATTCTTTCGATTGCGGCTCTTGTCCTATTGATAGGTGACTATGCCTACATTTATTTCTCAATTCCGCTATCTGTGATTGAACTGAACTAGATTAGTTATAGTCTGTCCAAGCACAGAAGACATTCTGGCAGGATGAGAAAATATCTCTAGCTCGGTCAATATTGGTTCAAAAATTATAAATTTGGTCTAAAATTTTAGGAAACATTCTGATCTAAAATTTGAGGCCAAATTAATATTTTTTGAACCAATATTGACCAAGCTGGAGTCATTTTCCTATGATGCATGAATGCCTTCTTTGTTTGGACAGACTATACCATAGACTGCATAGACCTTTCACCTTGTCTGTAATGTGTTTTCCAGTGAATGACGTCACAAGTCTATCCTTGGGTTCCCCTTCTATCAAGTATTCCCCTACTTTGAGTTATGCCCAGAGGGGTTCCGTCAGTCGCCGAGTAGTCTGCGTAACGTACTAAGTTGATCTGACAGTAGTCTGTGATAGTACGAAGACATTAGTTGGTGTCTTATATTTTTCCATTCACAGTTCAGTACTCTGTGAAAGCTTCTATTGTTCCTCTGACATTCCAGGAAAATAAGTCTCATCCATACTACATTATTTCAAATTTTGATTTTATTAGTACTGTATTTATTTGTTTTATTAGAGAAGTGCTAAATGTTATTCAAAATAATCTGAAAGCAAATTATTTGTTAGCATTTAATTTCAAGTGTGAGTGATTCATCATTGTGAATATTCTTGGATATCTTTTTGGAATCTCTTCTCTACAAAGGTAAATTCAATGATTGAGTGAAATTGTATAACATAACCTACGTTTGTAAAAATTTGAAGACAAATCAAGTTTTGTGACAAATCCTGTTGTACTCTTCATTGCAAATTATTTGAAAAAATATTAGGATCATGAATAAATAAATTGATTTTATTTCTGTCTTCTATCTGAGGTTTTCTCAAATTGAAGTTGTTGATTTAGTTCTTGTATGATTCAGATAGAGGGTTTCTCAACGTGAAGTTGTTGATTTTAAATCATAGGGATGCTATTTTTGAGCTTCAGTTCGTGAAGAGTGGAGTTTCTAGAATCGGAAGTTGCATGCTATCTACTCGGATGCACTTGATATTTTGTTATCAAGGTGTTTCATGTTAATAGTTTATAACATGATATTGTTGTTTCATTTCTCACCCAGTGTTCATTGTATATTGATTATTGTTCAAGAAAACTATTTCCTCCGAAGCGATTTCACATTTTCAATTCTGCCCTTTCTAGATTTTCATAATTTATGTATGACTGATTTTTAATGATTGGACATGAATGATCTATAATTTTTTTTATCATGTAGCACTGGCGGCTCGTGCTCACGAAATAGGTTAAGTGCTATACAGTAAAAGATACGGTCACTTCACCTATTCCTTGGGTACGACCCGCCAGTGTCATGTAGTATTGAAAACTGAAAATAAGTTGAGGTTAATGTTCTTCCTACAATATTTATCATAGCGGGTATAGTCTGTGCAAGCAAAGGAGACATTCTTGCAAGATGAGAAAATGATTCCAGTTTGGTCAATATTGGTTCAAAAATTATAGATCTGGTCTCAGATTGTAGGAAAAAATCTAATCTACAATTTGAAACCAAATAGCTAATTTTTTAACTAATACTGGCGAGCTGGAGTCATTTTCCCATCTTTCTAGAATGTCTTCTTTGCTTGGACAAACTATATAATTTATCGGAAGTGATATATTTCTAGTTATGAGGATATGTGTGAGAAAGAGTCCATATTTTGCTCAAACAACTTTCTCATTATTTTTTCATCAAAACTCCAATTACTGAGGTAATTAGGCTAATTTTTCTAATCGTCACACCTTTCTTCAATCGATATGAAATGAGCTCACCAATTTGAGCTCAAACGCGTCCATTAGGTTACATGACATTGCCGATTTTCAATTCCTTTTGTGTTGGGCTTATTGAGTCATAGGAGTTTTATATTTATGAAAAATACAGTTATATAATGCAGTCGATATAATAGTGTTTTGCGGTAGGTTCCTTTCTAATCACCAGCTGATGATGTCTGGCACTGAGAGTTTCTCTATTATCTGTCAGATTTCTCCCAATGCTGATGATTCTGGAACAACATAACGATGTTGAATAATTGCTTTCTCTATTGAAATAATTTTTTACTCGACTAATAAGATTATAGTATTTCTATACTATACCATCGACCACATAATGACGACTGTGCCTGTTTGATAGGCTGGTATGTGATCGTTGCCACAAATTCACATATATTTATGGTCTATTCGAAATCAAAAGTAACTTATTCATTTTATAGCTGGCACCTTTACTAAATTTATTACGGCTTTTCACAATATTTATATATTTTCTATTTAATATATAAATCTCAGTACCCGTTTTTTAATTATTTTTATTTCATCATGACATGTTTCAACTCTTCAGAGTCATTTTCAAGTGTAACTAAACAAATAAACAACATTGATCAATTCTATAATGGTTTTATGATAAATTAAAAATCATTTTACTAATATTTATAATATTATATAGAAAACATTGATGAGTACTGAGTAGCCCTAAGAAAAAGAAAATATTTGTATAATATAATAATCGACAATCCGTAAACATTAGAATGATGTAGCCATGTTTAATTCAGGAAAGAATTGGTTGTTCATACCGTACGTGTTCAGTATAATATGGTCGAGCAAAGAAGACATTCTGGCAAGATGGGAAAATGGCTCCAGCACGATTATTATTGGTTCAAGATATTATAAATTTGATGTCAAATTGTAGAACAGAATGTTCCCTACATTTTGAGTTCAAATTTATAATTTTTGAACCAATATTGACCGAGCTGGAGCTATTTCCCATCTTGCCAGAATGTATTTTTTGGTCGGCCAGAGTGTAGAAGAGCTGTCACATACGAATAAACTTCTCTTGTGTCATGCATCAAAATTTTATGGATTTTCGCATCTTATTGAAAGGGAATCCAGGAGAGATTCTTCTCCTTTCAAAAAGATACGGTACTGTAGTCCATAAAATTTAATGCGATAAATTCTATTCAAAACAATACAAGTCATTTCAATGATGATGCAATAGATTTTAAATCAATAATTTTATCATGTATAAAATTCTTTGCACTTCAGTATTTTTAGACAAGAAATTGAAGCGTCGAAATACAGCTTTATAAAGTTGCTCAAAAGGTTTTAAAAGTTGCTTTTAATTTTGCAGTTCAGTTCAGATTGTATTCCTCGTGTCAGCACTGATTCTGTTCATGCAATTTTTATTGGGTTGTCTGCTCTTTACCAAGGTTACGTTCTTCAATTGGATGAAACCTGTTCAGGTTGATGCGCTTTGTCCTTGCCCTTTACAATGAGTTGCATTAAAAAAGAGTAGTTCTATTCCATTGAAATGTGATGTTTGGAATTGAATTTAAAAACATTCAAGTTTTTTTTAAAGATTTTAAAAACTGATTCACGAGATTCTTATGAAGTATTGTTTGGTCACAAATCTCGTGCTTAGAAGGAAAATATCTGGTTTAATCAATAATTTTAAATATTTCAAGATATTTTAAGTAAATTCAGCTATATTCTCAACAAAGTCTCATTCAAATGGTAGGTTTTAGGATGAATTTCTTGATCAATCTAAAGACTATACTATATTACCTATTTTCGGTTTGGTCCAGTAAAGCAGTAAATGATTCATTTTATTAGTAACTGAGTTACTAAACCAGTTGCATTGAAATATTAACTACAATAGTAACATATTCAGTAAATAGTATCGGAGTTATTGGGTTATCAAGAAATTCAATTAAATTTTCAACTGATTTACAAGAAATTCGATTTATTATTTATTTGTTTTGAAAATTTGGTGGAGGAGTGAAGTTTCTACTTCTTTACTGGAGAACCAGACTACAGAATTTTTAACACGACTTTTTTATCAATAGAGTCTACATTTCAATAAAGGTTCGAGGTTTGAAAATAATAGATTCTATAAATAATATAGACGTTCTAATTTTTCCAAGTTCAATGTCAAAGTACAAGTAATAGGCCAAAATGAGTAGAATTGTTGTGTGACCGCATTTGATAAACAATTTTGACTATGAATATTGAAAAGGTTTGTGGTTTATTAGAATTCGATTGTCTTATTGTAAACCACATTATTTAAGCCTTAGCCAAATTATATCAATGAACAATTTTTGGCGAAAATATCTCTAATTTACTAGATTAGATTATAAATTCAATTTTGTGTCATAGGCTATTGTTTTAGTAGAGTAAATCAAATTATGAAAATTGGAAATGAGTTTTGATGTTCAGTTGAGAATAATTGAGCTATAGCACAGGAACCGTACGAGCAAACCAAAAACTTGGAACAGAAAATAGTCACCCAGTAACTGCTTCCATCTTGTGGCAGAATACAGAAATTCGCTCATTTTCTATGTCGACTAATCAGGGCGTTAGTAGGCGGAGTTAAGAAGTTGCCTTGGTTATAGTACATAGTGAGCACCCAGTACTTGGCGCTATCTAGCGACAGTGAGCAGAAGTAATTTAAGCTTCGACCAATCAGGAGAGAGAGTAGGCAGAGCTTGTTGGTTGGCCTAAAGTAGTCGTGTTCATAATTTGATTTATCTCCGCAATAGGCCCATCCTTCATTCGTTTCTCCACCATTTTGTTGATTGTTCTGTATTACTTGTCTCTTATTTATCGTGTGTTCTTTCTTCTCTCTTACTTCATCTATTTATCAAAGTAGACTATGTTTCCTAATTTATCGAGACATTTGGTTCTAAGTGGTGTGTACACGGCTCAATTTACTTTCAAGGTGAATAGATGATACAAGAAAATACATAAATTATACAATATATCATATATAAATTATAATCAATATATATAATAATATAATACATTTAATAATTGTATATGATAATATATCATATCAACATACGAAATAATCAAATTGATACGTTTTATATTATTAATGATAAGATATCTATTAAATTGATTGTTTTATTTGATGCATAATACGGCTTGAACGATACGAGACTTTCTAATAAAATTTACCTACAAGTTGTTTTAATTTGATTAATGTATCAAATGAAACACTCAAATTGTTTTGTATCATCATTGAAACATGCTGTTCCGTATTGAGACTTATTTATTGTATCATGCTACTTTCAAATTTCATAAAGATTTGTACCTTTTTGAAAGGAAATTGAAGCGTGAACACATTGTTTAATACATTACAAGTATAGTCTGTCCAAGCAAAGAAGACATTCTGGCAAGATGGGAGAATAACTACAGCTCGGTCAATATTGGTTCAAAAATGATAAACTTGGTATCAAATTGTTGAGTAGAATGTTTTCTACAATTTGAGACCAAATTCATCATTTTTGAACGAATATTGACCGAGTTGAAGTTATTTTCCCATCTTGCCAGAATGTCTTCTGTGCTTGGAAAGACTATAGGTAGTTTTTTCTTCAGTATTACAGTCCGCCTGCAAACAAATATGCACCAAAACTGTATCATTTCAATCTGTATGAATTCAAAATTGTAATAAATTGATGAGAATTATAATATGTCACTCCAGAACATTGGTTTTTGTCTGACGCTATAAGATGAATGCTGTACTCCCGAAATTGTTCTAAATCACTATAATGAGGAATTGATAGATCTGTCTAGTCTTGAGTAAGGTCTGGCCTTGGCTTGAATAAAATAATGTCTGCTAGATTGTTCTAAGTGTCGACGATTGAGTCAATAAGAAGCATTAGAGCATCTTCTTGTGTCGCCTTGATTTCTTATCAGTTGTTTTCGGGTGCGATGAATGCTTTTTTTGTTTTCAAATGCATACTAATGCATTGAGCAGTATTTATTAAACATGTATTTTCAAATCTCTCTACCGACTTGAACATTATTATTTGTTTAAATAAACTTGAGAAGTTGTCAATTCCAGTTTATTATTATTATTTGTGTTTCAAATTATAAGCAGTTTTATATCGTTTTACTAACGAATTTGGAATCCTCTCCTTTTGCGTCATGAAGTGTATTGTCAGTAGAATGGAACATTATTATTCCAAATCTCATTCCAGTAGTCCAGCAGACGCCATAAATTAATGTGGTTGGCGAATGGCTGTTATCAATTCTCAGCTCTCTCAGGACAGTCGGCGAGCTGTTTGCGAGAGTGCATCGAAACGAGATCAACCCCAGCTATACTAAACCGCTCTCGGAGACAGCTTCAGACTGTCCTGACAGAGTTGAGCATTAATAACAGTCATTCGCCAACCGCCTTAATTTTTGGCTCCAGCTATATTTGCCAATGAGTTTTACGTAATTAATTAACTTATTCATTTTACAACTGGTACCGTGAGCTGGCATTGTGAAAGTAGTTTCCATTTTTTCTCGTTGGCTACGGATTCGTTTTCATAATGGTGCAAGGTGCTAGGCTTTCAACTATTTCCTGATAAGTAACTATTGTGACATTAAACCAAGTTTGAGGACTAGTAGCACGGAAGTCGGAATAATATGGAACTTAGAAGGGTGATCTTTTCGGTGATTTGGTGATACCTAAGATAATTAGTTCAGTTAAGATGGCTCTCCATGTTTCCATTAGTGAAAAATGAGGTTATAATATTGCGAAGTGGAACGACCCTTTGGGTCTCCCCACTAATAAAAGCATACGCTAAATAAATAACCTAAGATAATTTAATCGAAACTCGATTCAATTTAAAAGTAGATTATCTTTGGTAATGCGTCATCTCTGTAAAGCAGTGTGTCACCCGGTTCAATCTCTTTTAAAGAAAATACATTTAATAATATGCACAAAAATATTTAATCATGGTTATGGTTTGTCGGGTTCATGGTAAAGTCTGTCCAAGCAAAGAAGACCCTCTGGCATGATGGGAGAATGACTCAAGCTCGGTCAATATTGGTTCAAAAATTATCAATTTGATCTCAAAATGTAGGAAACAATTTACTCTACTATTAAGACCTTATTTATAATTCTTGGACAAATATTGACCAAGCTGGAGTCATTTTGCCATCTTGCCAGAGGGTCTTCTTTGCTTGGACAGACTATAGCCACCCCATACTTACACACACGCAAAAAGTTTGTTTATTCTGTCTCAAGTGATTATGAATAGGGTATAGTTGTCTCGAAAAAAATTGTCATAAATCGCATTACGACTGATGGACATTCAACAGAGAACGATCTGATGATGCCGAAAGGAATTTAATAAAGGGGTACTCCTACTCACACTTGGTGGAATGAAAGGAATGGAAGTGGATTGAGTGACGTCATCGTCACCACCAAATTCCTACCCTTGGAAGAATATAATGAGGTATTGAGTGTAAATAATAATATGTAAGATTGTAGTTTGCGTATTCAGGATTTAGTTCATCTAAATAGTCGAAGAAGATGCTCTACTCGAATAGTTGTAGCTTCATTATCGAGATGAATAAGTTTATAGTCTGTTCAAGCAAAGAAGACATTCTGGCAAGATGGGAAAATTACTCCAGCTCACTCAATATTGGTTCAAAAATTATAAACTTTGTTTCAAATTGTAGGAAACATTATGTTCTACAATTAGAGACCAAATTGATCATTTTTGAACTAATATTTACCTAGCTGGAGTCATTTTACCATCTTGCAGAATGTCTTCTTTGCTCGGTAACACTATATTCCCTCTCCCTAGTTCGGAAGTTACATCATGTATAGTCTGGCCAAGCAAAGAAGAGCCTCTGGCAAGATGGAAAAATGACTCCAGCTCGGTCAATATTTGTTCAAGAATTGTAAATGTGGACTTAATAGTAGATCAAATGATTTCCTACAATTTGAGATCAAATTGATAATTTCTTCACGAATAGATTTTTGAACCAAAATTGACTGAGCTATAGTCATTCTCCCATCTTGCCAGAGTGTCTTCTTTGCTTGGACAGACTATAGAAGAAGTTTTATTATAATCGCTTGAGATCCTGTGCAAAATTTCTTCTACATTATGTGCTTTTTATCAAAGTACATACTGTATTTTTTAACTTGAGAAAATTCTCGAAATATTTAACAGCATACCTAGATTCTTGTGCGTTGAAATCGAATACTTCGCCGATTGTAATAGGATAGGACACCCTGCTTGCTGATCCGATATTTCTTATCAAATTCTGCAATAATTGAAGTAAATATAAAATTCCTGAATTCATTGTTAATCAGTTCCGTGAATTTGAAAACGTGTGTTTTTTATCAAATCGTTGTCTTGTTTTTGAAATGGCATCAACCTGTTTGTATGGTGTTAATGCCCTATTATCTCGGTGTATAAAACTTGGGTACATTCCCTGTGTTAGTTATTTCACCAATGGTATATACGGTCAGCGGTTGAGCAGCCCACAAATATGAAGGTATTATTATTATTGGTTACAGTTTTTTCAGTATCAATATTTGTTTCCTCAATTTGATGTTCTGTATTAGTTGTCTCTAATTCACCAAATACAGGTAATATTGTTCTCCAATACTTATTTTCTATTAGGGCTACTGTATTAGTTGAAACTTTAAATAATTAAAATCAAAGTACCCTTTTTGTTGAAAAATATTTTTATTTTACTTTATTTTCAAAAAAGGGTACTTTGATTTTGATTATTTATAGTTTTAATATGGTTGTCACTTGAAATTCATCTAGATAATTTTGTTTCCTTGTCAAGGTGTTCGTTATTCTTTGTTTTTAATTTACCATGTACGATTCGAATTTAAATCGGTATATTATTGAATAAAAAGGCTTGAAATTGTCATAGATTTACTCAAAGGTACTGATTTTGTTTGTTACATTATTATCTTTGGTAACTGAGTTGATATGAGGTAAATTCAAACAGATAACTATAAACTGATCAAGTTTGACAAATTAGACATGGGTAGATGGATTGCAGTATTTGTGTCATTATTTACTTCATTTGTTCACTTTTTAACGACAGTTAAAATCTTTAACTGTGATTTTTCAATCTCATTCGAATATTTCAACTTGAAGTATAGTAGTAACATTGGTTTGATAATCAATTCGGTCATCCAACCTATTTATAACGTAATAAATAAATAAAAATCGTATTGAAGTTCACATTACTCAGCTAATTCTCTTGCCTTGGCCGTGATCATTCAAAAATTGGAAAATGATTTTCTCTGCCCTAAAAATTTGCTGATATGAAAAAATATGTTGTGAAATTTGCTGATCAAGAACTGTGAAAAATTCATGTATAGGCTTAGACTGAACTGTTCTCAGGAATGTTTGTATAGAATTGGTTGTGTGTCTTAATTCATTAATCTATGGTGAGACTCAGTACAAAAATAAGTTTGTAACATTAGTTTTACTTTCTTATCAATCAATTAGTGTCACCATTGTTGAACACGTTCATTATTGAGTTATAGGGAATCCCCTCTTTAAAGTAACAAGATAGATGAGTTTTTGGCTCTTATCTCTTCATTTATCTCTTATTTCTTCATATTGTTTTTCCTCCTTTTACATTTAGTCCAATAGATTTCTTTTTTGTCCAATTATAAAAAATCACAGTGAATCCAGATATTATTGAATCTAGATCGTAGAGTAATAATGATATAATTCATTACTAAATCAAATGTTTGATTCTCCAGCAATATTTTATTTAATTTTTTATATTTTTGTTGGGTAATTTATCAAACTATTATTGGTATTGTTTAGCATATTTTTCCATGTTTTTATTTCTTATTTTCCCACCACTTGCACTTTTGAATCTTCAAGGTTCTAAGTTTCAAATGAATTTTCAGTCAGTCCAATCCCAAATAGAAAGCATTGTGAGACATTATTTCTCAAAGGTTGAGTTCTCTTGGTATTTACTTCCTTGTTTTTTCCTATTTCAATAACAAATCAAGTTTCATTCACAAAATCAACTATTTCATTCACTGATTAACCGACATTACTTATAGAAACAAACCCATTTAAGAAAACAACAATTGAAATGACAAATTCGTCTAGTATAACTTGGTTAATCAATGATAAAGGCTTGTTCGATTTCGTTAAAATAGGCTCATCTGATGAAATTTTCTCAATAGAAAAGACATACATTGTTATGATAAACCACAATGTTTTACATAATTCTGATAAGAAAACCCAAAGAAGGAAATTAATGTTTTTAAAGATAGAAACGCGTGATATTTTTATTTGACTAGATGTCGCGTTCAATTCACCTAGTTCTGATTAAGGGCATGGAATTTAAGTCGGTAGAATTATTATTATTAATAAAATTCAGTGATTCGTTTTCCAGTTGTTAGCGCGAATATAATAGCCCAATTTTTTGGAGGTGAGCAGTCTTCATGTTATCTATTCTTTTTTCTTTAATTAGTTACAATTACAAATCATACAAGTTGATTATGATTTGATTTCTATAAATTTGTCTGTACCAATTTGTTATAATAATACTTGTTGAGTAGTAATATTGTGGTAGTTATCCATATTAAATGGAAAGACAAGATACTGTCAAACCATAGATTTATTAAAAAAGAGATACCAGTTTCGGTTGTTACACCCTTATCAGCCTCTGGCGACCTCTGGTAAACAGGTATCTCGATTTTTAATAAAGCTGTGGTTTGACAATATCTTGTCTTTTCATAATATAATTGGCTGGCTATCATAATCACTCATCATTTAATAATATACTTCACCATTCTAAACAGGAATTCACTCAAAACTCTATCATAATGAGTTCAAATAACAGTAGCAATGTTTCATGCTTTTAAAATCGGCTCAAATTCCGTTGTACGGTAACATACAATTAAGGAACCAATTTTTCCAGTTTTTGCTTAATACTAGTCTTATTTCTTTTAAGCTTGTCTGGAATTTAAAAGTGACTTGTTTTTCTCACTTGTCTCATTCTTTTTCAATTTTTTAATGCATGAAATGTTTCTGAAAATTTGAAGTACTGTATCCTCTTATATCATATTTCTATAGTCTGTCCAAGCAAAGAAGACCCTCTGGCAATATGGGAAAATAACTCAAGTCTGGTCAATATTTGTTCAAGAACTATAAAAATTGTTTCCTACTATTGTGTAGATCAAATTGTTTCCTGCAATTTGAGATCAAATTGACAATTTTTGAACCAATATTGACCGAGCTTGAGTCATCCTCCCATCTTGCCAGAGGGTCTTCTTTGCTTGGACAATCTATACGTATCATATTCATTGCAATGCACTTATCAATGATAATACGCTTAATTTTATCACGGATTTAAAAAAAATTAATTAAATAGAAAGACTAAGGAGGCAATATGGATAATTACCATATAATATCACCTTCACAACAACACAGAAAAAAATCACTAAACTTTAAAAGTTAAAGATTTGAACAAATGAATTAACTTATCGGTTTTGTACTGCTGTAAGCTTGCTGATTGCGATTTATTAATTAGATTGTTTTGAAATCTCAAGGTCATAAAAATAATCCTACACTTGATAAAGATGTTATCTCAGATAATAGAGTGGTTGAAAATTATTCTGTTCTCAAATGATCATCTTCATCTTCAAACGTATCTTACCTGTCTTTCTATATGAAGCTTTCCACTCGTTAAATTCAGCAGAATTTTATAAGTGATTCTAATTATTATTATCTTGAGTGTGTTGGATTGATTGGGGAATGTTTAAATACTGATGAGATGTTCCATATCTTTCTTTGGTAGTGCGGGTGATTTTAAGAGTACGATTTAAAATCTCTTCATTTCAAAATTCACATTCGTAAAGTCGCGTAGAAGTAGGTGATCTGTGATTATAGCCAATAATTGTTCGAATAAGGATTCAGCGATGGATGTAAGTTGTCAATGGATGGTTTTTGAAGTTTTATAAGCCTCAAATCAATGTATTACACGTACAAGAATTTATTGCTGCTGTATTAGATATTTTAAAAAGTTTTAGTAAATTATGAAGTCATGTTTTAGTAAAGTTTGTTTTGTAAAGTAAACAGTTTTTGTTAGTAAACTTTTTTTTATGAAGTTTTGATAAAATGTCTTGTGAATCAATGTAGGCTTAATGTTTTACTATATATCGAATAAAATTTTCATTGTTCATTGAGGTGTACCGTATGAGCTATTGAAACAAGATTTATCGAGGAAATAGTTTTGAGTGTTGATCTCTTTGCCCTGAAAATATTAAAAACTCGAAAGATTGATAAAATACTCGGGATTTACACCATCAGATAGATATAATAGGTGGTTATTGATGCTTACTTAGACCTCTGTCATACCTTGCTACTTGATTAGTTGCTGGTGAGATAGATGCTACTAAATAGCAATTGTGTCCTAGGTAGTAGCTGCTATTAGAATCTTTAACTGCCTACGTCACACTTGCTATTTACTATATATTCAGCTATATAGTAGCTAAATATATTTAGCTATATAGTTTTACTATTTGCTATTTAGCTATATAGTAATATACTCCATCTCATTTTCCTTCTGAATTTGAATATACTTTTTTCCCTATCTTATACGTGTCAAGTCTTGTCTGAAATTACATCGAATAATCACTGGCGGCTCGTGCCCACGAAACAGGTGAAGTGCCCGTATCATTCACTATAAAGCACTTCACCTGTTCTGTGGGCACGAGCCGCCATTGCGAATAATAGAGTATAGGTGTGACACAGGCTTAACAATAAAATTTTGTTCTTCTGTGCTATAGTGATTATTTTGACTACTGAGATTGATTCATTTGACTACTGATGGTCGATTTTTGTGTGCCGCATTCCGCATAGCATGCTCTATATGCTTGTATAGCATCCTGCATATAATTAATATGCTTGTAGCATGCTGCTCAGCACACAAAAATCGACCAAGTTTATGGCTATAAATTTTAGCGAGAATAATTACTATTCTGAATTCAATTATTGAAGTTTACAGAAGACTATTATAGTCTGTCCAAGCAAATAAGACATTCTGGCAAGATGGGAGAATGACTCTAGCTCGGTCAACATTGGTTGAAAAATTATGAATTTGGTCTCAAATTGTAGAAGACTTTCTGCTCTAAAATTCTAGACTAAATTTATAATTTTTGAACCAATGTTGAACGAGCTGAAGTCATTCTACTATCTTTCCAGAATGTCTTCTTCCCTTGGACAGACTTTATCAGGTCAAGTTTTATTGCAAATTTTTTGATAGCTTAAGTTACTTTTTTATTGCAGTTTTTTCCAGATCGTAAACAATAAAAATGTAAAGTCATTTGATCCAAAGAAAATTCATTGAAAAATCTATTATCTCATAATCATAACGTTGGTTTCCAATAGTTGAGTAACCTTTTTGAAAGCTTTGTGTCATCGTTGTGAGAACATTGTCAGTGTAACTTGTGAGATCAACATGTCTAATGACCAAATAGCTCTCATTGTTCTATTGTTCTTGTGGTTTATGAATAAGGTAAAAATCAATTACCTATCTGTTAATTTTACATTTCTACAATAGGATCCTTATTATAGTCCATTCACGATCACTTGAGACGAAATAAACAAACCTTTTGCGTGTGTGTGCGTGTAATGGAAGGTCTTCTTCTATGCGAAAAAGTCTGATTCAGTTGAACAGCTGACTCTTGTCTGGAGCTGTGATTTGCTACAGTCCGACTTGTCTTTTCTCAAGACTGTTGTCTTGAGCTGTGATTGGCTACAGCTGTTGGTCTGTGGCCGAAAGTTTCGCATAGAAGAAGACCTTCCATTACACGCACACACACTCAAAAAGTTTGTTTATTCCGTCTCAAGTGATCGTGAATAGAGTATAGTTTTTTCAATGGGTGTGTACTTAGTTTGTTTCAACCCGTTTTTGAACTATCATTTGTTGAAATAGGGTGGTTCAAGGTATCTAAATTGAAAGGGAAGTTGGAATTGAATCATTTTTAATAAATTATAATTCATTCTATGATGGTTGTTTAATTCTCAAGATTAGATTTTTTATATATTACAATTTTAATCTTTCTGCGTCATTTTATTGAATAAATAATGATGTACGAAGTTTATCATGGTATATATTGTTATCGTTTTACTGCTACCTCTATTTTGATTGTATTTGAAAGATTAACATTCTATCATCACACAAATCCTGAAATATGTGAGTACTAGTGCCATTTAGTTGAACTAGCAATTGGGGGTAAAAGTCTTATAAAGGAGTCTGCTGGTTAGGTTATTTTATGAATAATTTTTGTTTTAGCCTAATATTGAATTTTTGTTTTCCACATATCTATCTTCTCACTAATAATAACTTGAATTTTCTTAAATCTATTTGATTTTAAATATAGTCTGTCCAAGCAAAGAACCCTCTGGCAAGATGAGAAAATGACTCCAGTTCGGTCAATATTCGTTCAAAAATTATTGATTTGGTGTCAAATTGTAGGAAAAATTCTGATCTACAATTTGAGATCAAATTGATAATTTTTGATCCCAAATTGTAGGAAACAATTTAATCTACTATTAAGACCACATTTATAATTCTTGAACCAATATTGACCGAGCTGGAGTCATTTTCTCATCTTGCCAGAGGGTCTTCTTTGTTTGGATAGACTATACCTCTATTTTTTAACTATCTGTTCCTTTTTTCGAGTTAACTAATTTTGCAGCATGATTTATTCTACATTGATGTCAAGAAAGATTGTTGAGGCCCTGGCATTTGCAAGTGCCCCAATTGACCTATTACAGTGAAACATTGTACATTATAGTATTTCATTGTTGTGCAATGATCGTTTCTCTCAATGAAGGATACTCTCTCACGAATTATTATGTAACTCCATCTTTCCTGTAGAGTAGAATAGAGCTTTAATTTTATTGCAATTTCCTCAACTTTGATGAATACTTTTTTATCATGATTAAAACTAATGTCTGGTTTCGCATTAAGTCTCACTTACGATATGTTGTACAAAATTGAATCAACTTCAGGATTGTTTTGAAAGGGTATTGAATCGTCAAAGCATAACTTCAAAAACAGATTTATCAAACAAAATTTCACAATATTCACAAAGACTGGCTGATTCATCATCAGAACTAAAATCTACGGAACCAAATGTGTTCAAATTAAGTAGGCATATTCAGTTTGACCTCTATAAGAACGGATTTTTGAAACTTCCAAAGAATTCGCCTATATTTGCGTTCTTATATAGTTTTTTGCTTTTCTTGGCTTTTCCTCATCTTTTTAGAGAACCAATTGGCAGAAAATGTTAGAATTTTTTAGACTGACTCAAATTAGAGGAAAAGTTCCTCTACATTTCATTGTAAGTTTCAGATTTTTGCGCCCACAGGTTCCCGATTGGAAGTCACTTGAATGTAAAAATGTTGTGTTTTCAACGAGGAGGTATTATTACACACAGTACCATTATAACATAGAATTTGAAAATTTTCATCAAATTTGACATATAATATATGAATTTATACCGCCACAATGAGCTGAAAACTATGAGCTATCACACGATAAAATCCGACGTACCGTTCAAAAGTTATGAATAAATATATATAATTTAAAATATAGGGGATGCTTTTGACCCACCCCCCAAGAATCCTACGATACTTTTGGTCGGATGAGCATTGCTAATGACAGCCTAGGGTCTCAGGAACAGTATTCAAGAAGTATAAGCGAATCCCAATTTTTTTAGTAAGTTTTTTGTGTTAAAATATGCAATTTTTGGGGTTTTTGGGGGTGTAAGAATTTTCTAAAATCGATGTAGCACAAAAAGTATCAAACATAGGAGTTTGGAATTGGTCTCAAATGAAAGAGAAATGAATTTCGCCTAGACGGATTTTGAAATACGAATGTACGGGTGCTCAATTTATAGTTACAAACTTTTTAAGTAAGAAAAATTTCAAATTCTCGATCCTATGAAAAAATTGCCAAATTTTTAAAAAATTGTATCTCAAAAACGGTTGATGATACAGAGTTGCAATTGGTCTTATTCTTTTCCAAATTTTATTGTCTACAAAAAAGGTCCTATAAAATTTTCTCGTCCGACGCTTGGTTCGGCCACAATTCACGAAAAAACAATTCCTAGTAGGTAAATTTTACGATTTTTTCAAGATGGCGGCCGATGCTCACAGGGGACCCTTGGGGACTTTTAGTATGTTATTCAGCGCCCTTTTCTGATCATATTTGCAAATTTTCAGCTGGGTCCTCCGACTTTCACTTCTTTTGCTTAATTTGACTGGACTATCAACTAATGCCACGTTTACACCGGAGTGTTAATAACATTTGATAATAACTTTTGTGAATAACTTATTATTATATAGACTTGTATATTATATAACTTATATAAAAGTTATTAATTTAGTTATAAACTCCGGTATAAACGTGGCTTAAAACGCTCAATTTTTTACGATGGTTGGACTGAAGTATTAGATTTCTGATTTAAATAAGTTTTATATTTTTTGAGTTGAAAAGATGTGTTTGGATTGACAGTTGAGTGATATGATGAACAAAGAAAATCCGTTTGAATGCTGCTGGCAGGCGAGCTAAGCGAGTCTACTTGTCTTTCATTGGCTGATACCGCCGAGTGTCCAGGGGGCAGAGTTCCCTGGCTTGACGGTGAAGGCGAGCGAAGCGAACCTGCCTGCTAGTCCTAAGTATGTTTGTCGATTTCTAATACTTATTTTCTCTTAGGGCTCTTGTATTTGTTAAAACTTTAAATAATTGAAATCAAAGTACCGTTTTTTAATATTTTTATTTTAAAAATATTCAATGAAAATATTTAAAAAACGGTACTTTGATTTCAATTATTCCAAGGTTGTCGATTTCTGTATATTCTAAATGTATGACGTTGTTAATAGTGTAGTTTCACATTCCATGACAATAAGTAATATTTAATTATTTTATTTTAAAACGGTATTTCTGTTCACAGATGTCTCATGATCATCATAATATGGACCACTCTCAGCACATGGACCACTCACAGCACATGGACCATGGTGCCATGGATCATGGCGACATGATGAAGCACGACTGTCATGGAGGTGATGACTCTGGTGCGGCCGGCAATGGTACACAAGGCATGATGCATCATATGATGAGCGTAAGTGAATGCATTCATGTTGAGTATTATGAAAGAGACGATTTGAAATGTGAACTATCATTAATTCCAGTTTCAGACAACACGATGTTTGGATCCCGGTTTTTTGTTTTCTTTATAAATTTCCCTCTTTCAGTAGACATTCTTCCCAAAATTAAAGATCTGACTAGGCTTCTTCAATTGAATTCATTTCCAATTTACTCTTTTATCAGAGACATGGAACTTATCCATAATTTAGGTAAGAGAAAACAAATGTTGTCAGATCTACAAAGCATTGAAACTTGAATATGGTATTTTGAATAAACTTTGTGGATCTGACAACATTTGTTTTTTCTTACCTGAATTCATTCCCCTTAGAAACCAATTGGATAATCGAACAATTTGCTGTCGAAAAATCCAGTTTTTCATTCCAGCAAATCATTGAAGTTTCTCTCTGTAGAGACTCTTCTTGTTATTTGTGATGAGTTTATGTGATGAGTGATGAGTTTAACATTTAGAAGTGTCCTCGTAAAGCTCAAATAGTTTTAATAAATTCTGTATGGACGCTCTTATATCGACTGACAAATCCTATAATCCCATATGTGTATATCTGAAGTACTTCAGACATCTCCTTTTGGCTCTTGAATCACAAAGTTTGAATCACTTCTTTTGATTCTTGAATCTCAAAAGTCGGAACTATAGTCCATTCAGGATGGCTTGAGACGAGATAAACAATAGCTCTGCATGTGTGTGTTTCACTGGAGTGGTTTCGATTTAGCCACGACATAAACAATTAACAGCAATGCCTGAATACCGAATTTTGTTGTAGGCAATTCAGAATAAGTATCTTTAAGTAATCTTTTCTATAGATACACATTGGGAAATCGCTTGTTTTGGTTGTCTCTCGCCTGCATGAACCTAAAATGAACAAACAATTATAGTAAAAGTGTTTGTGTCAATGCTTTGGTTACAGTCCCGACAACAAAATTCGGGATTACGGCATTGCTGTGACTTGTTTATGTCGTGGCTAAAACGAAGTCACTCCAGTCGCACACACTCACACACATGCAAAGATTTTGTTTATCTCGTCTCAAGCCATCGTGAATGGACTATAGTAAAGTCTAAACATCTTTCAATTCATGTGTAATTCTAGTCCCATGCACAAGTGATTATCCAAATGCTTTATTTATTACATAAGCTAAACATTGAAATGAAATCAAACCGCTTGGCTGGTGCTCCAATATGTAAACGAACTGCCTTGTGGGAAGACGGCCAACTATTTATCATTCATTAGTCATTCACTCCTCTCCAATGCATTTCTACTTGAATGAATTTTTTCACTTTCTTGAACTTTCAAATTGTTTGTTTTCATTTTTTTTTGTCTGTCAGCCGACCTGAAAAAAGTACAGTATTTTATTAATTACAATGTTGTATTAAAAAGCAAGTTATTGTTTTTCTTGGCTTGGCAATTTGCCAATACAGAATTAACTTCATTCCGATTAATCAAGATATAGATACCTTTTTCCATATTTTATTGTTGCTTTATAAAGAACATAATCATCTTCATTTCAATATATTGAAATATAGGTAGCCTTTTCTATATTTTATTGTTGCCCTATAACGAATTGAAATTATACAATTAAAATTATAAAGTAACTATTGATAATTAAATATAAATTATTTAAAATTCACGCTTTTATCAGATATGTTGTGGAACTTATCCACTTATCCATATTGTCCAATATGTCCAACTTATCCAATATGGCAACGTCGCACCGTAGACACAGACTTTTCATATGAAAGCATTAAGTACAGATACAAATCATGCATATTGACTTGGTTTTTCTCTCTTTTGAGCATAATTTCCATGGAATAGGTTTTCCTTGGAAAGGAATTCCTTTTGTGTTTTTTGTACTAGGTTGTGATAGAGATTAGCAAGAAAGATTAAGAATAGACAATTATTCAATGAAATAGCTTATGATTTGTAGCGAGTCAAATGTGAGGACGCACACAAGAAACCCATCCGTTGGAACAGCTGATTGATAAATGATTTCAATGCTTTTAAATGGACCCAATTCCCTACTCTACATAGTTGCCAGTTTTAAGGCCATGGCCTTCTATTAAAGGAAGCTATGATATTATCCATATTTATATACTGTAGTTGTTGATTTTTCAATCCATAATTTAGGTAAGTGAAGAGGAAGGTTATAAGATCCACAGAGTTTATTCCAAAATCCATTCTTAACTTCCAATGCTCAGGGCATCATCAACTTTATTGATGGCTCATTTTTCCACTCATGATGTTGCCCTGAGCATTGAAACTTAAGTATGGATTTTTAAATAAACTCTGTGGATCTGACAACCTTTGTTTTCACTTACCTAAATTATAAATTATTTAATCGATGCTAGTATGGTTAAAATGGAAACGACTAATTTAGAACTTTCAGTAGAAATAATTATAATTTTCAAAAGCCAATTAAATTTAACGGCTGTAGAATGACATCATTTGACGATTCCAATGCAACGGTTCTATGACTGATGACGTCATTCTCCCGCAGTTAAATTTGATTGACAATGATATAGTATTTGAATGTGGGTGGGAGTTGTTGATTTTTGTTTCAATAATTGATTTGTTTCGACCTTTGACAAGTTTTATCACAATATCCAAGTAGCCTACAATATACAGTAGTCTAATAATTAATAAACTTTACTGATAATGTCTCATTTTTCTTTAAAATCTACTTATTTTATTCACTGAATACGTCTCAAGTATTCATAATCCATTCATAAAGATGAATGATTTAGCTTTGTATAAAAAGTGGATTTTTATTGAAATGTATTTTTGACATTATTTGGACAAGTTTGCTATTTGTTTATTCTTGTAACATTTGTCGCGTGAAATTAATTCTGAAAATATAATATTTTCCTCATATTTTCTTTCAATTCTTCTTCTTCTTCTTCTTCTTCTTCTTCTTCTTCTTCTTCTTCTTCTTCTTCTTCTTCTTCTTCTTCTTCTTTTCTACTTTTTTCTTCTTCTTCTTGTGATACATCACATACTCAATCAGGCTTGAGGTTGACATAGTCCTTGATTATTAAGCAATGTCGTCCATCATCCAATAATATTGCAAACAATAATTTTTCATAATAATTATTATTGTAGGCTTAACATGAATCACATTTCATTGAATGATTCCATGAACCTACTAAAATCATGGAAGGGGCCAATAATTGAATACAATTTTAAAAATTTCATATTATATAGACCTAATGTTATAGTCTGTCTAAGCAAAGAAGACATTCTGGCAAGATGCGAAAATTTATATTTTAATCTCCAGCTCGATCAATATTGGTTCAAAAATTATTGATTTGGTCTCAAATTGTAGATAACATCATAATCTACAATTCAAGACCAAATTTATAAGTTTTGAACCAATATTGACTGAGCTTGAGTCATTTTCGCATCTTGCCAGAATGTCTTCTTTGCTTGGACAGACTATACATGTATATAATTATATTGTTATTGTTTTATGTAGTCTAAATATAAATATTTCAGCAGGATGAGTGCGGAATTCTAGAGACTTATTTTTTTGACAATTCAGTTTTATCTTCAAATTTTGACAATTTTTCCAATCTATCATTTGTAGGCGTTAAATATCATATTTATCAAGTTAAGTTTGATTATTGAAAAGCGCTATGAGGAAATTCAGCCAAGTTTAGGCTACGGGAAGTTTAGTACCTATTGAATGCCTCAGGTGCACTTCTAGTACCGGTACTGTTTCAAATTTAATTTTCAAATTTTCTTCGTTGGCTCTTTAGAGGAATAAAAATGCAGGTGAAAAAAATTGTGGTTATGAATTATAATTCATAGATTAATGAATCGCTTCTGAAAAGTG
The DNA here is from genome assembly GCA_017141385.1 of Sogatella furcifera. Taxonomy (NCBI): domain Eukaryota; kingdom Metazoa; phylum Arthropoda; class Insecta; order Hemiptera; family Delphacidae; genus Sogatella; species Sogatella furcifera. The sequence continues at coordinate 6,010,607 of CM029552.1, forward strand.
TAATCTTATCCATTGGCCTGGTTTGCTTACGGTGCCTATAGTCAACAGAAATTAAAAATGTTGAAAGTTTTGAAGACTTTGAAAACTATTCGATAAGTTTGGCAAACAATATTCCCCCGTAGAACAAAAATTGTATCTATTTAATTATTGTAAGATTTATAATACTTGGTTTTCGTATAACTTAGCATGAAAAATACATTGAACTCATTGAATTTTTATTTAAATCCTTTAATTTTATTTCATTTATTTCACAGATGGCCTTCCATTTTGGAGTAAATGAGACTATTCTATTCGACTTCTGGAAAACGTCTTCAGTTTATGGCATAATAGGATCTATGATAGGAATCATCATTATGGCAGCTCTCTACGAAGGACTGAAATATTATAGGTGAGTTATTTATAATTTTATTGATATTTTGTGAGGAATATTATCTGTATTATGGTGGCTGCAATTTGCGTGTGTCAAATATATGAGGCTTATTTCTATCACAGTTGAGAAATTTTTTAGCAAGTCAATCGAACAAAGTTTTAAATGGAATTTGTAGAGTGAATATTGATGTTGTGGAACTTTTCCATAATGAAAGAAACATGAAACGTTGTCGAAATTCCACTTTAATTTTCAATAAAATTGAAGTACAGGAGCATACTTTCGTGTGCACTCACACATACTCAGCTGTACCTAACTTACTGATTTAAGCTTTCAAAATTATTATCATTATGTCAAATATTGCCCAAAGTTGAATAAACTCTCCTAATTCTCTTAAATTCAGCGGTTAAAATCGTTATCATAACTTGTAAAATTTAGTTCATACAGAAAAATCTGAAATTTTTCAATCGTTTAAAAAGTAATAAAAATCTAATTGCATGTTTTGAGAAAGAACTAATTAACCGACTTGAAAGTTTATCAGTGTTTCCACATACTGGTCCATTTAATATTACCTTACATGAAAATTGACAGCTAGCTCGACATTTCTCACCTAGAAATTTTCTCGTGTAGTTTTAGAATACTTGTGGAACTGGAAAATGAACAAGCATATGAAGTACAGTTGTGTCAAGCACAGAAGAGCCTTTGGCAACATGGCTGCCATTCACTGCTGACAGTAGTCGAAATGAAAATTGTTCTAGTATAACCAAATTTATGAAGAAATAGTAACTTACAGGCTTAGACTATTTTATCTGTCTCAGTTCATAATAATTATGTTAAGATTTTTGCTATCATAATATGTCAATAATTATTAAATAAATATATGAATGAAAAAATATTTTCATTCGTTAAATCAATATGATTACTATTAGTGTAAAAACGGTAGGTTGGCTGAAGTGATTTTATCCTGGAATTCCAAGTTCTGCGCATGCGTAGTTACACTCTCAATTCCCTTCGCCATCTTGCAAGAGGCTCTTCTGTTCTTGGCACAACTGTAGTAGAGGCCTACTGTAACTCATGATTCAAAAAGATTCTCAATATTTGTGAAACTTTCGAATGGCCGTATCCCTTTTTTGGAATCATAAGAGGCAATAGATACTGTACATTAGCTGTCAGTAGGTATCAGCCTTTATGATGGTTTTGAAATAAAAAGAGACAATAGATGCTTCACATCAGCTCTTACATCAAATACAAGAGACAGACGAAACCGCCTAACTTTTTGGCGTCAGCTATACAAATTTATTTAATGCATCTTCTTGAATAAATTTCCATGTGATTAAATTGAAATAATGGCGCTTAGCTCTAGAATATTTGTTGAATCGGTTATCTAATGTAATTCTTTTAAAAGTTGGACGATTTCATCTGTCTCTTGAACTTGATGTAACAGCTGATGTAAAGTATCTATTGTTTCTTTTGATTCCAAAACCATCATCTAGGCATAGCTAAATGACTACTCTAATTGACAATATTGTATCAGCTGTTGGAGCGTACAAGGAGCAGATTAATCCCCCTTTCGTCTGCTAAATAGACTTCTTTTGTGCATTTTCTTGAAATTAAACCATTTACACATAGCTTTAGGATATTTGTTGACTTGGTTATTTAATGTTATTTTTTACTTATATTGTTCTAATGCTTTGTTTAGGGAGCATTTATTCTGGAGCTCATACAACGCCCTGCAGTACAGGTCGGTTCAAATGCCAGTGGACAAATCAGCTAGCTCGATGGACAGCAGAGTCGTACAGTAAGTAGTATAATATCATGAGTTTCATCTTTGATTTCAGTGTTATTAGCCTACTTGATGTAATGCCATTTATTGGCATGGTTTTCGTTTATCTTCCATAGTTGGCATACACGTAGCACTGAGACAGCCAGTACAGATTAGAGGCTCTCTTGTTTCACGAGTCTTTTAGAACAGTAACGAGTGGGTATTGGTCACTCGGTGAGAGTGGCTTTTCAGTGATGGTTGAGTTGAGTCATAAATACTGTGTACTACTCTTGGATTGATGACTCGTATTCAGCCAAATACGAGTCTAAGTACAAGTAAGGGTCTCCCCACCATTGAAAGCCATAAGCATATTTTTAACAGTAACAGCTGGCTATAGCTGCCTGCCCAAGGTTCCATTATTTTACTAGAATAAACAAAATTTACCAAAGACATCAATCTTTCAAGAAAATAAATTCGACCCAAGACTTGATATAATACATGATACAATTGAAGCAATTGAATGATTGAAAGGTCTTTTAACATTACTGAAACATCGGTGATCTTGTATTGTATTAAAAATCTCGATAGAACTCTGTATCTTATTGCAAGGAAATTGTAAAGTGAACAAAAATGTTTGAAAATGAACTAATAATCACTTCCAAAGCAGTGTGTTCATGATTAATTTCCTTTACAGATGATACATGTATCAAATTGAACAATCGAAAACAATCATTAGTTTCAATAATGATGCTAAACTTTTCGATTCGATTGTTTGAATTGTATAATGCATCATAAGGAATTCTAAAACGTATCATTCCATCAATACTTCTCATTGTTATTATTGATTCCTTATCTGAATATTGAAACGCCTCCTTTTAACATGTTATTTAAAATATTTACTAGACGATTATTGCTCTAGATATTAATTCTAATTAATGTTTTTTAATTCAACATAATTTACCCTCAATCCATTTCTAAATGATTGGCTTTTTGTTAATTTACTTTTTTGGACACTAGACATATTTCGTTGTAATTTAAGAGCTTAATTAGTATATGATTCGTCATCGAAAATTTTAATCTAATATCACTGGCGGCTCGTCAGGTGAAGTGCACGTATCTTATACTGTACAACACTTCACTTTTTCCAAGGCACGAGCCGCCAGTGTCTAATATTCCGAATCGGTTTGATATCTAAGGATTGTCAGTTCTTATTGTGCAACTTTATATTTTCTTTCAGCGTTGTGGGTGAAGTGATTCATAGACAGCCTCAACAGTGAGTTTAAAAAATGATTGTTAACTGCCGCCAATCACTTGAATTCTGTCTCCGCATGCAGTCATTTAGTACAGTCTGTCCAAGCAAAGAAGACATTCTGGCAAGATGGGAAAATTACTCTATCTCGTTAAATATTGGTTTAAAAATTATCAATTTGGTCTCCAATCATAGAGCAGAATATTTTCTACAATTTGAGACCAAATTGATAATTTTTGGACCAATATTGACCGAGCTGGAGTCATTTTCCCATCTTGCCAGAATGTCTTATGAGCTCGATCAGATTAGAGCACTTCTAGTTAGATTGGTAGACTTTTCACCTTTATCAGCCACATTTGGTCACATTAGATGTGTTGCTTTGCTAGCTGTAGTTATTGGTTTTTTAATTTCTTGTTGTGCTTTTTACTCTGTTGGTAAATTAGCGTCTTTGTGCACCAAACCTTGATAGACTGTCTTTAGCTGCTGTAAATAATCACTTTATATTTATTTTTCACAAATCGTTCTGAATTTCTTTATTCTCATAGTGACGCCGGAGTTGTAGGTGGGTAATGAGAAGTGTTCTAATGAGAGATTCTATTGTTTCAAGTTCATTAGATTTCAAAAGCATTGTTTCTTAGCATGTGTATTTTCTTCTGAAGAAATGTGAGCCCATGGGTCATTAAAAGAGTGATATAAAATAATTTGAACGTAATTGTGCTTCATTGGTAGCCGGTAACTTACTGACAGTTTGAAGTCTAATCCTGAACACGTAATTGGCAGGATAGAAATATTTTAGTTGTAACTGAACCCTAGACCTCGGAGACTAGGACCAATTTGAAGCACAAATTGAAAAAACAATTCTCTTTTCAAATACTCTTTTTTAAATTGTTGGTAGTTCTCGGTTGGTTCTTCTTAATTCACTTTTTTCAAGTTGAATTATCAAATCTATCTCTCATATTTTTTGTGTGCATGAACTTCAAATACTACCTGTGAATTTCATGATTTACTTGATTAAATACTTCAATTGATACATAAAATTTCTTGGTCAAATATATGATCACTTATGTCATGGTAACGCCTTTGTGGATATCCTTGGTCATTTGTACTTCATCGTGTATTATTAGGCCGGTATTATACGGTAATAGTTCTATGATCATATCTGATTATATGGAAAGAGATGAAAATATGATTTCGTATTTTCATCTCTTTCCATATGATCATAGATCTATAATCGTGTAATACCGGCCTTATCGAAAATCGTGAAATACTTTCATTATAAAATCTTGAAACATTTCTTGGTTGCTTGTAGAAAAATCACTTGTCATGTCTCCTATTTTTGATATTGCTGTTATTATATTTGCTGTTTATTACTTCACTTTTCACAAATTCAGTCGATTTATGACAGTTGGATTATTTGATACTGTGCTATAATACCCTGTAAATGTGCACTAATTAATTAGATATTTAAGTGAATGAAATTTTATTAATACTGATTTGTAATGCTCCATGTATTGTAGACCACTAGTTATATAGTCATGCAATCTAGACCACTATAGTCCATTCACGATGGCTTGAGACGAGATAAACAAACGCTCTGCATGTGTGTGTGTTCGACTAGAGTAGTTTCGTTTTAGCCACGACATAAACAAGTCATAGTAATGCCAAAATCCCGAATTTTTCTGCCGGGACTATAACCAAAGCATTGAGACAAAAACTTTTAATATAATTGTTCATTTTAGGTTCATGCAGTCGAGAGACATCCGAAACAAGCAATTTCCCAATGTGTACCTATAAAAAAGATTACTAAGAGATACTTATTCTGAATTGCCTACAACAAATTTCGGGATTTCGGCATTGCTGTGACTTGATTATGTCGTGGCTAAAACAAAGCCACTCCAGTCGAACACACACACATGCAGAGCTTTTGTTCATCTCGTCTCAAGCCATCGTGAATGGACTATAGTCTAGATTCTCATTAAAACTTAGTTATAGGTTGAGATTTTAAATCGGATTGAAATAATGTCATAGCAGACCTATTTTCTTTAGGCCAAGTAATGATTTTCTGTTTTAAATGAGATCTGCAGATAGAATCTTAGATAAATGTTTGAATAAATCGTGGTTAAGTGGTAGAGTGGACATTACTGTCCAAACTTCGCCACGTCATTAAAATAAAGAAGTCATTTCATTCTAATAGATGACGGCAAGATAACATCAACACATTCAATATGCAAGCCTATGCATACAATAATAGGCTGAAAATAAAATAAAGGCTTTACCAAATCTGGAGCCAGCTTTACATGAAAGGCATTGACTTTAGGTACTATCATGCGAAAGTGATTGAATCACGTCCGCGTGATGGAGCTATCCGAGAAACAGACAAACAAAGTGAACACGATTAATTAAATAAAAGAACTATAATGAAAATTATGTAAAATGTTATATAATTATATTATTGATTATATCTTGTAAGTGATGTAACCTACTCATGTAAACCATGTAACAGCTCATGTAAAGCATTTATCGACTATTTCAAAACCCATCATCTACGCATAGTTAAATGACAACTCTTATTGACAACACCAGCTACAAGTTTTGACATCATCATTAATAGGAGCAGACGAAACCACCTAACTTTTCGCGTCAGCTATGTGTTACTCACCGTTAATTTGATGTTTTTTTTAAAAAAATACGGTTTTTTAACAAGTTCATTCAACGAATCTCGCCTGCTATTTAGTATCTTGGTCAATCCTTGCAGTTGCAGACGTCCTTTGATCTACTTATATAGCTTTGTTATTAGGGCTACTAATGTGTAATAAATCAATAACTAATCAAAGTACATTTTAAATTAGTTTATTTTTCCTCCCAACTAGTTTCGAACTTTCAAGTTATTTCCAAGTCTTGAAAGAGTGTTCGAAACTAGTTGTGAGGAAAAATAAACTAATTTTCAGGGTACTTTGATAATGTTTCTTTTATCACAGGGCTACTTTTATCACTGATTTTTCATTTTGAATAATATCACAGTACCCTTTTCAATTATTGGGTAATGCTTTAGAAAATGATTGAAAAGGGTACTGCGATATTATTTAAAATAAAAAATCAGTACTTTGATAATTTATTGATTTATTTTAGCTATACAGCTACATTGGAGATTAGAATTAATCATTATTAATTTAATGATCTTATCTGCTTTATTCGTGATAAATTTATACTTATCAATTGAATTCGTAATTTAATTTCAATCTTTTCTGTTTTGCAGACCGTCAATGCTGAGCAAAATGCACGCCTTCCAAACCGTGTTGCACGTAATTCAAATGATCATCAGCTACTTCCTTATGTTGATATTTATGACCTACAACGTGTACCTGTGCGCTGGCGTCGTGATAGGCTCGGCCATTGGTTACTTTCTGTTTGGCTGGAAAAAGTCGGTTGTCGTCGATGTGACTGAACACTGTCATTGACACTTCTCAACTGAGAACACCTGTAGCTAGCTATTGACTGTGTACAATAAAGGACTCGAATGTGTTACAAATACGTAGATTGTACTGTGTTCATCGAGAGTTTGGAGTGGATTCAATCGCTTACACCAAAAACTAAGGGCGTTAGCGAATGACTGTTATAGTCTGTCCAAGCAAAAAAGATATTCTGGCAAGATTGGAAAATGACACCAGCTCGGTCAATATTGGTTCAAAAATTATAAAATTTGGTTTTGAACTGTAGGAAACATTCTGATCTACAATTTGAGACGAAACTTATAATTTTTGAACAAATATTGACCGAGCTATAGTAATTTCCCAACTTGCCAGAATGTATTTTTTGCTTGAACTGACTATATCAATGATCAACTTTGTTAGGGTCTACATCCATTGTCAGTTCGGACAAATAGGTTGGATTCAGATTCATTCACTTGATTCATATAGATTACATAATACAGTATATCGGCTCAAATCCTATGCTATGAGAATGAAAAGTTAGTAATTACAGTTCGCTTGAGTTAACTAAGAACAGACTATGGAAACTCGTAAAATGACTCAGATATGGGATTTAATAAGCTAACAGTAATATGAATCGGTGCTGTACCGATATCTACTTGAAATGGCTGAATTTAGACATATAAATGTTTATTCTTGGAGAGAGTAGCTCCAGCAAACTGTTACGCTCTTTCAGACTGACCTAACAGAACTGAGTATTAATTAAAGTAATTCGTCAACCTCATTCATTTTTGGCGCCTGCTATAGGTATTATATGTATTTTTACCCTGCTTGAAATTTGCAAGCCAAGAGGGTAAAAAAAAGAAATAATTTTAAGTACTTGAAGATTGAATTTCCTCCAATTACTTTGTGAACATAGTACAGCATGTATTTATACACTCACTTAACTGCGTTATAAATATGTATATATTGTGGATCATTAACATATTTTATATTATCGTATCAAGATGACAGTTTAGTGGTCTGTTTCAACATTCCCTATGTCCATAGTTGGTCGATTTTGTGCGCTGCATAGTACGTTGTTTATGTTGAAGCATTAGTCGCATACTGTGCAGCATATAAAAGTCGACCAAATGGTATCAATAGGGTTGAAATCCAAAGCAATCAGATATGAGTTGTAAGCTTTATGTGCAATACTGGTTTGTAATCGATAAGGGGCATGTTTCTTGAAATTTTAGTCGTCTTGTAAAACAGGAGAAAGGGGGGACACGTTGTTAGAATTACAACTGGTGTCTACAATTAGATCGTTTCTCGCTGCTAGTGTGTACCTTGTAGTCTATTACGGTACACAAGAAACAAGCCTCTCATTATACCTATTGTTGTACAAGTTATTTTTTCTGATCGTTTCTATAATATTTTGGTTCCACTATCAAATGTTTAATCATTGTGATATGTATAAAAATATGGAAACTTGTTCACGTCGCTGATTAATCTGTGATTGAATTCTATTTTTAAAATTGATAAAATGAGTTGACATTCAGCTGAGCATTTGAAAGTTCCATGTTTGAATAAGCTTTCTTGAAAATGACATATTTTTGTCTTAATACTTTTGAGTTCGGTATCAGAATAATGAAAAACTTATAGCAAAAAATTGGATTAAATCACAGGCCTATTGGAAAAATGAGCTCATTCTATTTCAATTTTTCTTTAGTCTAGTTATTTAGTATTAGTTTTTTGAATATAACACAAAAATTCATGAATATCAGTCAAGTACTCATTCAACCAATTATTTATATTCATACTTTAAGTTGATTATTAATGTTCATTCTTTATTAGATTTTCATTTCTCAATAAATTTGTCCAAACCTTTTGTTTGGACAATGGCTGCTTTGATCCATCTCTCCATTACTTGAAACAATTTGATAGAACAATCCTGGTTTTAATATGCTATTAGAAGTTAATTGATTTTAGAAGCAATTGACAATACGGTATTAGACATACATCATTCCAATAGTGTAATAGGTTCGGTATTTTCAATATATATATAGGCCTAAATATAGAGAGAAAATTAAACTTTTTCGTTGATAAATTTGTTACAGTTTTGTTGGAAATATATTAATTTAGGCCTAAATCTTATGAAATACAGGAATACAGACTGTTGACGAGGTTATTTAAGATAATTGTTACAACCTTGAACTGTTTGAGAAATATAGTTTTCAGTAACTTATAACTTATTTCAAGAAAGTAACAGAGGACAGCAAAAAATGTTTCATTCATGAATATCAGTCACATCACATTTTATTGATATTTGATGATCAATTTCTATTATGACATTGAAATAACGAAATTTACCGAAATGTTTTAAACTTATTTCAAATACTGATGTATATCATTTTGGTCCAATATTTCGAAAGTGTTCCTCTCTTAAAAACTAAGATGAAGACTTATCTTCTAAGAAGAATGTTATTTATATTGTTTAAAATTATACAAATGCTATACTACCACAATTTTGTATTTTTTCGTGTCCAAATCCTTCTTACCGTACTTTTTGTTAGGTAAGTTAACTTAATTGATGTTGTCTTTTTTCAATAATCATTAAACTGGGAATCTTCAGTTTCCTGTGAGCCTTTATGATAACGGTTTCTTCACATTAGATGAACTTTGCTATTTGTTTGAATCTATTGTGGAATTGGAAAAATCTTTGATTGCTGTTATGTCAGTTTTGAGTCTCACAGATAATATGGCGCGTTCGCTTTACTAAGGTGCCTGATTAATTTCGATCAAGCTTTTAAAAATAAATTACAATACAGTACTTCAATGTTGGAGTCATACAATTATTGTAAAGCCTAGTGGATTTAAAATTATAAAGCTAGGTTCGATTCAGTAAAAAATTTCAATTACAATTCACTAAACGTCTAACGTCTAAGTAGATGCTAAGTGAAATAAATTCCGACTTATATTTTTAGTATCACAAGATACTTCTGGATCTCAAGAATCTTGTTGAGGTGGATCTGCGATGCTGAACCCATCTAAGATTTGTCATCATAGCCTGGTGTTCAGCATAGCAGATCCACCTGAACAATTAAGATTCTTGTGATCCAGAAGAGGGCTTTAAGAACCATCCCGGGAGTCAGCATGATGGAGCATTGCAGGCCAATCTTCCAGAAGTACAGGCTGCTCACAGTGATCTCGCTCTACATCTTGGAAACAACAATCCTAGCAAAAAAGCAACCCCGGTACTCAGGAGAGATAAACACAGGTACATGACAAGAAACAACAGAGATATGGATCTGCCTCAGCACCGCCTGAAGAAATTTGAATGCTCCCCGGCCTGTATGCAGGAGCCTTTTTTCAATCTGCTTTTAACAAGTATAAAAGCTCTTGAAGACTACAGGATCTTTGCTGCCACACTGAAGAAGTACCTGATCGAGCGACCTTACTACACCTTGAACGAATTTATAGAGGGTCACACGTTTCAACAGTCAACACTTGCCTGGCCGAATGTTAGACCACGTGTGATTTCCTCACTATTGACAATTCTCCGGTTATGACTTAACAAGTATAATCGGGCAATTTTGATTCAAACATAAATATTGTTACAATATTTTGAAAACCTGATTTACCGTACATCCTCCTTTAATTTGAAGAAATTGGTTGTATTTATTTCCAAAGGTTTTACTGTCCAAAAAACAACTAATTTTCTCGTCTTTTATTAACAGTTGACTGTATAGGAAATAATATTACAAATAGGTAATTTTGAAAATGGTGTTAATATTCTCTTTATAGACTCCCATTGAAATTCCATAACTCTATGGATTGAGCTTTTGAAGCTCATCAAAATCTCTGAATCTAATTAATCCTTTTTCTGATTTTTTATTATTACATAATATTTTACATTATTTTCCGATCATATTAAGTCCAATTAGCCTTATACGATACAAGCATGTTCAATCGAATGAAAAAAAGTTCACTGATAAACCATTTTGTTGATAAATGCTTTTCTTAAAAATCTTATAACTGTTTTTCTTATATGTAATTTCGGAATTACAACAATGGATCTCCTGAAAGAAATCTTTTCACACAAACAATAGCCTATAATGGTCAAAAAGCCAAAATAACTACAAATTTTACATACAAACAATTCTCCCGCTCTTTTTTTGAAATCCTAGTTGTTATTCGATATCAACTCTATCGATAGTCTCATCATCGAGAGAAAAATATCGATACTGTAATATCGCACCTCGCATTCTCGCAAGCTAATCTTCAGCAATCAGCAGCGATAGCATCATCCCATCATCTGTGACTAGGATTTTTAGCCAAGCGGAGAGGTTATTATTTAATTTGATAGGCCGGTTGACTGTTATTATCAGTGTTTACTTTTGGGGTTATAATTTCACTAGGAAAATTTCATGATGTTCATTCAAATGCATTCTCAATTAGCTAAATTTGAAATCCCAGAGAATTCGAGAAAGGACCAACGCATGCGCCCGACTTGGTTGTTGCGGCTAACTGCTTGCAGAAATGTAGCTACAAAGAATTTCCAGAGTAGTGGTATGATATCATGTTTGTGCCCAGTGTAATATGGTGGTCAAGGTCCTTGTTAATTGTTGACATTAATCGGCGAATTCGTTGTTTATCATGATCACGTTATGTGTTTTGATGTAAAAGTTCTTGGTGCTTTAAAATTAGGGTGTGAGAAATGTCTTCAACGCCTAAAGCTGACAAACATGGAAAAAGTGAGTACGATACCTAACATTCTATTTTCTCTCCCCAGATTTCCGTATCTCAATCCAGTTATTTTTTCAATTTTGTCCATTGCCTAAACTAATCATATGAATTGTCAGTCATTTGGATATCTTTGACGTTATCTGAGCGTTTCTACTGATGACTGATTTAGGAATTTGGAACTGATATTTTGATACAAATCGATGTCATCTCATCTTTACCAACGGTGCTACAATGTCAACATAGACATTTACGATACTGATAATGGATTACTACTAGTTCTCTCATTGATAAATGTGCATTATCAATTCATGCTTCATGTCTTATTATCGTTCATTATCACTACTGATATTATCGTTACGATCTACTCCATCAGATTGAATGTCCAAATATTTAGGTCGGGTGACCTAGTGGTATTTACTGTTCTCATTTCGGGGGTTAGGTCAACTTTTTCTTATCCGTAAATGTAAGGTGTGTTTTAATATTTCTTTTATTATTAACTGTAGGTCTAATAGGATTATGTTAATTCGAATTGATTACTCAGGTACGGTAGCCTATAGACAAATTTTCAGAAATTAAGACAAGAAAGAATTTAGATCAGCGGTTGGTGGGTAGGCTAATCAAGATATTACCGGATTAATCTAGAAAACAAAATTTAAGTAAGAATTCTAAAAAAAAGCTATTTAGACCACTGACCTAACCTCCAATAACACTGGGAGTTGGACTAACACCAGTGAATAGCCTATAAAGTATATTCTCTCCATATTCTTTGCTAACACATGAACTTGAGAATTAGGGGAGACCGGTGCTAAGTTGAACAATTTTCTTATAAAAACTCATAATTAATAATTAGATTTAATCACTATAAAACACATACTAATCAATAGCTTGGAATTCAAGCTTGCTATCAAACTAAGAAATTTTTTTTTTAGTGACTACCAAAATGTGAAATTGAAAACCCATCTCTGTGAGAATTTTCAAGCACATCGGATTAAGGAAGGGTATACTTTGGATAGACAGGAAAATTTGTTATAAAAAAGAATTCTAAGTTTTTCATTAATAAAAAATTCTAATTTTCATTATAAGTTAGTAGTTTGAAATGCATTCAACTCATTAAAATTTTTATCAGATTAATGAGCATAGTGAATATTGGAAAAAAATTGACTAGGATAGGTTCATATTAAAAATTCATCAATTTCAAATTGAAAATTTTCTGTGTCTTCCAACATTTTTTTGTTGGAATTGAAAAGGCATCTTCTTACTGATATCAAATATATTTTTTACACACATCTTGGAAGTTTATTAATGATTCACCCTGATTTGAGAAGAATTATAATTTTGGTATCAAATTGAGCAGAATGTCTTCTAGAATTTGAGACCAAATTTTAATATTTCAGAACCAATATTGACCAATATTGATAAATAAATTGACCTAGCAGGATGCAGGAGTAATTTTCCCATCTTGCCGGAACTTTTTCTTTGCTCAACTACAGCAATGAAAATAAATATAATTGTACTGAAAGATCAATACAATTCAATTATTTATAGTAGGCTACAATACTTTCAATACAATTAATAAAAATAAATAAATATCGTGTGACCTTGCTGGCTACATGTAAAACATGTATTTATTCTATAGCCCAGTGGTCACCAAATGGCGGACCGCGATAGCGGCTTCATTCATATACAAATAAATTATATAACTTGGGATTTAAAATTATTGTCTTTTATTATAAATGACGTCAATAACTTACACTTTAACAACAATACTCACAATTTAGTTGGTTTTCCAACGCGTTTCGGGGCACCGAGCCACATCTTCAGCGTACAAATATCAATAAATTGAATTTCTTTGTATTTTTGTTTTGATAAGTATAGTGGATCATCAATTTCAAGAACAAACTGTTCCTTTTTTACAGCTATTCCTCTTGATAGTATTGCAATTTTGAGTACTCAGCCCCTCTAAAATCTACTTAATAAAAATCTTATTACTTACAAATAATAATAAAAATCTTAATAAAAATACAGTAATTACTTGTTACTTACTTTCGTTGTCTTCACTACGGTCCTTGGATCGGGGAATCCTCTGAATTCTACTGAGTCTGACATTTAGGTCAATATTGATAGTCGACTTGACTCATTGACTGGCCTCGTGTAACCGCACCATCATTTAAAAAAATAACATTCAACATTCAAAGTCCCGATTTTTCACTTCTTCATGTGGTGAACCAACCGATTCATTCACCAATCTTGTAAAGTCTGTCCAAGCAAAGAAGACATTTTCGAAAATTACCGAAGACATTTTGGAAAGGGAGGAAAAATTACTACAGCTCGGTCAATATTGGTTCAAAAATTATAAATTTGGTTTCAATTTGTAGGAAACATTTTGATCTCCAATTTGAAACCAAATTAAAATTTTTTTTATTCAATATTAACTGAGCCCAAGTCATTTTTCCATCTTGCCAGAATGTCTTCTTTGCTTGTAGGAAACATTCTGCTTTACAGTTTAAAACAAAATTTTTAACTTTTGAACCAATATGGACTGAAATTGAGTAATTTTCCCATCTTGCCAGAATGTCTTCTTTGCTTGGACAGATTTTACAATGTTGGCTTCATGTGTCATTCAACCTACACAAATTACTAAGTGGTGTTTGCTCTGGGCAAGCTAAGTTGAGAGATGTACACTAGTTCTATATCTATATTCACTGCAGTCTTTCCAAGCAAAGAAGGACCTCTGGAAAGGTGGAAAAATGACTTCAGCTCGGTTAATATTGGTTCAAAAATTATCAATTTGATCTCAAATTGTAGATAAAATAGTTTCCTACAGTTGGAGACCAAATTAATGATTTTTGAACCAATACTGACAGAGCTGGAGTAATTTTCCCATCTTGTCAGAATGTCTTCTTTGCTTAGACAGACTATAGATGCGTGTAGTGTGGAGGTGTTTCTTTCAATACATGAATCGGGAGCTTGCTGTACCGGTAGTTGAGTTTCGGACTCAGTTGGGTCTCAGTCACAGTTGAGCTTCAGTTGAGTTGAGTCTGAGGTTGAGTTGCAACTTGGTTGTTAGTTGAGTGTCAGTCTTATGTCAGTTGAGTTCGGTTAGGAGAACTGCATGCGTTGTCACATGTCTAGACAGTGTTGGTGATTCTATTCCCGTCTTCGTGTTAATAATAGACGCATTAAATTTCCCTTGAGTCGAGACGAAGCAACTAGGCGTGCACTTGAAGTTTTACGAATTTCTGGAAACGTCTATCTTCGAGGAACTGTTAGTGAGTGTTATCATTGATGTTATTTGTTATTGTGTTATAGTGATAAATAAAATGAAAAATTAAATAGGCCTACCCTGTTTTAAAAAAATTCAAAAGTATTATTATTTACATAAAGTATTATTATTGTGTTATAGTGTTATCATTGTGTTACTTGATGTTGTTATTTGGTTCGATTTTTCAATCTCATGATGTTTAGTTTTTTAAATCTGGCGACAAAAATTTAGGCGGGAATAACTGTTATTACTAACAGTTAAAAATAAAAACTGCTTAAAAATAACTTTTATATGGAAATGAACTTACTTACATAGTAGGGTTACTAGTTTCGACCTGTTGTGGTGGTCATCTTCAGACTGAACAGTGATCTCTGTTCCGTGACCACCACAACAGGTCGAAACTAGTAACACTACTATGTAAGTAAGTTCATTTCCATAAAAAAGTGATTTTTATTGAGTTTTAAATTTGAAAGTGGAAAAAAGAATGGATACACAACACCATAACTGTTATTAGTTCTCAGCTCTGTAAGGACAGTCGGCAAGCTGTCTGCGAGTGTACATCGAAACGAGAGTGAGTCTAGCTATACTAATTCGCTCTCAAAGACAGCTTTAGACTATCCTGACAGAGCTGAGCATTAATATTGATCATTCGCCAACGGCCTTAGTTTTTGGCGTCAGCTCTATCTAAAATCAGTATGAAGTTTTCACTTGAGTAGTTGTGGAGGTGATATTGTGGTAGTTTTCCATATTGAATAAAAATCCAAGATATTGTCAAATCAAAGATAGTTGAAACATCATAAAGGTTACATTATAGTGTCTGTGGCTCGGTAAATATTGTCTGATATATTATTTGTTTTTCAAGTTGATTAATGTATCGAGTTGTTTTATAAATTTAAATAGCTGTGTCCACATGTCGATTATCTATCTGATGAAGTTTGACGCTGTGAGTAACTATGATATTCTACGAAGTTTTTTTTTAAATTCTTTGCGATAATCTACAGTAATTTGGTGTAGATAAGTTATGTTTATGATTTGAACTTTGAACTTTTGAAGTAGTTTAATTATTTTTTGAATGAGTAGGCCTATGCTGGATTTTATCGAACAATATCTTCAAATCAAATACATTTCACGAAAACGCTCCACACGTGAGTAATAGTTTTTCATAAACTAATATTGAAAAATTTGACTACTTTGTCGTAAGTAATGTTCAAAAAAGGAATATTCACTAGCAGTTCGTCATAGAAAGTGAAATAAATTTGTAATTTTTTATGGCCCTGGGGAGAAATAGAGTCACAAACAAAGTCAGAAATGGAAAACAAAAGCCGTATCATGGAAGACACAACTTCGTTTATGCTTCGAATGAAATTGGATGTACAATGCACGCAACCTTTTTTTATCTGTATATTATATTTGATGTAACTTCCGACTTATAATAGCCTACATTGTATTCCTTAATATGTTATGTATCAATGTATGATACGTCAAGTCGGAAGTTACTCTCAGTTAATGTCTGTCCAAGCAAGGAAGACCCTTGGCAAGATGGGAAAATGACTCCAGCTTGGTCAATGTTTGTTCAAAAATTATAAATGTGATCCTAATACTAGATCAAATAGTTTCCTACAGTTTGAGATCAAATTGATAATTTTTGAACCAATATTGACCGAGCTTGAGGCATTTCCCCATCTTGCCAGAGGGTCTTCTTTGCTTGGACAGACTATACTTACTTGTGGAAATATATTTTAATTTTAATGTTGAAATGAAGATCTACCAATTTATATTTCATGCAAGCTGAGAAGACACGGTGTCACAATACACTTTACATTGTAACGGGTGTCTTTTCAGGTTGCGTGATGTATACATGTATAGGCCTATCTATAGTTATAGTTAGCTTTGTTAAGGAGGCTTCTGACCTGTGGCAAGGCGAATAATATTCAAACGAAGTGGATGAGTCGAATATTTGGCCGCTGTCCAGAATATCGAGACGCGCTAACTCTGTTAGGAAATTTCCTCGCCACTCCTTTCCGATAAGTGGTTTCCTAGTTATACTGTATAGTCTGGACGAGCAAATAAGACACTCTGGCAAGATGGAAAAATGACTCCAGTTCGGTCAATATTGATTCAAAAATTATAAATTTGGTCTCAAAATTTAGAGCAGAATGTTTTCTACGATTTGAGACCAAATTTGTAATTTTTGAAACAATATTGACTGAGCTCAAGTCATTTTCTCATCTTGCCAGAGGCTCTTCTTTGCTTGGACAGACTTTATATAGTCTGGTCGAGCAAAGAAGACACTCTGGCAAGATGGAAAAATGACTCCAGTTCGGTCAGGATTGGTTCTTCAATCATAAATTTGGTCTCAAATTATAGAACAGAATGTTTTATTTAATATGAGACCAAATTTATAATTTTTGAAACAATATTGACCTGTTCACCTAATTTCAACATTTTCGGCCAATTTGTTCTAGAAAAATCTAAGAAAAACTCAGAAAATTCCAAAAAATAGTAAAATGCTAATATTAAGCGTAACCTTGGGAAGTATATCGGAAGTATATATAGTTTGAAACTTGATTCAATGATTCAAACTTGATCTTCCAAATTAGTTCATCTAAAATCTCGCTGAACCATTGAATTTACAGATAGGATTGGTCGTATCAAGGCGGAAGATATGCAACCCGCAACACATCTACAATTTTGAAAACCTGATTACTGGCGTTATCTTGAACGGATTGCAAAAATATTTTAACACATCATTTCTAGACCTTATCTGAACCTGCCCACCAAATATCAACATTTTCTACCGATTGGTTCTCGAAAAAAATGAAGAAAACGTTGAAAAACTATAGAAAAACTAAAATATTTGGCTTATCCTTGAAAAGTTTCTAAAATTCGTTCTTAGCGCGCGTCTAAACGTCCAACTGAACATGCCTGCCAAATTTCAACGCATTCGGTTCAGTGGATTTTTAGTTCTGGTGATGAATGAATGAATTAATGAATCAATCAGTGCCATTTCATATAGATATAGATTTAACATAATATTTAACATTAACATAACCACAATATTTACGTTTTAACTGTTAAGCTTCTGTAGACAGCTTCCAGATTGTCCTGTCAGAGCTGAGCAAAGTTAAAAGAAATTCATAAATCGCCACTTTTGTTTTGTTTTTCTAAGCTCGTTTATTGAAGCCAGAGAGACTTCGTTTTGTATTTTCTTGAAGTTTTTACATGGAAAATTTCAATTCAAGTAGAACCACTTTCAGTTGGATAGCAATAGCAACTACTGAATAATATCATCAAATCACATTATAAAACTTCGCCTAACATTTCAAAATCTAACTTCACTGGTGTTTTACTTACCTATTTGAATTGGTTGAAACCGATTTCACCCAAAAACCAATGTTCTACTTGACAGTTATTTTACAGTTAAATGTGAGTGATATACTTCTGTATTCACTTCCAGTGAATCACTACTTTCTAGAAACTAGATTAAATTTCGCTCGATCAGGATGTAACAAGGAAAATTTATTGGGAAAGCGTGATTTATCTGTTTTGTGGTTATTTTTGCACGAATTAATCACATTAAATTACTGAGTTTGTAGTCCACTGGTATAGACTGTCCAAGCAAAGAAGACATTCTGGCAAGATGGAAAAATAATCCAGCTCGGTCAATATGGGCTCAAAAATTATAAATTTGGTCTCTAATTGTAGAGCAGGATGCTTTTTACAATTTGAGACAAAATTTATATATTTTTTAACCAATATTGACCGGGCTGAAGTCATTTTTCCATCTTGCCAGAATATCTCTTCTTTGCTTGGACAGACTATACAGTTCTATACTGTATATTTGGTGAAAGAATGCTGTGTTGAATATTACTCCTATATAGTTCCTGAGTATGCTTATTAGATTCGATTTTATCTTGAGATTTAGCAACCCTTAACAAAATCAATGTCATTGTTATTACCCTTGTCACATGCTCTAATCAAAGTAGAGTGCTACTCTTATCTGATCATACGTTGTTTCCCCGTTCCGTTATTTCCAGGAAAATATTGTTATCATTTATGACAGTGTGCTTCCTTCTGATAACCGGCTTTTCATTCAAATTTTTATGCTTTCGTCATAGATCAGTTTTTGTAGTAGTCACTTTCTAGTTGTATTCGACGACATAATAACCAGTTGTGTCTGAACACTTTATTGATTTTGTCAGTTTTATGTACTTTCAATCGTGTGTAAGATGTTTTACGGTACTATTTCCCTTGTTTCACGGGTTTGGTTTTGAACTTCCAGTCTAATTTGAGGCAAGTAATCTAAAGTTATACAATTTGTACATGTAATATCGGTAAAACAGCTGTCTAATCAATCTTACTTTGTTGCGTGACAACTCTTTCTCATCTTGTACATCTTATTACATTAATTTGTTCGATATTGCAGCTTCTTCAGTAGATGTTTTATACTGGATAAAATAATTTAAACCAAGAAATACAGACTGAACATTGACATGTGATCCTGCGTAATCACATTTCATTGGGATGGCTATTTGAAGCCTTGGTGGAAAGAGATTAACGTTTTCTGATATTTGACAAAAATTTCAATGTTTTGAAAGCTTGAATTATTTGGAGTAGGGTAGGCTGAAATAGGCTAAAAATGCTACCTGTGGAATGCTACAGGTAGCATTTTGAATTATGTTTTAAGTTTTTTTTTTCATTTTCGCGGATGCTTCTCAAACGATGTAATTCATCCTCAGCGAGAATGGAATATATTTTCTATATTCTATTCTCTCTGTTCATCCTCGGCGCTTTCAGCTGAGTTGCTAGAAATTACCTGACTTGAGAATGCTGCCAAAGAGTAAAATGAAGCGAAATGCATCATGCTCATGCAAGTTCCTTGTTTAAAGTTGCAAGTTGCTTGTTTCTTGTTGCAAAAGCAGGCAATTCATCCTCAATTTCAAATTCAAGGTTTCAGTTCAGTTTATTTTTGAAAACGACCTCAATTTTTATTAAATTCAAGGTCAGGGATCGTCAATTTCTTGTTGATTTATTCATGTTTCTGCAGCGGTTGAAAGTCTGAAATTCCAGTCGTAATCTCTGGTACGTTTCAAATTTCACTTGTATCGTTGTTATTGTGTAATTTTTGGTGAGTCTCAAATCAAACTTGTAGAGCTGATTCCAAAAAATCTGGCAGTTGTTGAATGATCGTTTTTAATGATCTGCTCTGTAAGGACAGTCGGCGAGCTGTCTGCGAGAGAACATCGAAATGAGAGCAGCCACTGCTAAAGTAATCTACTCTTGAAGACAGAGCACAGACTGTCCTAACAGAGCTTAGCTCTACTGATAGTCATTCGTCAATCGCCAGTAGTTTTGGAACCAGCTCCATCGTGAGGTCACTGATGAACTCATCGGTATGATGGGTCCCCTTTGTCAAGGCTGATTCAATGATTCGCTTTCAAAAGTGTGTTACACTCTGTCCAAGCAAAGAAGACATTCTGGCAAGATGGCAAGATGACTCCATCTTGGTCCATCTGGTTTAACAGTTATAGATTTGGTCTCAAATTGTAGATTAGAATGTTTCCTACAAATTGAGACAAAATCTATTGGTTTTGAACTAATATTTAACGAGCAGGAGTCATTTTTCTATCTTGTCAGAATGTCTTCTCTACTCAGGCAGACTATGGCAGGCACAGATATACCATAAATGTATAGTATGTCCAACCAAAGAAGACCCTCTGGCAAGATGAGAAAATGACTCCAGCTAGGTCAATATTGGTTCAAGAATTATAAATTTGATCTCAAATTGTAGGAAACAATTTGATCTAATATTAAGACCACAATTATATTTTTTGAACAAATATTGACCGAGCTGGAGTCATTTTCCCATCTTGCCAGAATGTCTTCTTTGCTTAGACAGACTATAGCAGGCACAGATATACCATAAATGTACAAACTGTGATTATATATATTTATTGAGTTGGCTACATGTAAACTGTAAATGTACAACATTGTTGTTATATATGTATGGTGTGGCTGTTTTAGCGATCATGTCACACTTTTTGAACTGGTGGGAGTCGGTTTGATACAAAGCCAGGTTTGGCTGAGGTTTCACATAGCATGTAATAAGCGCCGATGTGTGAGGAAACGTGTATCATTACTGTTAGCAGCTAAATTTTACTGTGGTGCATTCAAAAATATAACTATTTTTTAAATTTTTCTATAGATTCTTTAATTTTTTTAATGGATTCTACGATATTCTACTGTTTATGAAGTAGAAACTACTGTTTTCAATTTTGTGTGATTGGTGAAGGTTGGTATAAATTAATTAATAATATTTATTATGATTTTTGTGAGTGTTTCAGTGAATGGATAAAGTGAATTATTTTTTGTGTGGATTAGATTGTTTATTCATTCTCTCATATCTTCTCTGATTGTTTATCCATATCTCATATAATCGATCGACTCATCCAACTGTGTGTGATTGTGCTTTGAACTGCAATCGTAGTGTGAAATCTGCTATTACTATAGAAGATAATACCCAAAAGTGTAAAAAGTGTAATATAGTCTGACCAAGCAAAGAAGAGCCTCTGGCATGATGGGGAAATTCAGCTTGGTCAATATTTTTTCAAAAATTATCAATTTGATCTCAAATTGTAGGAAACAATTTGATCTACTATTAAGACCAAATTTATAATTCTTGAACAAAATATTAACAAAGCTTGGGTCATTTTCCCATCTTACCAGAAGCTCTTCTTTGCTCGGTCAGACTATACTAGCAATACTTGTATCCTTTTTCGAAATACAGTAGAAAGTTAGATTCTATCTATTGAAATTTTACTCAAAAAGAGTACCAGAAAGAGCTTCAATTGATTCTTGAAGGCTTCATGTTATCATTCAAGCTTTATTATTCATATTAATTTTTGTGAAAATTATCTTTGTAAGTTCCTACTTGATTCGTTTTTTTTTATTTGTTACCGTTACTCTTCTTTTTGTAATTCTAGTCCTTGATTTTGTTGCAGTAAAATTTGAATAACAATATTACTTATTAATTTTTCTATTGTATTGGATTGGAGTACCAATACTTTTTATACAGCTAAACTGAATCAATTTTGTTCGAGTAGCACATAATGTACTATTTGGTCTATTTATAAAGAATGCAATTACATAGCATATAAAGCTGGAAATCAAACTTTAAACTTAGGGCTATTTAAAATAATAGATAAATTAAATGTAAAATCAAATACCCTTTTCAAAAAACTTAAGAATTATTATTCTGCAGACATGTCTACAGAGTCCCGAAACATGTCTGTAGAATAATAATTCTAAAGTTTTTTTTAGAAAGGGTATTTGATTTTTCATTTAATTTATCAATAACCTGGTTACACTGCAAAATCTTGTTGATTTTAACTCACTGATTTCTAATCAGTTTTGGATAGGTTTTACTGCATTAGTATCAAGTACATAGTAATCGCATGAAACCAGAGCTCTCTGTGGTTACATCCCGTCACAAGCAACTTTTTTTAGTCTAAAATTAAACTGTTTACAGTATTTGTATGTATTAATAAATAGAGAGTCCCTCAATTCTCCGTCGTTATGGCCATAAATAACCGTTTATGAATTTGTCGATGATATATCTGATTTTGCCACTACATTTTTCATCGCTCTGGTCCCATAAATAACTCAGCAGGTACCTAATGCGGATGTTTTGCATGTAATAACCGACGAGTGGGAGCGTACCTTCTGACTAGATGTAACTTCCGCATTGGCTTAGCACGTATTAGTTAGGGAATACAATGTATTTCGATACGGAAGTAACATCTGTTCAAGTGTAGTAGCCGATCGTTGGGATGTCAAACGTTGTTGCTTGAAAATGTCGCAGTACAAGTGAATAGAAGAACATTTATTTTTTTGCATACACCCACCCAGTAAGCCAAAGAGAGGCGTCTCAGAATCATAAAGTCTGTCCAAGCAAAGAAGACATTCTGGCAATATGAAAAAATAACTTGAGCTCGGTCAATATTGATTTAAAATTATAAATTTGGTCTCAAATTGTAGATCAGAATGTTTCGGACAATTTGAGACCAAAGTTATACATTTTGAACCAATATTGACCGAGCTGGAGTCATTCTCCCAACTTGCCAGAATGTCTTCTTTGCTTGGACAGACTATAGCATTATTGAACGTTCACCCACAGCTTTGCATTCGAATTCTGGAAATTTTATCATACAGAGTTGTCACACCAACAATCAGCGGAGATTTTAACACACTTTTGGTGTAGGCTAGTCCAAATACAAGAGATAATAATTTGTATCTAGTTTGTGTATGTCTATTTATCTATTTACATTCATGTACAAGATATTCATTCATTTGACAAGATACAATGCACTCAATTGGACCAAAACACAGACAAAGCCCAAAACCAAGTATAGTCAGTCCAAGCAAAGAAGACCCTCTGGAAAGATGAGAAAGTGACTCAAGCTCGGTCAATTTTGGTTCAAAAATTATCTATTTGATCTCAAATTGTAGGAAACTATTTGATCTGCTATTAAGACCACATTCATAATTCTTGAACAAATATTGAACAAGTTGGAGTCATTTTCCCATCTTGCCAGAGGGTCTTCTTTGCTTGTACAGACTATACAATATTGCTTATGGAATAACTAACAGGCTTTTGCCTAAAACTGTCTTTTTCCAATTTTTCTGTCAAGTTTTTCTATTATGAAGTGCTGTATGTCTAGTTTTCGCATAGAATAAACAGAAAAGATAGATTATCATCTATTAGTATCTTATTTTTGTTAACACAAATTATGTGTCTAGCTACCTGATCGAATATATTTAACTGCTATTTGTAACCGTTATGAGTTACATGTAATATGTCAGTAGTTAGTAACAGAGCTGGGTCCCTTAATTATTACTGTCCTCACAAGAGATCACTGTTAGCTCACATGTGGCATTTACTAGTATATCTCCTAGATTATCAAAGTTTTCAATAAATGTAGAACTCTGTATCCTTTTTTAAAATAATTTTTATGTTAAAATAAAAATTATTTTAAAAAAAGGTTCTGAGATCTTCATTTATTGAATTTATTTATTTTATGTTGAAGTGAAAAATATTTTAAAAAGGGTACTAAGATCTACATTTTTTGAAATCTTTGATAAGTACAGTAGCCCTAAGAAAAAGGAAATACTCCTGGACTATGTAACTTCTAGGCAAGATTCTTAGACACTGTGTCTAAGAATCTTGACTTCTAGGAGCTATACTGTAAAGTTCACTATCCCGAGTTGTAGCCTAAGTCTATTTCAGTTGCTACATACTGTACTTTGTTGTTCTGCCCACTCTTCTATCATTGTCATGTGTGTAATATTGTTCATATAAATAGACATTTATATCAAATGTGTGTGCACAGTTGCACGCACGCACCAACACTCACATGATCAACTTTTGACCGTACACTGTTATGTTTACGATTACAATTCGAGCATTGAACCAAATCCAATTAAATTTATTCAAGTGAACTCTAGTATAATATTACTATATTTCATAGTCCATTTATATGGGAATAAATATGAGCTAACCTATATAGGCTTAAATATGTAAATGAACATAAGAAGCCACACCCGATATAGTCTGTCCAAACAAAGAAGACATTCTGGTAAGATGTGAAAGTAACTTCAGCTTGGTCAATATTGATTCAGAAATAATATATTTAGTCTCAAATTGTTTAAAGCATTGTGTTCTACAATTTAAGTTCAAATTTATCATTTTTTAACCAATATTGCCCGAGCTGGAGTCATTTTCCCATCTTGCCAGAAAGTATTCTTTGTTTGGACAGATTATATCTATATAGTTCAACTTCACGTTATATTACGTTATATACTTATATTCACGTTTACTTATATTACGTTTTATACTTACGTTAATACTGATATTCATGTTTGTACTATGTAATTTGCATAAATTGAAATAGAGCATGAAAACCTTGGCATTGGGAGTGTTTGAGTGTGTTGTATTTATTGAGGGCTATGAACTTGAATCGTTGTCAACCAATCAATGGTTTTTTCTTTCCTTGTCCTACCTACTAAGTTACGGTAAGGAAAGTATTCTTTTTTAATGCGGCTTTTGAGAACTGGTGAAAACTCTTCTGTTCCGTTCTTCAGAGCTGAAAATGTTCCATGCGAACTCCGATAACACTTGATTAGCTAATTCAGTAATTAAATTACAATAATGCAGTAATTTCAGTTGTATTTTAGAGCTGTGTTAACTCGATGCAATTTCCTTGAAAATGTATACAATCAAGGAAAAAAAAGATCATACATACATCAAACAGAACAATGGAAATATGGAATTGAAATACATTTCAAAATTAGTTGTACAAGACCTTTAATGACCTTTCAATTCTACTGTTTCTTTTCATGCATAGATAAATGATACCTATCTTATCCTATTGGGAGTCCATTACTGAATGAGAAGACTTGAAGCTGCTATAACCATAGATTCCATATAAGAAAATTATATGAAGCTAAAATTCGATTGTTACTCAATTAGCAATCTGTGGTTGTGGTTAATTTTGATAATGATGTAAGAATTGTAATTAGTATCACAATATTCTAATAAATCTGTGATTATAACAATATTGTTAGTCTCTTCACCTTAATACCTCATATCTTACTCAACTCATTATCCACTTATCAACTTATTATCTACATTCATCATGGCCGAAACATGTCTGTGTTTTAATAATTTTAAAGTTTTTTAAAAGCGTGTTTGATTTTCATTTATTTTTCAACTTACTCAACTCATCTAACATCAATATTATCTTCACAAATACACAAGTAGAGTCCAATCCAGTTGTTATTTATTCCACTGGCAATACCTCAACTAAAGTCGTCTGGTCGAGCAGAGGAGACGTTCTGACAAGATGGAAAAATGACTTCAGCACGGTCGATATTGTTTCAAAAATCATAAATTTGGTCTCAAATTGTAGAGCAGAAAGTTTTCCACAATTTGAGACTAAATTTATAATTGAAGTAATGTTGACCGAGCTGGACTAATTTTTCCATCTTGTCAGAATGTCTTCTTTGCTCGACCAGTCTATAACTCTGTAAAATACACCAATGAAAATCCGGCTTTACACCACTGAAATACTGTATAATTTCTCATCTTCATGTGTTAATTATTATTTTTTATACCAATCTATAATATTTATCTGTTTTTATTTTGCAGACGACTCGGAGGGAGGTGGACGCAGCTGTAAGACGCCGCGACGCGCCTGGTCGTTCAAGGAGGACTTTCTCGACATCCTGTCGCAGATGCGGTCGCCATCCCCCAAGCCGCCGCCCCCCTCGGCGCCCCACGCCACGCCGCCCCCCAAGGCGCGCACCACCAGCACCTCCGACCAGCCGCCTCCGCACCGCAACCCCAGCCACGATTTCGACCGACATGTCAAAGAGGTTGGTACACGGAAAATGTTGACTTTTTAAATGAAAAATCAAATACAATCGTATTAGGAAATTAACAAAACTACAAAATTTACAAGAAAATATTTTAGCTGACGCTACGAAGTTAGCCGGTCGGCGAATTAGTGTTATCAATTCTCAGCTCTGTCAGGACAGTCTGAAGCTGTCTTTGAGAGCGAATTATAATAGCTAGGGACGCTCTCGTTCCGATGTACTCTCGCTGACAACTCGCCGACTGTCCTGACAGAGTTGAGAATTCATAATAGTTTTCGCCTACCGCTCAACTTCGTGTCATTAGTTACAATAATTATTATTATTGGTAAGAAAGGATGTAATTGATAACTAAGACTAACTCATTACATAACCAAGGAGGTTAGAACAGTAATAATAATTGAAGTAATATTCAAAATAATATTTTAATTTATTATTTCATTATAACTTATAAATAAATTATAATTAATTCAATTATCGATATAAATAGAAAATATAAATATCTATATAAAATAATATAAATATAAAATAAAAATGAAAAATAATAAAAGAAAATTATAAAATACTATTATAATATTACTTTATAATAATAAAATAAATATTGATATAAATAAAACTGAACACTTCTACTGCAAATATTTATCGAAGAACTGAATAGCAGTAGGAAATACTTTGAATGAAACTAATAAAAAAATATTATTATTCATTTTCATTGGCCATAAACAATATCAACTAGAAATACAATAAACCATACCGGTCCGGTAGTCAGTTAAAATAATAGTAACGATTTTAAATCTGCCATATCCAACTTCTAGTTCATTCTTAGGTTTTTTCAATAAATAAAGTATTCTCATTAAGAAATGAATTCATTCAATATAAATGAATAATGACATAACCAAATTGTATAACAATAACTTTGTGTTGGAAAATGGATTACCATGAATCATGAATCAGTTTTTAAACCTGATGTGTGAAAGATGGAAATGTCAAAAGTAAGCCATTTTATGGGCTGAAACTAATGAATAATTTAACATACCTGATGCTATGTGGACTACACTCCCCTTCTATGAATAGTCTTCTATGAAAGGTGATAAGTTCACCACTGAAATGTTTTCCCACTAGCATTTTATTTCTCTCAATCTCTCTATCTCTCTCTTTCTCTCTCATACCTTCGCACTCTCTCTCTCTCTCTCTCTGTTTTTCTATCCTTCTCTCTTTCTGCGGGTTCTCACAGTGCAACGGTTGTCGGTTATGTCGTAGAGAGGACCTAGAGTCCTAACTTTGCCCTAATAAAGGCAATTCATTTCTTTTATTTTACTCTCTCTCTCCCTTAATAAAGGCAATTTATCTATCTATCTATCTCTCTCTCTCTCTCAATATCTCTCTATTTCAATGTATAGTTTTTGATTGTTGCTATTTTACTTTTCCACCATTATCTATAGTCTGTACAAGCAAAGTAGACATTCTGGCAAGATGGGAAAATGACTCCAGCTCGGTCAAATTTGCCTCAAAAGTTATAAATGTGTTCTTAAATTGTAGAAAACATTTTGCACTATAGTTTGAGACAAAATTTATAATTTTTCAATCAATACTAACCGAGCTGGAGTAATTTTTCCATCTTGTCAGAATGTCTTCTTTATTTAGTCAGGCTATACTCAATCAAACATAAATCTTCGTGATCAAGCCGACTTTACTCACAAACAATTCCTGGTGTGGATGAGCCATAAGCAGAAATATTTTGTTATCCACATTAATAAATCTCTCTCTCTCTCTTTTAAATTTCATTTAAATCTAGTTTTTAAATTCTATAATAATTTTTCTTACTATCTTTAGTAATTTTAATAGCTTGTTATAAATTTTCAACTCAAGGCCAAGTGTTAATTGAAAGGATATCCTTATTATCCTCTCCCAAGATATATATATATGTCTGAACTTCGCCTTTTCACTTGAATAATTTACACTCCTTATTCATTTTGCAGAACCCTCGAATTAAAATTTGTATAAATTTTGCATCCATTACATCACCGTTTTTCGTATTTTTACTAGAAGTCTCTATTTTGTGAAATTTATAGGATAAATTTGTTTTAATCATTTATATTACAATATATAATCTAAGCCGAATTTTGTTATCTATTTGAATAAAGTAATCTAATCTAATCTCTTTCTGTCACACACTCTCTTTCTCTCTTACACTCTCTTTAACCCTCTTAACTCTCTTTGCCCTGACTTAGCCCTCCTAGGTTGAAAAATAAAGGCAGCCATTCTATTCTCACTCTCTCCCACTCACTCTCTCTCTCTCTCTCTCTCTCTCTCTCTCTCTCTCTATGGAAACCTCATTAAATATGTACTTAGTGCTTGAACTTGGCATTTTGTTTTGTGCTTTTCAGGTTCAGTGTGCATTGAAACACTTCAGGGACGTTGTGTCAACCAACAAGCTGGAAGTACTACCGGGCAATGGCACTCTTGTACTGGAATCAATTACCAATATACATGGCCTACTCAAGACCTATATATTCATCGACCAAAGGTCAGTTTTTGTCAAATAATTCAATACATTAGTCTTACTTTTCAGCATTATGTATGTATGTATATGTATATGTATGTATTTTTTGTATATTTTTGTGTTTGTATGTATATGTATATTGTACTTTTCCGTATTACCAGCATATTAATCAGAGAAAAAACTTATAAATACCCCAGAAAATAAGAAATTTGGATTCCTAAATAGATTTAATGTGTTGTGTAGCCATTCTTTTTTCCACTTTCAAATTAAAACTTAATAAAAATCACTTTTATGTGGAAATAAACTTTACTTAGATAGTAGTAACTAGTTTGGACCTGTTGTGGCGGTCATCTTCAGACTGAACTGTGAACTCTGTTTAAGGTTATGATGTGGAAGCCACACAGCCACTCTGTTCAGCCTGAAGATGACCACCACAACAGTTCGAAACTAATTACTACTATCTAAGTAAAGTTTATTTCCACATAAGGCCCATTCTTGACGAGCGTGGGAAACGCGGCGTGAGGAATAAAGTAATAAAGTTTTGAGAGAGCCTTTGATTCAACATGGTTTTGTTTATTTACAGTTCAAGCCTTGTCTCAGCAACGAACCAAGTTTACCAGAGCCTGGCGCAGCTTATAAAGCTGTGTGACAATGTCCTCCTCGAAGGCGAGAAAGCCATTGATGAAGAAAATGTTGCAGAAGTACTTCAGCTGGTGGAAAACGCTGTTCAGGTAAATTTTTGAACAGATAAAGCTAATAACAGAAATAAAACTCAGTGGAGAGGCGAATTCTGTATGAACTACTCAGCTTCCTTACCAACTGTTTTCCTAATATTTATTAATTCAATTTATTTATCGTCCAAAAAAGCTTGTTCCTAAAAGTTGTCATCTGATGACTAATTTTAAAGCAGTCTAGAATCGACTATCTTCATAACTCTAATCCCCAATAAATGTAATCCTTTTCAATACCACCTCAGAACCTGGAATCAGCCTAGAATGTCTACAGTTCCTCTATACTCCGCTTTTGTAAATGTCTCTTTTCACGCTGTGATTTGTGATACGCATTAGTAATTCAAAAGTTCAAAAACTTATTTTAAATGCTCTTGAAATGTTTAATCATTGAAAAATAAAATTAGCTCAGTTCCAATATAGCGGCGATCCATGAACATTGCAAATGTCTTGTATCAACAAGTTTCCTCCCTGTATCAATTTTGGACTCTGTATCACTACTGCGTATCAGAAATCCGCTAGCACTGCCAGATCTGGGTTCGAATCCCAGTGGCATGGCTGTTTTTCACCTCATCAATTACCTTCGCACTCAAATATCCATCACCCACGTACAAGCTAAAATGCTTATGTGGGCAAAAAACAGAATGATACTCATCGCCTAGAGAAAGAGGACTTAAGATAATAGATTTATTATTTATTCAATCTTATCATATTTAATTTAAGCAAAATTGGGATGGGAATAGTGAGGGCTATGCCTGGTTTTTCGATCCATATTGTTAAGATTGTGTTTTGTAATGTACAAATTATGTTTCCAGAACCTAGTAGCACTGGCCGTGGTGAAAATCACCGAGCAAAAGAACAAGTCAAGCGAGCCGACCAGTGGCCAAGCCAAGCCTTCTCCCCTGGATCGCACCTCCGTGGACCTGAGTCAGCAGCGCAACTCGCTGCCCGATATTCCGTTAACGCCCCGAGAGCGACAGATCCTGGAGCAGACGTCGCAGTCGGTGTTGGAGCGACACAATCAGCGCGAGCGACATTCGCACAGTTCGGAGTCGATACTTTTGGATGACACGCCGCCGCCCAAACCTCCGTTACCTGGCAGGTACGATGAAAATAGAAACTTTGATTTGTTTCTATTGAATTCATTCTCTTCTACATTGTATTTATTTCAAAACGGGAAGTAACTAAAGAAAAACACTTACACATTTACACATTCAATAATTAATAATTGCTTACAAAAATAAAACAAGTACTTGAAGAAATAATTTCACTTCCACATTACAATAATTGGATATTTCAATATTCACGCACTATTTCTAGAATAATTTGTATTAAAATGTCAGTTTGAAGTAAAACTTGACTCAGTGGAGCAAAGAATTGAATTTTTCAGAACTCTAAAATCATTCACTGTATTATTTCTTTCGATTGTGATTAAAAATCACTCGAATATCACCTTGAAATAAATAATCAACTCTATAAACATTCACTTGACACTTAAATACCTATCTAAAGACTCGAAAATCCACATCTTGTACTTTGTTACGGCAATGTTGTTGAGGTGGTAAAGTAAACCGGGGCGAAAACAATGTCACACTGCGAAGAGGATTTATGTTCAATTCACTGAATTTTCTTCATCTATGATCTATTTATGTAAGAAAGAGGAAATGCTTTGGGCCTGATGTCTGTATTTCTATAAACAATTAACTCATTTCATTTCTTATATGCTCACTGAGAATAGGTTCTCTATCATATTCTGATATAATTTACCTTTGATAGACTGCATTAAAAAAGTGGGCCATATAATGGTAACATAATGAGTGGTAACATAATGAGGGAAATAAATGTATTTTTGTATTATAATTAATTAATTAATACATATAAAGTGGGAAGTATAGTCTGTCCAAACAAAGAAGACATTCTGATCCGTATGTCAATATCAATGGCTCAACAGTTCATAACGGACTTAGACCTATCAGCTGTTTGCCAGTTTTATATTCACTTCACTATACAGGAAAGGTAAAAATCATCAACCAGGAACGTATGATTAGCACGTTGATCATCTCAACAATAAGCCAGTTTCCGTAGCCAAGTGACGGCGCTGAACACCTGTAAATAACATACAGTTAATCAGTTGGAGTATAATGCTAACGAAAAGCCAACCTCCCAAAGGAGAGATACATGAAATAATAGGTGTTAGGTCAAATTTTTTCTCACTTTCTCATCTTTTTCCTTCTACAGAACATGGTGCAACGACTCTCCACCACCCCCGCTGCCCCCGAAACAGCGCCACAACTCCTCCAAGGGGGGCGGAGGCGGCAGCGGACGTGACAGCGGAGGCGGAGGAGGAGGAGTTGGGGTGGGCTACTCGATGGAACAGCTGAGCGTGCGTTCGGAAGACACCTCTTCGATGGGCAGTCTGGACTCAATGCTGAACGCCTCCTCGTCACGTGACGACGAGATCCGTGCGCTGATGGGGATGGACGATGAGGATGAGGACGAGGACAGGGAGGATGGTGGAGTGAGCGTGCACCGGGAGTCAACGCACATACATGGTCTGTGCACTAGCTTTAGAAAACACGCGGTCAGATCTTGTAAGTGTTGTTCTGTTTTAGGTGTTGGGTGGTTTTGGAGTTGGTGTGGATTACTTCAGTTGAGGTGTGGCGTTTTGCTTTTGGAAAGGGTTTTCAATGGAAATTCGAAAATAAAGGTGATAGACTTCTTAGAATGTTGAGACCAATTGTGCTTTTCATCCTAGAACGACCCTGGCTAGCTTGGATTGGTATCATAGCTTCCTTTAATAGAAGACCATGGCTGGGGCCGCACTGTCAGTGGGTAGAGCGCGGAGGGTAGTTGGTGAATGTATAGAACATACCCACCATCCATAGTAATACATCGTATGGATGGTATGACGTCATACTGTTTATAGAGATTGTATTGTCCATGATTGAATTTCAAGATGGCGGCTGAAATTCTTAAATGTGGACAATATAACCTCAAAAAAGTATGACGTCATACCATTCATACGATGTATCACTATGGATAGTATGTATGTTCTATAGATTTACCAACTACTGTACCCTTCACTCTCCACGCTCTACCCACCGGCAGTGCGGCCTCGGTCTCAAATTGGCAACTATATAGAGTAGGGAAGTGGGTCCATTTAAAAGCATTGAAATAATTTCCCAATCAGCTGTTTTAACGGATGCGTTTCTTGTGTGCGTTCTCCCTTTTTTCCGTTACATATAGATATACAGATGAATATATTCATTTCCACTTACATTACATGAATTGTTGTGGACGAAGTTGAGGTACAAGAGTCAACTCTTCCACTTTACCCACTGATCATAGCTGTCTTGTGACATGATTGTCTATTTTCAATATATTCTGCTAATCTTTATCACAATCCAGTACGGAAATATTTTCCAAAGAGTTTCAAATACAGGGTGTTTCAGGAGGAATGAGCAACACTTCTCAGGCTGATTCCTAACACCAAGTAGACAAAAAAGTTCCATGAGACAAACTCCCAAAAACGCTTTGTTACCGAGATAACAATGGCGGAAAATTGAGATTTTTCAAAATATATTAATTTTTCTAATTTTTTAGAGGTTTTAGTGAGGTTCTAAAATGATCAATTCCTATGTAAAATCAGCTGAGGAACTCAATGAAACAAGTTCCAAGTTTGTAACTTTAACGGTTATTGAGATAATGGGGGAAAATATGCTAGAAAACGCCATTTTTTCAACAATAAGGTTTATAACTCGATAAGGAATAACAAATTTGCATTTTTTATTATTGGAAGTTGAAGAGAGTCGGATTCTAAACAAATAGTTGAATGGCGGCAATTGTGTAAATCTTACCCAAATCTCAGAGATAGCGTTCAAAAATCGCTAAATAGAC
This sequence comes from Sogatella furcifera, assembly GCA_017141385.1. Lineage (NCBI taxonomy): Eukaryota > Metazoa > Arthropoda > Insecta > Hemiptera > Delphacidae > Sogatella > Sogatella furcifera. The sequence continues at coordinate 6,043,961 of CM029552.1, forward strand.
AAAACATAGCACAAGTGAAAAATTTGTGTTGAGTAGCGATTTTGCGATTTTTAATCGCTATTTCTGAGATTTGGGTAAGATTTACACAATCGCCAACATTAAACTCTTCAGCCGACTCTCTTCAGCTTCCATTATTAAAAAATACAAATTTATTATTCCTTATCCAGTTATAACCCTTATTAATGAAAAATGGCGTTTTTTAGCATATTTTTCCCCATTATCTCGATAACTGTTGAAGTTACATCCTTCAAACTGGTTTCATTGAATTTCTCAGATAATTTTACATAGGAATTGATTATTTTAGAACCTGAGTGTAGCCTCTAAAAAATTAATCTTTTTTGAAAAATCTCAATTTTCCGCCATTGTTATCTCGGTAACAAAGCGTTTTTGGGAGTTTGTCCCATGGAACTTTTTTGTCTACTTGGTGTAAGGAATCAGCCTGAGAAGTATTGCTCATTCCTCCTGAAACACCCTGTATTTGAAACTCTTTGGAAAATATTTCCGTACTGGATTGTGATAAAGATTAGCAGAATATATTGAAAATAGACATTGTTATCTCGGTAACAAAGCGTTTTTGAGGGTTGGTCCCATGGAACTTTTCTGTCTACTTGGTGTAAGGAATCAGCCTGAGAAGTATTGCACAATCCTCCTGAAACACCCTGTATATTAGATACTAGCTTGCAGTATTTACTATTTTACTAGTTTCAACCGCTTCTACTAATGTGTGATGAGTCAAGTACTATTAAATTATGTTTGTAAAGTCAGGTGGTCAAGTCTTGTTTGCCAGTTTTCTAATTGTTTGATCGTTTTTTAAAAAATTTATTGATGAAAATATTCAAATCGTATAAAAGTAATGTGTTAACATGAAATTCCATTAAAGATAACTTTTTATTGTAAAGTTATGATTTACTTAATGTTAATATCAAACCAAGTTCCGACTGAAATTTATTTCTACAATTTGAAATGTATTTTTAAAACTGTTATTCTATGTTGGTTGTACACAGAAATTACTAGTTCTATATCTTTTGAATATGTTGTTGGGACTCTTGGCTTGGTGCAGGTGCTTCTATTGATGAAGAATTATAATCCTCTACTATAATTTTCACAGCTCTTCAAGAAACTTTAATACTGTCAACGGAATAATTGGTTTACTAGGAATTTTTATCGTTCTTTTCCATTAAGTCTTATTCAAGTATTTAATCCTGAAAATAAGATAATGTATTCTATTTTCTTTCCTCCATTATTTCTTATTCATTCATTTCATACGGCAAATAAGATATTGTTCTCTATTCTCTTTCCTTCTGATTAACAAATTTCGTTTGGTGATTAACACAGGGTCGGTGCTGAATGGGGGTCAGAATAGTAACAGCTGTTGTTGCTGGGACAGTCCCAACAGCAACAACAGTACTAACAACAATAACAACAACAGTATTCAAGAACAAACTCAGCAGCCGCCCGCTCCAGGTAGGCACTGAGTTCATTTTTCAAATTCATTTTTACACGTACAACTCGTAACTTATTGTGCTATAATTGAGTGTCGATGTAACCAATAATTGAAACCATTTTATTGAATGCACATTGGACATAAATTAGTCTGTCCAAGCAAAGGCGACATTCTGGCAAAATGGGAAATGACTCCAGCTCGGTCAATGTTGGTTTAAAAATTATAAATTTGGTCTTAAAATCGTAAATCAGAATGTTTTCTACAATTCGAGACCAAATTCATAGTTTGAACCAATATTGGCCGAGCTGGTGTCATTTTTCCATCTTGCCAGAATGTCTTCTTTGCTTGAACAGACTATACTTCATCTTCCTGTTCTTTTTTACTTTTATGTTATTTCAATTTGTATATACTGACATATTGCTTACAAGTCACTTATAAGTCATACTTATTGTATAGTCTGTTCAAGCAAAAAAGACCCTCTGGCAAGATGGTAGAATGACTCAAGCTTGGTGAATATTGGTTCAAAAGTTATCAATTTGAAGTCAAATTGTAGGAAACAATTTGATTTACTAGTAAGACCACATTCACCATTCTTGAACAAATATTGACTAAGCTTGAGTCATTTTCCCATTTCGCCAGAGGATCTTCTTTACTTGGAAAGACTATATCTGTAAATGATTGATGATTGTAGAGAAATACTTTTTAAATTCCAATTTTAATCTAGTCAAATCACTTTATTACTCCCTGTACTTCTTGTTCATTATTACTTTTTATGTTATGTTTATTTGTATTATACTGCCACTGTTCTTAATATATCTATATGATTACGGATAAATATTGAATTTTTCAATTTTAATCTAATCGAATGACTTGTATCAGGTGGCATGGAGCGAACTTCCTCGTCGTCGGGCTTTGTGTCGATGCGCAGCTCCAGCCAAAGCTACAACCTCAGCTCGAACAAGAGCAGCTCGATGTCGATCAGCACAGAAATGACGTCACAACAACAGCAGCAACAGGTGGCCAGCATGATGACGTCATCGTCCAGCAGTACAACGACCACCTTCCAGCAGAAAACAACAACGACTACGTCATCTAGTAGCAGGTCGATATCGGTTGCGGCGTCGCCTCCTGCTTTGCCGGTAAGCGTTATGATTGCATTCTTCCATTATTTACATTGTAGAGAATAGAGTTGGGTAAAGTTTGCAACAAAAATTAAGAGTGGGCAGTAGTAGTAGTAGTCGACAAAACCAAATATTTGGTAGCTGTGAAAAATCTAACTATAAAACTATTGAAGGATGTGAGGAAGCGAATCTCGGAGTAGTTCTGTCAATAAAAGATAGTAGTGATAGTACAGAGCCCCAGTAGTATCACATGTCCCAGAAAAGTCATAGGTCAACTTGACCCACTGCTTTGGTCAAAAACTAAATCTCAGGACAAAGAAAATTGTAAACGATGCCATCCTTAGAAGTGTTCTGACATATGGTGCAGAAGCTTGGGAGTTCCTTTCAACAAATAGGAACAAAGAAAGACTCAATGCAGTAGTGATGGACTTTTTGAAACCTAGCTGGAGGGTTTCGTGGATGGAGCACATAAGTATTATATAGAGAGTATAATAAAGAGTATTTTCATTTACATTTCATAATTAATGCGGAAATCAGAAGAAAAGTAAATCAACAGGAGCTGAGACAACAGAATAAATCAGCAAAAGGTTGCTGAAACAGTAGAGAGTCGTCATTTATTATGGTATGGTCATGTTATAAGAATGGCCGAATATAGAATGGCCGAAATTTGTATTGGAATGGAAGCCTCAAGAACAGAGGAAAATAGGACGCCCTAATAAGCAATGGGAGCATGAGATACAAATAGCCACGACTTGGAGGCAATTGACTCCTGATGAAAATGATAGAGGCAAATGGGGCTTAAGTAAGTAGTAGCAGTCCAAAGTTAGTCGATTTACCAAGTTGGCCAGCGTCCATAAAAGTACAGCAGTCCACTTTTTTCCTACCTCTAGGATTGTATCAACCAGAAAAGAAGTAACGTGTGGTTATCATTCCGCTTCGAGTATATTTCTATTCATTAATTCAATCAATATACAGTAAATCAACAAGCTATACTGTCAATTTCAACTTTATACTGTTAATTTTCATATAATATCACATACTGCAGCAGATTTTTGTATTCTTCAACTGCAGTTATTGTACTTAAATATTTTTATTTTTGTTTCCAAGTCACATTATTCATGAAGAACTATAACAAAGTTTATTTATAATGATATTATTAGTTACTGTCCTTCAGCAATTGATGTATTTCTAAGTTTAAGTTATGTCTAAATGTATTTATTCTATAATGATGAGGACTCGGTGTCACGCACAGGTTTTTGCAAACCCATGTGACACCAAATCCAATTTTATAGTAATTTTCGTTCTATGTAATTTTGCAAATAAAAATTTCTAATTTCTGGTTAGCACACTATTTAATGACGTTATAACTCGTGAACCATAATTCCGAGACAATCAGCCCATCTTGCCCAACAGCTGAATCACATCTCATAAGAACAATGTAATTTTACTAATAATCTCATGGAGCAAATAGCGCCGTTATTTATGAACAAATATTCATGTTCTATATGTCTTCAGAAAGAGAATCCAATTCACCAGTCTACTTTTCATTTTATTATAACATTTTAACATTACGGTATTTCACAAATATAAGTAATGTACATGATTTAATTGATGTATGCAGGCGAAACAGCGTTCACGTCGCGAACGTCATCCGTCGCAGTACGATAACGTTCCCGCCGAGCAGACGCAGAGCTGCACTACCATCAATCAGGCCGGACTGGACATGATGCGCACCGGCAGTCCAACCGATCCACTCGGCACGACGCCGCCGCCGCCCCTGCCACTCAAAAAGAAACACAGTGAGTACCACTATTATTTTACGTAGCACTTGGTAACATCAATTTTGACTACTAACCTAGTACTGGTTGGTGGCATATAGTCTGTCCAGCAAAAAAGACCCTCTGGCAAGATTGGAAAATGACTCAAGGTGAGTCAATATTGGTCCAAAAATTATCAATTTGATCTCAAATTGTAGGAAACTTGATTTGATCTACTGTTGAGACCACATCTAAAATACTTGAATAAATATTGACCAAGCTGGACGCATTTTCCCATCTTGCCTGAGGGTCTTCTTTGCTTGGACAGATACTACATACAACTTACTAATGGCACTAGTGTATTAACATTTATTTTCATGACACAAAATATTGTCAATGAGATTCTTTCTTGTTTCATTATTGGGCTCTGTATCACTACTGCGTATCAAAAACCTGCCGAGTAAAGATGGCTTAAATAGGATAGAATAGTTCGAAAAAATTTACTTTGATGATAGATCGTACCTATATCAAAATATAGAATTAAAATTGAATATAAATAAATATAAAATTACTTATTCTAGTTGGGTATGAGTAATAAGTAATATGTAAAGTACAGAACATTTTAGTAACTGGACAGATTGTTCGAGTCAAATTTTCACTAGTTTCAGAAAACACGTCATCTCGTTAACATTCTCTAATATTGGCGTATACTAACCAATATTCATCGTTATTTTTAATGTGGGTTAAAAAGAATGTTCATTTTTCCCAATATTGTGCCGTACTTACAATAATTGATACAGTTAATTGAATCAAACTATAATGATTGCACCAGTGATTAGGTATTTTTATGAGTAGGTAGTGAAATTGAATTTACTGTCATTATTCTCATAGTAAAAATACATAGGAGAGAACAAGAATTTACAAAACTTTGGTTGTCCTAGGCCGATCGGTTTGAAAACTCTTGGTAATTAGAGTAAATTCATTTTATTTCGTTAGATATTGTATAGTCTGTCCAAGAAAAGAAGACATTCTGGCAAGATGTGCAAATGACTCCAGCTCGGTCAACATTGATTCAAAATTATAAATTTGGTCTCAAATTGTAGGAAACATTCTGATCTACAATTTGAGATTAAGTTTATAATTTTTGAACTAATATTGACCAAGCTGGAGTCATGTTCACATCTTGCCAGAATGTATTCTTTGCTTTGACAGAATATATCTCGGGTGATATCTCAGTATTATTGAAAGAAAAGTTTTCATTGCCTTTTGCATCATAGACTGAGGCATAACCATAATGCTTTTGGTTTTGAAACATAGCATGTTCTGATATAATTTACTGTTCTCGGCTCTAACCTAAAACCTAAAACATTCTAACATTGTGGTCTAACTCTAACATTCTAACTGTGTGTGTTGTTGTCTCTCTCCATTTTAGTGTTCCAATCGGTGGCTTATTCTGGTAAGAAGCAAGATTGTTTGACAGAAATAATCATTTTACTACAGTCAATGTTCATTACAGCTTGCTTCCCATGTCAACTGCTCTAGTGCTTCATTTTTGCTTTATTCATTCATTGTTCATTTAATTTATTTTCATTGGATCTCAATTGATCATCTTGGGCGACTAAATGTGTATATATGTTCGTATTATCTGCTGAATGGCTGGCTTTGAATATTTTATAGGCTACAGTGCATCTTTATCTCATTTTCAGCTTGTTAATTTTTTGTCTGACTATTTAATATTTTTCTAGAAAAAAGGTAGATTTACTAGAATAATATCCACTTAGTTATTAAGGGCTAGTTTTAATACATAAATAATAGAAAGAAAATCTCAGCACCCTTATAATGTTTTCATTTTATTTAAAAATTTTAAAATAAATTTCAAATATTAAATATAGAATTGAGAGAATAGAGGTGAGCCTGACCCCAATCATGGGCTATGCACCATCCCAGCATGAAATATGCAATTGAAAAATAGATACAGTCTGTCCAAGCAAAGAAGACATTCTGGCAAGATGGGAAGATGACTCCAGCTCGGTTGCTATTAGTTCAAAAATTATAAATTTTATTTAAAATCGTAGAGCATAATGTTTTCTTCAACTTGAAACAAATTTCTATTTTTTGAACTAATATTGACCGAGCCCAAGTAATTTTCCCATCTTGCCAGAATGTCTTGTTTGCTTGGACAGACTATAGGAATGTTATGATCAATTATTACAATGCATCTTGTTTTTGAAATTTCTGAAAAAGGAATTCATTGTGGCTTGCTTCAAAAAAGATATTCATCCTTATTTATCGTCCAATCTTTATTTTGTAGAATTTTATATGCTCAATATCATCATTGCTTTCAATGTTTTATTATCTTCATACAATAATTATGTTGATTCTATTCTCCGTTGTTTTATCATTAAGCCTGTGTAAATAGTTTGCCAAAATAAGGTATCAAAGAAATATCATAGATATAGAAAGTCACATTATAATGTTGAATGAGTAATATTTTGCAACCCAGTTTATTTGAACATTATGGAATTTAATTTGAGGCGGAAGATAGTAGGTACTTTTTCATTAAAGTATATAATTTAAAAGAAATTTAACGAATAAAAAACTTGATGAAAAATTTAGTCAAAAGGTTGTAAGTTCCATGGGTGGTTATAGAGATACAATTGCAAAATATGCTAAAATCTCTATTCTTCTTCATATTCAGGAAGAGTTTAGGGAGAAATCCTATTGTATTCTCTATTGTAAATTATTGAATGAATGATGTTGTTCTATTGTAGTAATGGCGTACATGGAGATGTTCGGCAACTGTTCGCACGCAAACACCAACGAATTCCTGCGGCACTCGGTGCACACCTACAGCATTCTGCGCGCCGAGTGGCAGCAGCAGGACAGCATGCTCACCACCACACAGCTCAGCTCGGCCCAGTCCTGCTCGTTCAACATGGTGTCGCGCAACAGTCCCAGGTGGGTACTACTGGATTACCACATTCTTCCCACTGGGATTTTTAGAATATGATTTTCTCCAGAAATCAGTTTGAGGAGTCTTTTCCCAATACCTGGGAGACTTCAAAACGTGTGATAGTAGACCAAGAAAAAAGCAAATAACTTTGGAGTTGTATAATAACAATAGTTGTTAAGTGGTAGAGTGGACATTACTGTCCAAACTTCGCCTTATCATTCAAATAAAGAAGTCATTCTATTCATAAGCACGATAGTATTTAATAAATAAATCAATAGTATTCAATGTTCAGCTTGCTTTAGAAATCAGCTGACCAGTGTGCATTGATCTATACAACTCTGTGTTTCTATTGCAACTTGTGCCCATGTTTTGTAGTAGGCCTAATCGAAAAGTTGAATAAACTATTGAAAAAAAAGTTTTGAGTCATTTTCACTTCTTTTACTAGACATTGTCCTTTTAATAATCCTCAAACAACACTAATCCCCTTCAATGACAACATGTAATGGTTGAGTTCATGTTGAAAAATAAGAAATTTACAGAAAAAATGTCTGCCGATGCTTAAAAACAGCAGTCTATGTTGTCAAGGCCACAAATATTAAGAGTAGTCAATCAGTCTTAGTATTTATGATGAATAAATTCAAATTATTATTTTTTGTTTTGTCCTCATCCTACTTTCAACGACAGTTGATGATAATAATGATAATGATAATTATAATAGATTACGTTATTAACTTTCACTTTAACAACAGCACTCACGATTTTTCTGCTTGTCGGGGTATTGAGCCACATCTTCAGATAGATGTTGCTAATTGAAAATGGCGTGATTAACTTTCACTTTTACAACAGTAGGCTAATAACGTTTTCGTTGCTTGTCGGATGCGTTTCAGGGCACTGAGCCACATCTCCAGCGCAAGGAGAATTAAATAATTATCTTCTTGTTTTGCAGCACGGACAGCCGCAGCGTTTCCCCGGGCGGCTACGACAGCGAAGGGGGCTGCGGAGGGTTTAACAACGACCTCCCGCCCGCGCTGCCCCCCAAGCAGCGCGTCAACCGCCAACCGCCGCCTCCTGCCGCTCCCACTGCAGCCTCTTTGCCACCCCCAGCACCCAGTCAGCACAACAACAACTCGCTGCTGGTGAGGATATCGACGCCTGAGCCACCGGCTAGCCCCAACACCAAGTGAGTATAGTAGTGCGAAACTGTGTGACTAGGGTGGCTAACATAGCCCCGAAAAACTAGTATAACATCGACAAAACAAAACATCGATAACCATAACATTGACAAAATATAATATCTACAAACCTAGACATCAACAAACCAAAACATCGATAAATATAACATCAACAAACCAAATTTTGGATTTGACAAAATATAATATCTACAAATCTAGACATCAACAAACCAAAACATCGATAAATATAACATCGACAAACCAAAATATTGAAAAATCATAATATCGACAAACCAAATTCCTCTATGAATCTCGTCTCAATTTTGTGCCAGTTTTAATCTTCTCCTACCACCCAACCTATGTGTATATCACATATTAGTAGAGTGGCGGTTATCTACTACAAACTACTTTTTTAATATAAGTAGGCCTAATATAGATCTGAAATTTTTTGAATTGCTAGTAATTCGTTCACATTATTTGTAAAAAAACCTTGGCACCCCCTGCGGGATTGTTGATAAACTCGCTTAATGCATGCTCGATATAAAACGTAGGCATAAAGTTGTTTAGAAAATCACCCTCGGAATGATTTGTAAACATCGGTATTTGCAGACGTAGGCAAATATACGTAGACAGACGAACGACTGTTTGTGTTACAACATTCAATAATCTGAGGAGGGTATTTTTCCATCTGTCTGTTGCTGTTTGCGCCTTCGAAAATCACACCAATAATTTAAACATATAATATCACATCACTAATCGTAATGGAATGATTTTATTCCCTGCTAGAAATGTAATAATTATTTATGTTTTTCCTCCATCCGCCTGTTGCAGTGTGCGCCAGCCGTGAAGCACAATATTCAAGATTACACCAATAATATGACACACTCATTAATATGACATCAATAATCGTAAAATGCAAATAGAAATAAAGTAATTGATGTTGGTTTGCAGAGAGTACCGCGACAGCTCCTCGGCGAGTCCCCAGCGTAGCCCGCTGCACAGAGGAGGTGTGGAACTGTCACCGATTGTCACCAACGGCGGTGGTGGAGGTGGAACCTCCCCTCAGCTGGAGGAGGAGGGAGGTGAGGAGAGCCCCCTGCCCCCGCCCGACAGCCCCCTTTCCGAGCTGGACATGACGCGCTTCCTGATTTTCAAGAAAAGCGAAGAGGACGGACCGGATATACGCGGCGGACATCCGGATGCGCTTATTGTGCACGCCACCAAGGCTAGCAAGAATGGTGAGTTTTACATTTTTACAACTTTTTTGAAAAAATTGAATGGGAATGATGAACTTTTCGCCCAGAACAAGCCGAAAACCCCAAACATATCCCACTGACACAATTAATGAAAGACAACCGGCCCATACCACTGGCACAAACCAAAAAATACAACTCACCTGTCCCCCAAATTCAATCAATATTTCTAATATTTATCATCTATGATGTTGCAAAAATGGAAGCTTTAGAAATTGTTGTTTCTGGTTGACTCAGTTTTTGAGTAAATTTGGTTTGACTGCAGAATGGAGTGACTATATGATTGAAGATTGGATGTTTATAAAATTAAATTGAATTATTCTTTAATTTGGCAAAAATATGAGGATTCTATTAAAATGTACATTGTCAAAACGTCAGGGATGAATTACATTCTTATAACTTTTTTGAACAAATTGAATGTACAATAATTAATCATTTACGTTGTAATTTTAATTGTTTCAATTTATGCTTTCATGCTTTCGAATTATAGAGAAGGAAACAGGTAAATCGATTTCATCCAATGACATTTTTATAACTCTTTCTCAACCCTTAGCTTGAAGAATACAGTTCCATCGTAGCTCAATAGGATAACTTTGGTTCACGATTTTCATTGTTCGTTTGTTGAGATTTCCAAATGTTTCTTCAGTATTTTCGATCGTTATTGTTATGATTAGAGTGAGACTTGTATCGTGATTTATGATTTTTTAAAATTTTTATTCAGACTTGATCTTTTCTATTGTTTCTTGAATTCTTGTTTTCTTTATTAATATTTCTTTATTTCCTACTAGTAAGTAAACAACTCAAAATTGCTTGTTATATGAAGCTTGCCACGAAATTCATTCAAGATATAATATGATAATACTGCCTTCTACAGTGACTCACACTACATATTAATATTTCAGGATTTTTCTGAATTAACTGTGATGTAAGTTGTGTTTCTTGATTAATTATTTTCATTCATTTTTTATGTTGTTTAAACTTTTCTCAAGCGCCCTGTACACGGGGATTGTAGTAGTGTCGGCCAGTTGAATATCTGTAGCCAATCACAGCTGTTGTTGTTTGACTCAATGACAAGACAAAGGCTGTGATTGGCTACAGATATTCAACTGGCTGACACTACAATCCCCGTGTACAGGGCGCTTTGGAGACAAACCACTCAAATGAACACTTCAAAACTAAAAAGCTAAAAAATACATAAAACAACAATAAAAAATACGAAAAAAGACAAAATACAACCAATTTAAAAAGCTTCAGTTCATCCATCAATGGCACAAGCAGCTCTGAGAGTATACTTTGTTCCAGCATTCGTGTTTTTATTTGTTTCTTGACGTTCTCGAATACTTCTTGATTGATCGTCCGTTTTTGTTGCAGACTTCTTGTATCAAGAAGCGTTCCTGACCACGTATCGCACGTTTCTGTCGCCGTTGGAGTGCATTGAGAAGCTGTGCCGGCGTCACCAGCGTTTCTGCACGTCTTCAGACTTGGTTAAACAGCGCGCAGCCAGGGAGGCGTTCTCGCTACTAGTTCGCGTTGTCAGCGAATTGACGTGAGTTCGAAACGTTTTCTATTCACTTAGTATCATTATTTTAGACTCAAATTGTAGGAAATATTCTGATCTACAATTTGTGAGTATATTTATAATTTTTGAACCAGTATTGACCGAGATGGATTCATTTCAACATCCTATCTGCATGTCTTCTTTGCTTGGACAATAATCTGTTATACTGATATACTATTCGAGATTAAAAAACGGCATATTATCGAAAAAGTTATCCGCCTGTGTGAAGGTAGGTTTACATTACTACAAGTCGCGGGCTCAAGATGCAATTGAAACACATAGTTGAATGGAGCATCGCATATCAAAAATAAGCTGAATAGTGTGCGTTGCTCTGTATAAGTTAACTCCGTATTTCTTTTTCATCTTAGATGCATATAAAGTCTGTCCAAATAAATTAATAAAGTATAGTGTTGAACAATGTAGGTCCTTTAGGTTCATGTAGCAATTTAGTTAGTTAATTAGTTAGCAAGATTCCTTAAGGAAGGCTTCCATTACTGAAAAGTCGCACGGGTATAGTCTGTCCAAGCAAAGTAGAGCCTCTGGCAAGATGAGAAAATGTCTCCAGCTCAATCAATATTGGTTCATCAATTATTGATTTGGTCTCAATTGTAGGAAACATTCTGATTTACAATTTGAGACCAAAATAATATTTTTTGAACCAGTATTGACCGAGCTGGAGTCATTTTCTCATCTTGCCAGAGTGTCTTCTTTGCTTGGACAGACTATACCCGTGCGCCTTTCAGTAATGGAACGTTTCTTAAGGAATCTTACTAACTAATTAACCTAACCAACTAAATTACTAAATGACCTATATTGTTCAACACTATACTTTATTATTCATTCATTTAGCGTATGACTTTTAATAGTGAGGATACCTAAGGGTTGTTCCACTTTGCCATATAACATAATTTTCCACAGATGGGAACATGGAGAACGATATAGGTTATATAGTTCTTTAAAAACATAATTTTAAAAAAATCACTTGAATTTGATGTAATGTTGGCAATAATTGAAAATGGTCAAATCTTTACTAAACTTGAATTATTCAATAACATTCAACTTATTTTCGTTTCCATTTTTCAAGGGCTTCGGACCTGGATATAGTGGTGCTGCAAACTCTGATGGAATTCGGCTACCAGTTACTGTGCAGCGGGGACCTGACAATGGCCAAGGCATTGCGTGTCAAAGTGCTTGAAAAGCACACCGCAAAACAGGCTGTCTGTCTACCCAGCACCAATCTCACCGCTCAGAATGTTTACATCAAGTGAGTTCTAATTGTGAAGGTGATATTGTTATCCATATTATTGGTAAAAAAGACTATAATACGATAATTTAAAACAAAATAAACAACCATATATACTTGCGTGTGCGTTCAAGAATGTGGTTACTACCTTAGCCACGACAAACCATAATCAATAAACGACGTACACTGGACACGTCATAGCATTGGCAATGCCTGTGTGTGCGTATGTGTGACCAATTTTTTTTTTCACTGCAAAAACTACATAATGGTTCATTGCAAAAACTACATAATTGTTCATTGAAAGAACTACATAATTTGTAGTTCAGGCTTTATTGATTTAATTTATAATAATTCAATTTGAATTAATAAAATTATGTAATGCCCACATGAGTACTAAGCTTGTACGAAGGTGAAATTATTGTACATTCCCTGTAGTTCATTCCATTTTATATAATTTTTTTAGTTTCAATCAAAATTTTGCTGTTTGTATTTATCATCTTTAAAGATATTCTGATCTACTTCAATGAAAAATATAATGCAGTACAATTATTTATAATCCGATACTGTTTTCACTCTCTTTTGCATTTTCTAGCTCCTTGAATGGAGGAGGCCGAACTAATTATTCATTTATTAACCATTTATTAACCAATGACAAATATATGTTAGAAATAAAGAACCAGGCATAGCCCTTAGTATTTCTTATACAGCTTTCATTGAAATATAGGCGAAATGTTTTTTTTTTTTTTTTTTGAGGGTGATGCCCACATGGGCTCTTGGGCCTGTGCGTGGGTAATGGGAAGGATGATGATGAGAGATGAATGGACCTACTGCTTTAGGTGGGTTCCGAACCACCGGGAAGCGATTTTTGAGGCTCATGAATTGAATTCAGAGGAGCCGGTCACCGTTACAACAGTGGTGATAGAGGCACGTCGCTTATCTAATCTCACCGATTAGACGCTCTCTACCACTGGGACAAGCCGCTTCCCAAAGCGGTTTAGATTATAAGTCCAAATTTGTGTTCCAGCCAAAGGTTTTTCAATCAAAGAAATGACAAAAATTGATACTTGATCAATTTTTAATTTTGAAGGCTTGATATTGAGCCGATAAACACAAAATAAATGCAATCTTCTATTATATTGAACATATTTGATAATTGAACATAATTTTATAGCTGACAATTAAATTATGATTTATTTATTTTTATTTATCTACATTGCTGTCTTACATTCATTTATACAATACATCAATAAAAATCCACAAGAATATTAGGCATATTTAGATAGAGATTTAGCATATTAGAATGTTGTGTAAATTAAATGGCTTCAATCAAATGTTAATCGTCCTCATCTCATTTTAGGCAATCTCTTCTAATCAATTTCAAATCGAACCAAATGGCGGAACAAATGACACTTTTGGACGCGGATCTATTCATGAAAATCGAAATTCCTGAAGTTCTGATCTGGGCACAAGAACAAAATGAAGATCGCAGTCCGAATCTGACCAGATTCACCGAGCACTTCAATAAGATGTCTTTCTGGTAAGAAAAATTCGTCCAAGAGAATAATATAAAATATTTTTTATGCATTTTTTTATAGAGAATAATAAAAGAAAATTTTTTCAGAAATGACAACGAATAAAAATTCAATGCAATTCAATATAGTGTAGAAGACGTACTTAGAAGACGTATTTCTCTGATTTGTAATTTTAAGGAAGCCTAATGATTATTTATATGATGATAAATTTGTTGAATTGAAATTGAGAAGGAATGGAACCATGCCCATATAGTTCCATTTATTCTAACTTAGTCATTACAATTGGTTAATTAACTTAGTTATCAATTTAGTCATAGAGAGTTTAACTTTTCAGTAAAGTTTGTATTAATTTAAAACCATTTTTTTCCAAACAGGGCGCGCTCCCGTATTCTCGAGCAGCAAGACGCCAAAGACCGGGAACGGTATGTGGTGAAATTCATCAAAATAATGAAACATTTGCGGAAAATCAACAACTTCAACTCGTATCTGGCTCTGCTGTCGGCGCTTGATTCGGCGCCTATCAGACGACTGGAGTGGCAGAAGCAGATTACAGAAGGACTGAAAGAGTATTGTGCACTGATTGACAGCAGCTCGAGTTTTAGAGCTTATAGGCAAGCGCTGGCTGAAACCCAGCCGCCGTGTATACCTTACATGTGAGTAATTTTTCAATTAATTACTTTTATTATTAATTTTTTCAATTCACGTATTGTCATAAGTCTCGTATGATTACTTTTTCAATTCATTTCCATTTATTCTTCATTTTTTCTGTACTGGGTATTGGCCACTCGGTAAAGGTGTTTGCTTTGTGATCGTGAAGTTGTGTCACGAACACAGTGGACTGCTTTTGGATGTGTGACCAGAATTTGGCCAAGTACACATTTGCGGGGTGGAACCTACCCGTAAGGGTCTACCCACCATTAAAAGCCATACGAATATCTATTCATTTTTTCTGTTTTACAGTAATAATCTTCTATTACTGAATTACATTCTCCTTCAGTAATTTTCCTTCACACACAGACTTTCACTCTTGGAGGGGGGACTGCATTTTACTTGACTTAGTATTTCAAAAATATATGACACATATGACTTCTTTAAAAAACTGACCTCGGGACTGATTTTTTACTGTAAATTTTTTATTTGTTTCTTTTATACAATTTGAAAACTGTTATCTTCACTACAATTTGAAGACTTCTCTCTAGTCTCGATGATTTTAACTTTTGTCGTGTTATAGTTTGTAATAATATTGGCTTGTAGGCTATCCTACTAGATAAATTGAAGTTACCCTCGCGTTGATGGTATTATTTAATATTCGTTAATTTCATTCTATACTATTCTATTTTCTATTGCAGTGGCCTAGTTCTACAAGACCTGACATTTGTACACATAGGCAACAACGATCACCTGTCTGAGGGAGTCATCAACTTCTCCAAACGGTGGCAGCAATTTAATATTGTTGAGAATATGAAGAGGTTCAAGAAAGGGTGAGTGTAGTCTTTCATTATAATTATCTAAAATTTTATTCGATATTTCTCATTTCTACAAATAATAGGTAGTCTCTTTTTCTTTGATATCCATTTGTTATTAATAATGTAAAGCTTTGAATATAAAATTATCAATTTTTGTTCCTGGAGTATGTTGGAACATAGAAAACTTTAAATCCAATTTTTGACGATCATGGTGTAGCCTTCACTGATATTGTGAATCATTGATTCTTATAGCAGCTATTATAGTTGCAACTATCTCTAGGGCTGAGGCCGCACTGCCGGTGGGTAGAGCCTGGTGGGTGGAGGGTAGTTGGTAAATCTATAGAACATACACACCATCCACAGTAATACATCGTATGAATGGTATGACGTCATTCTGGTTTTTGAGGTTATGTTGTCCATATTTAAGATTTTCAAGATGGCGGCGGCTGAACAAAAACTATTCATACGATGTATTACTGTGGATGGTGTGTATGTTCTATACAGTATATTTACCAACTACCTCCACCCTCCAGGCTCTACCCACCGGCAGTGCGGCCTCAGCCTAGCAGATGCTATAGAAGCCTCGTGTGACACAGGCTTATGTCAAAGTTGCTACAGCTGACTCCAAAAAGTTTTTTGACTCCAAAGGCGGTTTTTTCTGTATCTTGTACGTGATGTACCGTAACCTTTTAACAGATAATGTAAAGCATCTATTGTCTTTTCATTTTAAAAACATCGTCAATGCATAGCTAAATGCATCTCTAATTGACAAAATCAGAGCGCACAAGGAGCAGACGAAACCGCCTAACTATTTGGCCTCAGCTATACTAAAATCTACTGCCCATGTCACACTTACTACTTAGTTGCAGTTATTTCTAGCAGATGATAAAGAAGCTTGGTGTGTCACAGAGGCACATGCTTATGTCACAGTTGCTATTCACTAGCAGTAGCAGCTGCTAAAGTAGCTTGGATTGAAATTGGCTTGAGAATCTTTCTCTCTTGCGATATTATTTGGAGAAAATTATTGTTTCGTTGTGTCTCTTGTATTAAAAATTCGAGAGGTTCGCTTAAAACATTTATTCCTTTACATGATCTATCAATTATTCCAGAAGAATGAAGTCATGAGGGTTTTTGTATAGCTTACGGGTTCGCTTATAAAAGTGGATGGTAGTGGACGGCAAACTGCCGAACGGCAAAATCAAGCCCCATAAGAACAATGTAATTTTTATCAATCTCTTGGAGCAGATAGAGCCTCTATTTATGGACAGAATTTCATGTTCTTTATGTCATTGGAAAGATGATTGAATTCTCCAGGGGTGTGACTTTTAATTTTTTTGATTTTAAGTGTGTTTTGATAATTATTGTATAATTAATTAACTAAAAAAGTTTTGAACTCTAATTATTGAAATAAACTAAAAATTGAAAAAAGGCCACGCCCCTGGAGAATTGAATTCTCTTTCCAATGAGATAAAGAACGTGAAATTCTGTCCATAAATCAGGTTGTCTAGCAGTTGGGAAAATCGGAAAAGTCGGGAATTAGTCTGGAAATGAAATAAGGTCGGAAAAAGTCGAGAATTATCCTGCAATTTGAAGTCAAGTCGGGAAAATTCATAGATTATTCATTTTTTTCCGCATGTTGAGTTATTTTCATATTGTGCGGGCGTGAACTAGTGTTATCGAACATTGATATTTGCAAGTGTTCCCAATTCAAAGTTAGAAACTTAGTAACGGAATAATTCCTGTGAAGAAACTATGGAGTTTTTAAAAATATTGTAACATGGGAATGGTTTATCATACAGAGTTGTTTTTGGTCTCGATGTCTTTCAAATTTTATTCTCTAGAAAATATATTCATGAAATTTTTTCGTCCGACGCTTGGTTCGGCACCCATTTACGAAAAACTGAAAATTTTCACCTTTCAACCCACCTCCCCTTAAAACCCGACGCTCGAAAAGGTGGATCTTTTTACCAAATATTGAAGGAGTTGTATAGAATAAGTTGGAGTAGGAATTGTCCTTTCTCTGTGGATGTTGAGGTTCGAGTCTAATTGCACCGTACTATGTGTAAAATAAAATAATGTTAATAGTATGTTTTATGTATTATATTAAAATATAGCCTACCCTATCTTGAGACATAAGGTGGTTATTTTTAGACATAAAATCATATCACGAGTTGCAACATTTGAAAATGCATAGAGAAACTCCAACTTGGCCTTGAAAAAAAGTCGGGAAAAAGTCTTGAATTCCATTCATGCAAATTGCTAGACACCCTGATAAATAGAGGCTCTATCTGCTCCAAGAGATTGATCAAAATTACATTGCTCTTATGGGACATAATTCTGCCGTTCGGCAGTTTGCCGACTACTACTGCCCACTCTTAAACTGTTTATTCTTCTGCAGGATCTACAAATTCGAGAATAATGAACAAATAATTAGTGGTTTAAATAATTTGAACCGCTTTCAGGGGTTTGCTTTAAACTGTTGAGCTTTTAGACGTTTGTTTTAAACACTTTTGGTTTTCCAGCATCTACAAATTCGAGAAGAACGAGCGTATAATTGGCTTTTTCAACAACTTTAACGACTGTCTGTGCGAGGAGGCCATGTGGCAGATATCGGAAAGCATCAAGCCACGCGGCACAAAGAAAAACATTCAATGACCGGAAACCAGTGCGCTCTGCTGGTAGAAAAAGGAAACCACCACATTCAGCGAACGAACAAAAGCTTACTATAGGGTTAGTGAAGATTTATTATTTATTAATTATATCTGGTTGCTTGGTTGTCTATAAGCGTAGTGAAATAAACTTGAAATTACTTACTTCAAAAAATATATTTTTATTGAAGAAGGATAATGAGGTTATAAGTGGAATAACCCTTGGAACAAACGCTAAATAGAATAATTAATGAAGTAGAACCTATCTTATTTGACTTCGTTTCAAGCGCCTGTTTGATTAGTAGACCAACAACATGAAAATTTCTGCCGGGAAGGCATATTTTTCAAAAATTAACTAAAATAATTAAGGTTTATGTTAGGCCGGTATTAGTTTATTATAGTTCTTTGACTTATGGAATGAGATGGAAATACAATTCATCAATTTCATATCTTCATCCCATTCCATATGGCATAGAA
Organism: Sogatella furcifera; assembly: GCA_017141385.1. Lineage (NCBI taxonomy): Eukaryota > Metazoa > Arthropoda > Insecta > Hemiptera > Delphacidae > Sogatella > Sogatella furcifera. The sequence goes on from CM029552.1 coordinate 6,062,585, forward strand.
CTATTATAGTGCAATACCAGCCTCATATAGTGTGTGTTATAGTATAGGTCGAACGAATAAGACATCCTGGCATGATGAGAAAATGACTCCATCTCGGTCAATATTGGTTCGAAAATTATAAATTTGGTTTCAAATTGTGGAAAACATTCTTTTCTACTATGTGAGACCAAATTTATAATTTTTGAACCAATATTGACCGAGCTGGAGACATTTTTCTAGAATGTCTTCTTTGCTCGACGCCTCGACCAGTGCACCACTATATTCTACATCGTCAATGCAGTAGACTGTAGACTATTTAAATTCCTATTAATATTTGAATCCCCGAAATGTGTAGAGTAGAATAATATTATTCTATACCACACCTTAATTCATCATTAGTTTGGATTAACAAAATCTAATATATCAATCAAACCCCGCTAATTGTAGCTGTTTCAAATAGAATTTCTACTTGAAAGTCCTCTTGAAATGTTTATTCTTCTTCGCTAATGAACAACTGAGCAACCAGAAGAGTATTTATTCACTGATAGATTCATTTACCTCCTTCATCGAACATCGAATATATTTCAATAAATTTTAATGTGAACTGATTTTTTACAGATTAAATCTAGTGTTAAGAGTTTTATGGACGTGATCGAACTGAAGAATTCTGATATCAAATAATATTGTTATAGGAATTGAGAATTTATCGGAGATAATTTTTAATTTTGTACCGTTGTTGTATTCATTTGAGCAGTTGTCGCACAATGTTTTTGTAGTTCACAAGTTAGTTACACATGAAAATTATTTTGAATGTAAACACAGTTTTCCACCAATACAAATACAAGTGATATAATTTTGAACCTGGTTGGATAAGACTGGTTAGGGTCCTTTCCTGATAAGCTGTTGATTCAGAGCTATTTTATTGTCGTGGAATTTGATAAAAAATTATGCTCACGAAAGTTTCTCTCAAAAATCTTTGAATTCTAATCCATGCAGTTATAGTCTGTCCAAGCAAAGAAGACCCTCTGGCAAGATGAAAAAATGACTCCAGCTCGGTCAATTGGTTCAAAAATTATTGATTTGGTCTCAAATTGTAGATCAGAATGTTTCCTACAATTGAGACCAGATTATTAATTTTTGAACCAATATTGACCGAGCTGGAGTCATTTTCTCATCTTGTTAGAGGGTCTTCTTTGCTTGGACAGACTATACTTATCCAATAATAAATATGGATTATTAAAAAAAATTACAAAATTATGATAAATAAGTTACAATTTTTCTTACCTTTTGAAATTATTCATATCTTATTGCTCCAACATTTTAAATGAGAAGACAAGATATTGTCAAACTACAGATTTATTAGAAAATCGAGATTTATTAAATTTATTATTAAGTCTTATCTGATTTAAAAGTCGTATTTACTAGATTTCTCGATTTTCTAATAAATCTGTGGTTCAGTAATATTTTGTCTTTTCATTAAATATGGATAACTTCCACAATATCACCTTCACAACTACTCAACAAGCTTCAACATTCCACTAAGTAAGTTGGAATTCTATACAGTAGGCCTATGTATTATGCTCATTTCTGTAAGGCCTATATCCGAAATTTAACGATAAATTGATAATAACAGTGTTGTGGTAACATCACAAGATTTAAAGCTGCTCAAATGGATATTATTTTCTATACAGAAGCGTACAATTTTTATGTACTTTATAAGATTATCATAATTTCTACGTAACGATTTTATTATGTAGTAAACACTGGCAATCATTGTGATAGATCGAATTTCAGCTGAAGTTTTACAAATTTTGTACTTTATTTGATGTTTAGTTTTTAATATCTTTTTATTTTTATTTTCAATGTACTGAATGTGATAATGAGAAGGTTGAAAAAGGATTTTAGTATTTATCTTGTATAGTCTGTCCAAGCAATTAAGACACTTTAACAAGATGGCAAAATGTCTCCAGTTCGGTCAATATTTCTATAAAAATTATCAATTTGGTTTCAAATTGTAGAGCGGAATATTCTCTACAATTTGAAACTAAATTTATTATTTTTGAACCAATATAGACAAAGCTGGAGTCATTTTCCTATCTTGCCAGAATGTCTTCTTTGCTTGTACAGACTTTATAAATATCGTCTTATTTTCAAGCTCACAAAGTTTTAATATTGTAAATGTGCAGCAAAGTATTCTAATAGTTGATAGCTGTAAAATTAACTGTCACCAATTAATGTGTAATAATTAACGAGTAATAAGATATGATAAATTACTTTCATATGCCTATGATATATGATTAACAGTAAACAAAATTATATTCAACAAAATATAAATAAGATTTAATGGGATAGTTATATTCCAAAACGCAATAGACATATGTAAGTAGAATAATAGATAGATTGGTACAGATTATGTATGGTGCAGTAAATTCTAGTTAAGTTGGCGGATTTCGAATGACTGTTATTTAAGCTCAGCACTGTCAGGACAGTCGGTGGATGGTCTTCGGGAGCATATCGAGTTGAGAGAGATCTCAGCTAAACCACTTCGCTCCGCAGACCGTTTCAAGATTGTCCTAAGTGAGTTTAGCATCATTAACAGACATTCGCCATTTGCCAAATTAATTGAAGTCTGCTGCATAGTCTGTTAAAGCGGAGAAGACATTCTGGCAAGATAAAAAAATGACTCCAGCTCGGTCAATATTGGTTCAAAAATTAGCAATTTGGTCTCAAATTGTAGATCAGAATGTTTTCTAAAATTTAAAGGAAAATTTATAATTTCTGAACCAATTTTGACTAAGCTGGAGTCATTGTCCCTTCTTGCCAGAATGTCTTCTTTGCTTGGACAGACTATTCAATGAGTCATATCACGGTAGATCGTCTCCCGTTAGTCAGATCCTTGATAGAGTAGGTTTATTTTAGTATGGCGGCTGTATTAAACGAATTCAGTTGGAGGAACCCACTTATTCGACCGCCATATAAAGAAAATTCTACCATAGAAAAGAAACTGTATAAAAATATTGTAGTTTTGCAGAAACTTTGATAAATCTTCATATCATTTTTTGAGTATGAATTTTAAATTTAATATTGAGACTGCCTACCATATCTGGTTGAGAGTAGATTGTTTCAATTTTTTAGAGTTGACCAATTTGATGCTTTGTTGAAATTATTTTTATTCTTAATCATTACATTGCATCATAGTGCTAACGCTATAGTTTCTTAATTGCTTGAGAACACAATGACATATTATATAGTCTGTAAAAGCAAAGAAGACATTTCGGCAAGATGGGAAAATTACTCCAGCTCGGTCAATAAAGGTTCAAAAATTATGAATTTGGTTTCAAATTGTAGAAAACATTCTGATCTTCGATTTGAGACCAAATTTATAATCTTTAGATCAATAGTGACCAAGCTGGAGTCAATTCCCTAACTTGCCAGAATGTATTCTTTGTTTGGATAGACTACAACACAGTATGTGTAATGTTGGTATTGGAAGTAATATAAAATTAAATAATCACTCATGAAACAATATCTAATATTTACAGTATTTATAGATACAAAACATTTATCAGAGCTAAAATTTGTGAATAAAAGTAAAGTAAAGCTAGCTAGTAACGTGATTGAACTAAAACTTTAATCGAATGAAATATTCGAGCTTGTATAGTGTGTCCAAGCAAAGAAGGCATTCTGGCAAGATGGGAAAATGACTCCAGCTCGAACAGTATTAGTTCCAAAATCATAATTTTGTTTCAAACTGTAGGAAACATTCTGATCTACAATTTGGGACCAAATTTATAATTCTGGAACAAATATTGACCAAGCTGGAGTCATTTCTCCATCTTTCCAGAGGGTCTTCTTTGTTTGGACAGACTATAGCTCTTAAACCTTTTAGCTTTAAAACGTTCTGTACCAATTTTTAATCAGTTTTACTTTATTGATAAAATAATAATTTGAAAGTTATAAACTAGTAGTTGATTGTAAGACATGTAACTTGTCTTAGATTTTCTAGGAATTTTAATAAGTTCATGAATAATAATTTTTTTTGTTGAATAAGTTCCAAGTTAGAGGATAAAAATTTTGTAAATGAAGTTTTTGATGGTAAAATACTAAGTACTTCAAATGAAATTATAGATATACCTTTAGTTGGAATGAATTTGAAATTGAAATATCAATAATCTAAGCTTATCAATTGATTGAAAACATATTATTATTTTAATGAATATTCTTCAATTTGTGGCATAATACCCTCTAGAATCCAGATCAACTGGTCAATTCCTAGTTTTCTACTAGATGTAGCCTATAAAGTAGATTTCATTTAAGTAAGTGGATGTCGATTGACTTATCTACATTCAGCTCTGAATGGATAGTTTGCTAGTGCTATGCATTTATGCAAGTTTGTTCAGCTACAAACATAAGCTTTCGCAAACCGCTAAAGACTGTCCTGACAGAGCTGAGCATTGATAACAGTCCAACTAAATGAAATCTTGGAAAATTCTCAATTCTCTCAATGCCATATCCAGTATTATTTATAAGCTATTTACTAAAAAAAATATTTTTTAATAACGTAATGCAGTATACTTTTTGTAATAATTATTATGGTTGTACCTGGGAATTCTTAGTTTATTTTGCTGTATCCTATTTCGCTTTAGGGTTGAGTTAAGCCTGGAGTTGTTCAGTGAAAATTTCCAAGATATAGATTGAATGGAATTAAGTAATTGACTTTATAAACCTACATTATTTAATAAAATTTTTACTGAACGACTGTGAAACTGGAGGTTAATGTAGCAAACACCATGACATTATCTAAGTCCATCTTCCATATTCAATTTGATAGTACAGTATTCAAATATGAATCTTCAAATGAGTTGTGTGCTATCCATGAACAATCGTCACGGGACTTAACGTTCCGTACTTCTTTAGGAAAATACCATAACTACATTATAGAATTTTTATTGGTTGTTGTAGAGTTATATCTAGTTTTTATGTAACTGCTTTCATTATAGCATGTTTTTTAAGGTTATCAAGATATTTTTTTAAATTTTAAAAGCAACTGAACAATCCTTTATCACAATATTATTATGGTCTTATCAGATTGAGAATAATTGTTCAAGTATTTACAATCAAAACTGCCATTTTACCAGTGATTATTCTTAGTTGTCTAATTATAAATATGTTGATATTGTATGATTATATATGGGTTGAAATAGCTATTTCGAAATAATGATTGATTTTATAAAGGTTGATATATTCTCTAGATATAGAAAAATATTTGAATAATATGAAAGTTATCTCCATAACTTTCAAAGATTCTAGTCAGATGTCAATTTTATCGATTGCAAGCAAGTAGTAAGTCTAATTGATTAATTTTCATGAATGAATGTATCTATGAACCTTTCATGAATTCTATTGAACTCAACCTGAGCTTCCAAATATTGCATTCGTAATAATTGTCAACTTCGATTGGAAGTCATCGTACTTTTAAATTGAGCCTAGACTATATTGAGAAATATATTTTTGATAGCTTTATTTTTCGATGCAAACTAAGGTGCTTGCATTAGTATATATAACTTCATTTGAGCACCTATTATTTTATTTTATTTATTAAAGTAAGGTAAGCTTTGTTACTCACAGTAATCCTAGAATCAGTTGCACTAAGCTTGATTTTTAATTATCTTATTGTGATTAGAAATGATCTATTGTTTACGAAGCTACTACATCTGAATAATTTATTTATGTATCCAGGATAGCATAATACCATAGAGAAAACATATTGTGTGCTACATACCACACAAACCAATTTAAATAATTATGAACTAAAGTCTGTCCAAGAAAAGAAGACATTCTGGCAAGAAGGAAAATGACTCCAGTTCGGTCAGTATTAGTTACGAAATCATAATTTTGGTTTCAAACTGTAGGAAAAATTCTGATCAACAATTTGGGACCAAATTTATAATTTTTGAATAAATATTGATCGAGCTGGAGTCATTTTCCAATCTTGCCAAAATGTGTTCTTTGCTCGAACAGACTATATCAAAGATTAACTTTTTTGTGCAACCGCCTCTGAGTCTTTCAGTTAGGTAGTTTGTTCTTAATCGAAATTTTTCCTCAAATTTCATCCAATAGAATAAAATTTGCTTGTTATTCACCTGACATTTGAGTAGGCCTGTTATGATTTGCTACCATAATTTTTATGGTAGCCATTCCCATAATTTAGACTAACGGTAATATAATGGCTTGCATGCACTCAATGTATGGCTAGCTCATAAGTTGAATATTCAATTCACAATAATACATTGTATTTGGATAAAACTTGATGAAAATATGTAACTTACAAGTCGCTTCACACTATTCTTCCAAGTCATCGTATTTGTATGTCTCTTTTCCTGTGTAAGTTACTATTATTTTTTCTTTACCTTAAAAATTATCTTGAAAATTATCTCGAATTTCACAATTCGCACTTTTATTCAATTTATTTCTAGTTATTTTTTCAGTTTATTATTATCCTATCTCATACATAATTGTAGTAAATAGTCTACTACCCCAACACAAGTCTCATGTGATCAATTTTTTTATTGTCTCAAATCTATAACTATCGTATTTCTAGTAAATAGGCTACTCATATCAATCTCTCCTGAACATGAGAGAAAATTCGTTATTTTTTGAATCACAATTTATGTACTATTTAGTCATAAACTATCAAGTAAATATCAATAAATTACCTTAACTTATCAAAAATGGTATTTAGCTTTCAACAACCAGATAACATCTTGAGATACCTACTGTTGATGTTTTATTATTGATCTTGTGGGTTGTTTCCTTTGTATTGAATATTTTCAATACAAATTGAACTAGAGTTCAAAAGATAGGTTGAATTGGATAAGATTGAATTGAAAAAAATTGTAACAATGAAATGATTGGCAACGAAAATCTAGGGATATAAAGTGCGAATGTGATTGAATTAGTATTAATATTAATAATGCTGGTGGATTTATTTTGATGAAAAATGTAATCTTGTAATAGTTATTAGTTGAATTCATATTGTTTCACAAGGCACTGATGATTTTCTCTGAAACTTATTCTTTATTTTGCAATAGTTTATGAAAAATATTAATGTGGATCATGCTTAGTTTCTCAGTCATTCAATATGTTAATGAACCATTTGAAATATAAGTTACTGTATATTTAAATGGTCTAGAAACTTCAATGTAGCAGTTGGAGTTTCAGCAGAAGTTAGAAGATTCAAGGTGAAGAACCCGCGAGCATAATTTAATCTATTCAACAAGACTAGAATCATGAGTTCTCATCAGTCTAAGATTTCTAATAAAACTACTAATTTCTATTAGACTATGGCCGTGAATTGAAGTCCGAAATTTCTGTTACATTGAATGAAAGTTTCAGGATACTTACGTATGATATTGAAGTATATATTTTTTAAAATTAAAAGACTATACGGGACAGTAATTGTGTATCATCATTCTTTGACAAAATTGTTCATGTTTACGATCAATAATATTTGTTACAACTTTTCACATTATCTAGCAATTATCGATTACAAGCCTCTTGTGAACTCTAGTATACTAAAATCAATCAATGCAGTTATTAACCTTCAATAGCCCATACATTAGACTATTCCTGAATTCATAATTTCAACTTTTATTTTCTATTGATATTGGATAAACATTTGTTATTGGTCAAATTTTTTCAAATTTGTGAAAATCATCAGTGACCGCCCGGTTCCTGTAAAATTCCTGTATTATTATTATTGTAAAATACGTGTACAGTACTACAGTAATATATTTGCAAGCTTAACAAAGTGACTAGAATAAATTCAAATAGATTTGATCAGAGTAAATCAATTCCAAGTAAATTATATTAGATATTAGGCACAAGTGGGCAACTTATATGAATGACTGTTAATTAAGTGATAGGCCTAATTTACTAATAGTATATGTAAGGCGGTATTAAGTGTTTGTGGTATCTAGATGTTTGTCGAATAAAATATCAATTTGTGGAACAATTGACGTGTATTTTGAAATTGAGGATAGTAGATTGTGACCATACCATTGTGATAATTACAAGAATACACAATAGAACACAAGGAAAGACATTTTCTTAAATTTTGTTATCACAAATTGATTTGGTTTCACCTATGAAAATAGTGCTCAACTTGTTTATTTGTAAATCTAGGTATCTCCACTTCCAAATTTTCTCAATTTATCTATATTTATATTATTACATCAATATTATTGGCAGCTACCATTTTATATTTATAGAACTGTTAAAGTTGGATAACTATTTTTTTCTCACAAAACAAAATTTACCTATTAGATGCTACTGTGATTCACCTCCTCAAATCTTGCAATAAATAATGTTAGTGAAAAGTATCTTACTGAAGCTTGGTAACTAAATTGAAGTAATAAATGAGCTTTAATTATTGATCACTGGTTGATGTTGTGGCGTTTTAGATTCGAAATAGAGTTTGGATTCACTTATGGAATGACCTGAGCTTTGGGACCAGAAAATTTGAAATTCAGTATTTTAATCTATTTCCACTCTGCATCACCCAGGGTAATTATCCTTCACTTGAATGTTGTTGACGGTCTATTTATAATGATATTTTGATAAGAACTAATAAACAATCTGGCAAGTCTCTTGAATCTCATATTTTTTAATTTTTCTCTGCCCAAATTTAATGGTGTTGTATTATTGTCTAGCTTTTTTTCTAATCGTTGTTTTTGCTGAGTGTATTGTGATGGCTATTCGTTGTTGGCTATGGATTGTTTAATAACATTAGTGATGAATTATTAGATTATAATATTGTATAATCATCTATATGAAATATCAAGTGTCTATTTATGTAAATAATCCTAACAGTTTTGACATGCATAGAACGTGAAGTTGGATATTTATTAGTTTCGTTATTAGAGATGTAAATTTGTGTAACTGTAAATAAACAATAGTTTATAGTAAAGTAAATGTTTGTTTTTCATTAATAACTATAGAAAACACCTCACTTTCCTTCATTGAGAACATTCATTATTTTCATAATAGTTCGATAAGAACAATAACCTAATGCTATCTTTCTTCGGTTTGATTAGAAAACAATCGCCCAAACTCAAATGTGTGTTAGTCCTTGAGGAGAGAAATAATTGTATGCCATTAGTTCCCCGAAATTCGCACCCGTTCAGGAGATATTCCAATTTTGAAGTAAATGATTCTAGTGGATGTTAAAATTCCAATTTATTGTCAAGTTCATAACTCCTGAACAGTACTATGCCAAATTTGAGCAAAATCTAAATAAAAATAGTCCAAACTTGACCAAACATGCAGGAATGATAGTTCTTAATGAGAAGAACAAGAATATGTCATCAGTTTCCCGAAACTCGCACCCGTTCAGAAGATATACAATTTTTAAGTAATTTATTGGAATGTGTCAAAACAGCATGTGAAATAAGCCACATTCAATTGCTCATAACTCCTGAACGGAAGCGAATTTTTCGAAAAACGATGCATATTCTTGTTCCTCTTCTCAAGTGCTACAATTATGCCAAATTTGAGCGAAATCTATTTTTTGAAAAATTTCGCCAAAAACCATGGACTATTATACATCGTGTTTCTTTTTGGAGAAAAAAATAAAAATCGTTCAAACTTGACCAAACTCGCAGGGATGATAGGGATTGAATAGAGGAACAATTAAATGTCATCAGTTGCCCGAAATTCGCACCCGTTCAGGAGATATACAATTTCAAACTGTACAATTTTGCTACTTTTTGGTCAAAAAATAAAAGTTGTCAAAAATCAACCAAAATCGCAGGAATGATAGTCCTTGATGAGAGGAACAAGAATATGTCATCAGTTTCCCGAAATTCGCACCCGTTCAGAAGATATACAATTTTTAAGTAATTTATTGGAATGTGTCAAAACAGCATGTGAAATAAGCCACATTCAATTGCTCATAACTCGTGAACGGGAGCGAATTTTTCGAAAAATCTTAATAATATCGAACGAAGTAGTAAATGATTAACCCATTGAATCAACAACCAGTTTTAATTTTAAAATTTTATTCCAATAAAAAACTTCTTATTGATAACCATAGCTTTTTATGATTTGCGAGTATGGCTCAGCACGTTTCTGGATCTTCTCGCCAGCCTGTTTCGTCAATTTCTGGAAAAGAAAAAAAATATTAAATCAAATTTGACAAAAAATTCTTCTCATGCGACTGTATCTGGTACTGTACATGTATTTGAGACACCAACCATAATACCTCATCATCTAATCACTATTAACCGTATTTTTCTGTACTCGAGTGGAAAAAAGTCAATTTGTTCAATTAGCATTTCATCAACATTAAAAGAATCAGATTAAGTAAAAAATCAACAAAATCAGATAGGTGTCATAGGAAGAAAATAATTTAATTCAATGAAAACATAGATAACATTTTCAATACCCGAGTTCATGATTAAGGTAAATCAATCATCAAATTATATCTAAAATTAAAAACAATGGCAAATATAATTGGTCCTGTTGACTTGTTTAGTTTATTAAAATATTCAATGTTCAAGGATTTGATACTCCATGAAAAGCTTACTGTTTTGTACCTCAGAAAAGTGATTGTTTTTATCACAGAACTCAGATAATGTAGGTAAATAATTAGCATCATTGGTGACAAAAACTTTAACGTAAGCTTTCCAATACTATTGCAGACAATTAAGAAAGTTCATTGCAATCATAAAATGGATATTAAACTGACACCTCAGATTTTAGATGATATCACAATTTTCAAATAATGTAGGTAAAAATCAAACATCATTGGTGCAGCCCAAGGTAATACAACATATTCCATTTAAATTTTCAAGACAAGGATGAAAAATGATATCATGATAACCAAGCGTCTAATTGTTTCGTTCCATACCTAATGACAACTTACAATGACAAAATAGACTAATGATTTTATAAGTTTTCAAATAATGTAGGTAATATAAAACATCATTGGAAATGGAACACTAGTAATGCAATGGAACAGAGAATAAAAAATGGTAAAATCAATTGCAAAATAATCTATTATCAATCTTAATGAATAATAAATGTATTGAGGCAGTCTATAAGCCTTTATTCACCCACAAAAGCCTGAGCTCATGTGGGCTTCACCCTCAACACAATTTACAAAACATTTCACGATATTTAGACAATATCTCGTTCAGTCTGCCAAGAGAAATCATCACAAAATTTCAGTGATATTAGCGAAACCTTGAGAGATCATCATTACAAGATATAGTATGTTGAAGCAAAGAAGACAATCTGGCAAGATGGGAAAATTGATCAGCTCGGCCAATATTGGTTCAATTTTTTCTTTATTTGGTCTCAAATTGTAGGCAATAATGTTTCCTACAATTCAAGACCAAATTTAAAAATTTTGAACTAATATTGACCAACCTGGAGTCATTTCCCATCTAGCCAGAATAACTTCTTTGTTTTGACTGACTATACAATCTTCAAATTGAATTATTTCCGTATTAAATTTGAAACGTTCTTTTATTCAATAAAATTACACACTAATTCAATACCTTCATTGAATAAATCTGTTTAAAAACGATTACATCACATTAAATTAATTGTGAGGAAGCAAAAAAATATTGGAAACATTTTGTCAAGGGGTTACTCACATGAAAAGTATTTTTACGCAATAAAACTAATTGAAGTATTCCCGTATTGAATTTGAAATGTTCTATCACAAGAAAAGTCAAGGAAAATACGTCATGGTGAATGAACTGGATCAATATATTATATTTATTACAAACAAAAGATCTAATTAGTGAATAACTGAATGTTTGTCCCATAGCTTAGCATAACAACTGTTCAGTCTGCCAAGAGGAATCGTCACAAATTGTCAGCAATCTTAGCGAAACCTTTGTTCGATCATCATTACAGATTGAAGGAAAAACTTTTTTGGTACACTTTATAGAAAGTAGCCAGTTTCAATCTACTTGACAGGATTTGAAAGCCATTCATTTTCCGCACTAGTGCGGAATAAACGGCTGATGTTTGGGCCTTATAAGCCGTACAAGATAGGAAAAATCAGCTGTCAACAAAATTTTCCGTTGACTTAGCAGCGCATTCCATGCAAATTGGTCGACTGAACAGGTACATTTTCCAATAAGGTATACGAATATTTCCCAACTGATTGCACCAGACGATTCAACATATGTTTTTCTTCAAACAAAAATCTTTGTTCCGTATAATTTCACACCTAACCTTTTGTTTTGATTGGGGATTGATTCTAACAACTGATAATCTTTGTTGAAATTAGAATCCTGAATTTATTTTGAAATAAATAAAACGGAAATTACCAATATGGAATTCAGCAAGTTGAATTCGTATGACGTATTTATAAAAACGTTTTCATCTTATTTTAATAAGCCTTTCTATAAAGTGTACCAAGAACACAAATACACAACACGTTTCGAAAACGTTCGCGACATCGCGAATACTCACCTTTCCAGCCTCAGCTGATCGCTTCGGCTGTAAAGCTCCGTATTCTTGACGTCGCAAAACGACGTTTTCAAAACTAGTGGTGTAATATACTATTTTGTCGACCAGACTGTATCTATATTCTGTCCAAGCAAAGAAGACCCTTTGGCAAGATGTGAAAATGACTCCAGCTTGGTCAATATTTGTTCAAAAATCATCAATAAAATCTTAATAGGTAGAACATATTGTTTGCTACAATTTGAGATCAAATTGATAATTTTTGAACTAATATTGACAGTCATTTTCCCATCTTGCCAGAGGGTCTTCTTAGCTTGAAGAGACTATACTGATCACGGTGCGACTTGACACAAAAATACCTCGCATGGTCAGAACTAAAATGAAACGAGTTTTTACCTTGAGTCCATTGCGCTTCCTGATGTCTAGTACGGCGCGAACCTTCCTCTTGGTCTCCAGCGCCCTGACCACGTCCTTGTACTTCCAGCCGACCTCATGCGACAGACGGCCCAGGTGACAGTAGGTGCGGCCCGGTTTCAGGCACACAATGCGCATGGCGCCAGGCACCACAAACCGCTTGCGGTGGTCCCACGGCGGCGGAATGCCTTCGTACGCCTTCAGACGCTTCAGCGCCTTCTTGCCGCGATCGGTTTTGTGCGGGATCATGCCTGCAATCACACACATGATTAATAAACTTTGTCATTAGTACATCACATTAATATCACAGGTACATCAATAGATCAAATCTTGTAAATAACCATTAAAATATTCCAGTTATTCCCAAGCTATTAATTGTGTTAACGAGTATCAAGATAGGAAAAGGCCAAGTCTTTACGAGCAAAGAAGACATTCCTTCAAAATGGCCGATTGAAGCGGGTGTAACTACTGTTCAGTCTGACCAAGCTAAGAAGACATTCTGGCAAGATGAGAAATGACTAGTTCTCGTTCAAAATTTTTATTTTGGTCTCAAATTGTAAAAAAACATTCTGATCTACAATTTAAAACCAAATAAATTTTCTTGAGCAATATTGACCAAGCTGTAGTCATTTTCCCATCTTACCAGAATGTTTTCTTTGCTTGGACAGACTATACATCAATAGATCAAATCTTATAGACATTAAAATATTCCAGTTCGTTCAAATATTCAATTGAAATAATATTGTCTAGCAAAGAAGACATTCCTTCAAAATGGCCGATTAAAGCAAGAGTATGCGCAGATCTGAAAATGTTAGTGTAATATCACTTAATATATAAATACCCCGTCTTTCGGTGGAGCTCATGTGGGCTTCACCTCATAAAAAAATGGGATGAGAGAGATGGTAAAAGTTGGACTATTTTCATTACGACTGGAATGTCTTCATCGCTCGAAGACTATACTCGAATAAAAAGCTTGATGCCAATTAAACATCAATACAAAAAGTTCTCAAGGGTAACTGTTGAATTCTCTGGTAAAAAAATGAGTATGGCTTTCATTAGTGAGGAGAACTTGACGAGTAGGTTCCACCTCACCAATATAGGCCTTCTTAAATACTGGTCCCCCATGCAAGATTGAACAGGTGATCGTAACTTCACCTAATACTCGTCAATCAACCGCTTTCACAGAGTGACCATAAAACTATACGCATCAATTTAAATTTAGCCAAGAAACAAATTCAATTGAAATAAAAAGCTAGAAAATACAAATAGTATCAAGAAAAAACACCCCGTTCATCTTATAGAATGAAGATCGAATGCCACCTTTAATTGTTCTGAATTGAAAATAAATTCATAATCAAAACAATTTCCACAACAAGCATATTTATTTCAACTAAATATTATCGTTGAATTAATTGAAAATTGACAAGTATTTGGGTACGATTCTTACCCCTGACTGTTCTGAAAAAGATTTTGCTCGGTGCCCTGTAGTGGAAGGGACCGCGGGCTGGGTTCACATTGCAGCGTTTCCTCAAAAACGACAGGTATTTCAGTTTACTCCTGCAAAAAAATAAAAATAATTACTTCAACTTATAATTAAGGCCTCGTAAAAGTGCACATCTATTAAAATTGAAGGATGAGTAACTTCTTAGTCATTCAGCAATTTACATCCACGAGATGTTTCTTCATTATTACATTTTCTTTCTTTTTATCTTTGAACATTGTATTTATCAACCACTTTTTGTAACGATTTATACCCAAATTTATTATTTGATAATGCACATATTTTGTAAACATTGACATTTTATCATGAAAATTTATATTTGATTAGTGTCAGAATATTTATAAGTTACCAAAATTTTTGTAGTAAAAGAAATCATCAGATAATCATGAGATTTCTAGAAACTTTTTTATTCAATTTGAAAATATAATTTGATAGATTCAACCGAAAATTCAAGCCATCAGAGAAGTGGGTGGTGAATAAAATAGTCATCAAGAAAGACTCAGATTCATTACTGTACTCATCACATGGCAGATGGCAAACATATTTTAAGCATTTAACCTCAATTTTAAGCATTCAACTTATTTGTGACTTATTGAAAAACATTATTTACAACTAAACGTGATCCGTCATAATTTGAATCTTCAATTAATTAAAAAAATGCCATCAGAAATGTGGGTGGTGAATGGTAGTGGTCGTCAAAAAAAGACTCGGTTTCAAAACGAATTTCATCACCTGGCAACAAATATAATTTTAATATAGATTGCCAGAAATAATAGATCAAAACAAATACCATCAGAAATGTGGGTGGTGAATGAACGTGGTCATCAAGAGAGACTCAGTTCCTAGTCGAATTTCATCACTTGGTAACTCACTTTGCTAATGTTATATTTTACTTACAATGCCCGACACTTTAAATTAAGTTATACAGATGCCATCAGAAATGTGGGTGGTGAATAGAGATGGTCTTCAAGAAAGACTCAGTTTATATAAAATTTCATCATCTAGCAACTTCCAAGCAATCTATCTAGCAATAAAATAAATTGAGACAAATAATAGGCCTACCGTAGTAGACAATAAACAAGTTTTTTATTCGTAGTATAATCCAAGACACTATAGTTCAACGAAAGGATGCCAGCCACATATTGAAAATCAGATAAATAATAATAATCTTGAATAAGCCTTGAAAATGCTATCAGAAATGTGGGTGGTGAATGAAAATGGTCTTCAAGAAAGACTCAGTTTTTTCTTTCAATTTCATCATCTAACAAATTCAAGTTAGCCTGATACAAATATTTTAAGTACAGTATAAAATGAAAACTTATAATGAAAATAGATTAAGGACAAGTCCACACTACACGAGTCGACTTGTCAACAAAGGGACTGATTTCAACATTGAATGAAGTGCATCTACGCTACTACTTGCGCATAGATACTCGTGTAGCATGAACATGCCCTA
Source organism: Sogatella furcifera (assembly GCA_017141385.1). Lineage (NCBI taxonomy): Eukaryota > Metazoa > Arthropoda > Insecta > Hemiptera > Delphacidae > Sogatella > Sogatella furcifera. Next base: position 6,078,418 of record CM029552.1, read on the forward strand.
AATATCAATTCAAAAATTATCAAGGAAGTACCATCAGAAAAGTGGGTGGTGAATAAAAGTGGTCTTCAGGAAAGACTCAGTCTAATATCGAATTTCATCATTTGGTAGCTCAAAAATTGTATTCTAAGCAATTTATTTAATTCTTCTATATTTGATGTTCACAATTATACTGCAGATTGTTCGATATTCTATAATAGAAAATAAAGAATGCCATCAGAAATGTGGGTGGTGAATGAACGTGGTCGTCAAGAAAGACTCGGTTCAAAGTCGAATTTCATCATGTGGCAATACATTTCGATCTAGTTTCTACTTTTAGAATGATCAAGTTTCAGCATATAAGACTAACTTGAAAGCAACAAGCAATTTACAATAAAAATAATGGTCATTGATAGAAATATAAATTTCTTTTAGAGCGGATACCCTTTCTAAGAGTTAGTTGAATGAGTGAGAGATACTCAATCTCCGACAATAAGTGGGCGGGCCTACAACACATTGTACAAATAATATTCTGCGACAAGGAAAGATAATTGGTTTTCTGAAAATGGGAATGAAACCAACAATTTTTCATGTACGTAATTACAAAAAGAAAACTGAATGTTTCGAATCAATAGCCATCAGAGGAGTACTGTCATCAAAAAAACTTCAATTCGACTGTGATATTCTCATCAATTGGCCTATCAAAACACTTTGACAAGCCACAGTAGTTTCAATAGTGGCGAATCATACTATCGACAATATCAACTAAGAATTAACTAGCCCTTCTTAATTCGATGGTATCCTACTTATGAATATCACGGAACTGTGTCATTAAGGGGAAAATAAATGAATGAAAATATCGATAGGCTACTAGTTCATCACGCATAAAACCAGACCCTTTAGAATACGCTTTTGTCAATAGCTTGATAGTATTCTATGAGTAAAAAATTAGCACGTTCACATACCTGAAGAAGTTACCGGAAATGTTGATTTGTTCTGCTCGTACTATGACAACTTTGTTGCCTTGCAGAATAGTTTTCGCGACAAGAGCCGCTAATCGGCCAAGAAGATGGCCTCTGCCATCTATGAGAATGGCCTGAAAAATAAACATGGCATCAAATTTTGAACGTACTTTTCTAAGACAAATAATTTTCAAACAATCAAACACAAGTGCTAAAGAATATAAAATTTTGATCAATTGACAAATATCATTGGTATTGTTGATTTATCTCATAAATTTTCACATAAGCTTAGGTTATTTTATTGAAATATGTTCCAAGGATTTGATACTTCCATGAAAAAACTACTGTTTTGTACCTCAGAAAAGTTATTATTTTTATCACAGAATTCAGATAATGTAGGTAAATAATTAGCATCATTGGTGACAAAACATTTAGTGAAGACCTCATTTGAATTTAGCTACGGCTCGGAACATGCTACGAGAAAGTAGATTACAGATAAAGTTACACTTGCACACTATCAAATATTCAGATTATTTTGAGTAAAATACACAGAATAAATATTTGATAAGCAGTTAAATCACATCAAAATAGTTTGAATATTGGACTTTTCAAACACTGGCAAAATCAAAATCGACAAACTTAACCTAATACAAGTTTGTGAAGTAGTCAATAACGGGCCTAAAAATAATTTATATGATTTGAGTTTAGGTATGATAGCTACTTAAAACAGTTTAAAAACAGTCCAACTATTAATTTTGAAAAGAAAAATAATGCACATTATACAGCAAACTGGAAAATGGTCATTCCACGTGTAATGTTGGTGAGGCACTAATTTTCAGAGTATGAATGTGATATAAGAATTGATTTATTAATTATGAATGAAATGTTGAATAGTTACAAAGCTTAAAACTTTAATGGAGAAATAATTTTAATAAATTATTACAATTTACAAACAAAATTCACGATTAAACTCACCTTCTCACTAAACCCCGTCATGGCGAAACGGCGGAAAAGAACTTCTGAATCAGACAACTTCCTTCAACCAATGCCATCCACAACGAAGAAGAAAATGAAAATAATAATAACAATAAAAAATAGTTATAAGTAATACTTTTTCACCAAGATAGTTATTAAATACTGTTATTTTGAGTTCTATGTGATCAATTTCGAATGTTTTTGGCAATTTTTTCGAAGAATGAAATTTGAACAAAACAGGAAATCCGTCATTGAATTAGTGAGCTTACAATACGCGCGTTATTCAAACTTTGTTTTTCAATAGCCATTATGGTTCAGGGCTTGATAATCCACGGATTTGATCCCTGACTCTGGTTATTTTATATTTTCACGATCACAAAGAACACTTTATTGCTTTCAATCTTGGTTACCATAAAATTAGTAGCCTACTTGAATTTTATTCACCTTTCTTCAATCAAATAATTCACGCACAACACTGCTTGCATGAGAGCATCATATTAAAAAAACAATTAACTTATTTCTCAATTTTTTAACCAAATTTCAGTCTCCTTTCCACTAATATTTAGGAATTTGAGAAGTGCTTCAACATACCTTCTGCTTCCATCCAGTGTGGCAGTCAGTATATTATGAGTACGGTAAGCCTATCGTAGGTATAACGTACGGTACCGGCGTCAGCGGTCTTCTTATTGTAGGTACCTTTTTTATAAATTGTTGAATGGCATAACGCGATATGTGCAGGTCTATAAAATAATGCCAAACTGGAAAAACCTTGATAGGGCTCTAGAAACACTGGTCATAGCTCCTTAAACGTTGATATAGACCTACAAAAGCTTCCCCACTCAGGCAATTCGACTTTCCTACAACACTGCCTATAGAGAGGGAGGTGCAAGAAATGTTACGCATGGGGTTCTGTAGGCTACTATTAATAGTCTGTCCAAATAAAGAAGACTCTCTGGCACTGGCAAGATGGGAAAATGACTCCAGCTTGGTCAATATTTGTTCAAGAATTATAAATGTGGTCTTCATAGTAAATCAAATTGATAATTTTTTAACCAATATTTACCGAGCTAGAGTCATTTTCCCATCTTCCCAGAGGGTCTTCTTTGCTTGGACAGACTATATTAGAAATAGGCTGATGAATATTTGTTCGCTACAGGGTGTGAGGGACCCATTTTAAGGAGTCTTCTCCTCCACAACACGAATAACCAAGCTCTGGCTATAATTTCTCTTTATTATTGACACTGCCGATCTGGAAAACCCAGTACTTTTGGTAACGACTCCAAGTACGGTATGAAATGAAAAGAGAATATTCTTTATCAAGCGGAGTACCTGTGTGAGTCGATCACCATAATTCAGTCATTATCTCAGTAAGTTATATTGCCTTCTCAACTCTTTCCTTCTTGGACAGATTCAATCAGAATGGACCAGTTTTGAATATTGAACTAGGTAGGCTACTTGTTTGATAATAAATTTTATTACTTGAGGAAGTTAAAGCCAGAGTTGGGCTATTTCTGTTTGTTGTTCACTAAGAAGTTTAATTAGTGCTATTTTGACGTGATCTCTCCGGGATACCTGGGCGTGGTATGGTATGGATCAAGAATTGGAAATTGAAATTAAGAATCTGTTTTCTAGAATCTTCACATGAAAATTTAAGAGTGCTATAATCATAAAAATGGAGTTGCTCAAATATTAAAAGAAAATTTAAAAGCCTTACTTATAATACTAAAAAAACTGACTCTTAGATATAGGCTAGTCTCTCCAAGGAAAGAAGACATTCTGGCAAGATGGGAAAATGACTCCAGCTCACACAATATTGGTTCAAAAATTACAAATTTGGTCTCAAATCGTAGGAAACATTTCTGCTCTACAATGTGAGTTGAGACCAACTTAAAAAATACATAACTTGAAACTTCGACCATTCACTGATCAATTCAATACCGACCGGTACCTAACTGTATGTATTGTACTGTATGGTGGGCTTATCTCCAACACATTCTCAGTACTTGGGTGAGGACAATAGGTACCCTAGAACTTAAATAATATAATGCTTACAAATTGAAACACAAGTTTATAATCAGAAGCTGTCTTAATTTTCAAATTACGTAACAAAAAATAAATACTAAAAGATGTCATCTATCTTCCTTCATCCAACTGAATAAATAAATTTTGAATCTTTACTTGAAATAGTGGTTTTCAGACAAAATTATAGTATGTCCAAGCAGAGAAGACCCTCTGGCAAAATGAGTAAATGACTGCAGCTCGGTCAATATTGGTTCAAAAATTAATGATTTGGTCTCAAATTGTAGATCAGAATGTTTCCTACTCTTGGGACCGAATCAATAATTTTGAACCAATATTGACCGAGCTGGAGTCATTTTCTCATCTTGCCCGAGGGTCTTCTTTGCTTGAACAGACTATATCAAATTTGATACATAAATTAATGAAATTTCAATTATTACCAATTGTTGTTGAAACAATTAAACGTCTATCCTATTTACATTATTTACAAGCAAAATGAAAGAAAGCGACACTCATAATAATTCATGTGAAAGTAAGAAATTAATTAAACTAATAATCTTAAATAAATGCTATCAAATTATTCAATAAAACGAGGTAAACATTAAACAAATAAATTAGTTGGAACACTTGTTAGAACAAAAACGATATTAATTTAAACACGAGAATAAATATCGAAATAATTAGCTGATCAGTGGGTGACATTTCTTTCGTTAGCGGGTTCAAAATCAACAATATTCACAATAACAACTAATCTAGAGAAATTTAAACAAATAATAATTAGAAGTAGATTATCACAAAAAATTAACTTATCAACATTGATTATTATGGATGGAGTAAAATTACTTAAAAATGAACTAATAATATTATCATAACAAGTTGGATTAATGGTTTTAAAAAATTGAGTTCATTATACACTGAAAATAAAATATTACTTTGTCCTGGTAATTAAAAAATAAAAATAATATCAATCTATGGAATCAGAATGCAGTAAACATCAAAATAATATCATTAATACTTACTTTATCTATGGTTTTAGGGGTTCTCTAGACTTTGAAAACTATAATTATTAATCTATAAAATTTGTATTATAATGAATTGAAAATGCAAGGCACTGGATTATTAAATAATTGAAATATCATCATTGGTAGCCCTATGTATAAACCTATAATGTATAAACTTAACCAATTGAATAGCTATAAAAATTGATGTTCAACAATGTATGGAAGACAGTGGCTTCAGAACTAATCTCACAGATTGATTATTGATTTACCAGTGGAGTGAAAAACCTGCATTAAAAGTTTTAAAAATCTTGAATTGGATACAAGCATTGAATAATATACAAGGAGAAACACAAGATAACAATATTTCCAAAAATCAATGATAGAACTTCTGAATCACATATAAAATTAATCAGAGAGAACTAAGAAGTTTTCAATTCAAACGATTTTCAAGTAAATTTAACAAGGAACTTAATTTAAGTACATAGTTTCAAAGTCTTTGGTTATGTTCTACTAATAAAACATAAATATTAGAGTTACAATAATAATTATAAAAACAACATAAAACAAACCAATAAAAAAATTAAATCAATCGGTGGATTTAATAAACAATCTATTAATACAAAATGAAACCTCAACTTTTTAATAATCTGAGTTTCAACTGTAACAATTCAATGAGTAAACACTACAGAAAAATAAAATCATATTATTATGAATTACAAAGACCAACTTAAAAGATGAATAAATACCGTAATGATTTCATTTTACAATACGATTATTACGAGTAGCTGGCGTAATGTATAGATATAGAATTATGGTGTCAAGAATAAAATCAAAGAGATATCAAGCAATATAACAAAAAACAGCCAAATAAATATTTATTCAAAATTAATAAAATTATTATTTATAAAGGCGGGAATCGAAACAAGCATACACTGATTGCCGGGAAAATGAAATAGATATCTTTATCTAAGCGGGAATTGAACCCAGCAAACTCGAATTGAGATTTGATTCTTATTTATAAATATAGCTGCCAAAAAATAATTTTTTAAAACAATCCTTAAATACACATATATATTTTTTTCAAATTGATTAAAATTAATTCGAAAATAGAATGAACAGTACCTATCTATTGAAATAGATTCATAGTCTACGAGTCATTAGGTGGGTAAGTCATTTAGTTCATAACTACTGTATAGCTGCAATGATATTAATAAACTAAACTGAATCAAGTTTACAATAATCAACTTGGTTGGTTGAAAAAATTGAAATGAAATTCAGTACATAAATAAAATTTCCCAATAATAAGGCCACTTGCATAAGCGATGTGTTCCAACATGGACAACACAGGACGATTCTTGTATCATATTAAACAATTGAATTGATACACAGAACAATTCATGTATCATATTGAACAATTGAATCTAAAAATCTTGAATTAAGTTTGATTACAATACTTTCTCTATCAACAATTACATACTGATTATGTAGGTGATGATTTTGTGGTATGGAAATTGAATTCCATAATATCTATTTGGCAATACTAAACTATTGCAATCATAAAAATGTTCTTCTTTGAAAATAACATTATTCTATAATATATATATAGCTCCCGCATGCTGAGAAAAAGGCCGGTACAATGAATGTTTCATTGCAACGGCCCACCTTCTCAGCTTGCGCCAACTATAGTTATATTGACATTAAAACATGAGTAGAAAATCTAAACTTTTGAACACATAAATAAGCACCAAGGATGACAAATCTTCCTTGTAAAGCACCAATATAAGGCAGGGCAGACAAAAATGATTGAGGTTCCACTATATAAGACCTCTTTGAACGGCGGATTTTTGATACGCATTAGTGATACAGACTCCAAAATTGATACGTAATGATACAGGAAGGAAGCTCATTGACACAAAATATTTGTAACGTGGGTTTGCAAAGCTCATTTGACGATGCCGATCGATAATCGGGGGAAAATAGATATTAGTTTTTTAAAGTTAGTGTATTATTTTCATCAATACAACTAAAAAAGTACCTAAACTAAATTGCTTTAAAAATGTTACTTATAGAGAAATAGAATCAGCTTATTTCCAAAATGTTGGCGATCCATGAGCATCGCAAATATCTCGTATCAACGAGCTTCCTTCCTGTATCAAAATTGAACTCTGTATCATTACTGTGTATCAGAAATCCGCCGTGTAAAGAAGTATTTAGAACTTTTCCAAGATGGCGGCTGAATCAAACAAGTGGGAAACCTTCCCATCACTATTCAGACACAATCCTAGAAAGATTCTCCTCCATCTAAAATACACACGTTATTTGATAAGGCGAGTAAAATTCTACTGGTACAATTTTCTAAGATAGAGGCTAAATGAAAAGAGGGGGAGAAGACCCTCTCCTAAGGTAGGTTTCCATTTGCCTACTGTAAAAAACGGGCACATATCAAACACAATAAGCAATAGAAATACTTATTTTTCAATATAAATGTAAATCTCAGTACCCATCTTTTAAATAATTTTTATTATAACATAACATAACATGTTTTGAGATTTAAATTTATTGAAAACTTAGATAAGTTGCCCTAAGAAAAAGGAAACACTTATGTGTATGGAGCAACGAAAATAAAAAATCATCTATTATAGTCTGTCCAAGCAAAGAAGACATTCTGGCAAGATGGGAAAATGACCACACCGTTCAATATTGGTTCAAATATCATAAATTTGGACTCAAATTGTAGATCAGAATATATCCTACGATTTAAGACCAAATTCATAATTTTTGAGCCAATAATGACCGAGCTGGAGTCATTCTCCCATCTCGCCAGAATGTCTTCTTTGCTTGGACAGACTTTAACTAATCTAGTTCAGTTCAGTATGTTGGTCTATACAACTCCGTGTTTCTATTGCATCTTGTGCCCCACATGTGCCCGAGTTTTGTAGTAATGGAAATCTGCCTTCATCAGCCACAATCCTAAAAACATTTCAGCTCTATATAAAAACACATTGTAAGGCACACGTTTCATATAAGGCGGGAATTTTTCAAGTAATAAATGAGTAGTACATGTACAAATCTATACTGAGCGACTGATTGCACCATAAGCATACGTTGCTGACGCAGGAGAGACACCACGCGTGGGATGTCCAATTCCTGTAAAACAAAATAACGAAGACTCAAAATGAGACATTCCACAGAAATAGATTACATGAATAGATTTCATGAATAAATTAATTTGATAACCAAAGCAGGAATTCTGATATGACAATACCACGATTGTCAAAGAGTTAAGCGGTTTCTACGTGATGTAACCTACTAACAGCTGATGTAAAGCATCTTTTGTCTCTTTTGATTCCAAAAACATAATCTAGGCATAGTTGAATTAGTTGAACTTTGCTGTTTAGCTAAGTGAGTAACAATCTATCAACATATTCTTGTAATTTTCAAAAACGATTTGGGATGTGGAGAAGCGTTTCATCCATTTTTACAAAAAATAGCATACACTGTATCCCTGAGGCGTGCACTGTATCACTGTATCCTTTACACAAATCCTTCATTCGCAAAGTTGGAACACACAGCACCTCTTTAGAAAATTATCCATACTTCCATTGAAAAATTAATATGTCTACAGTGTACTCAGGAACTTCTTTGATAGAAGCGTTAATTAGAAGTGAGTGTTTTAATTTGAAAAATAAATTCGAAGCCTGTATACCTCAACCAAAGACAATGTATTATTATAATGTAATACTGTGTAATACTGTGTATAATGTAATACAATGTAATAATACATTGTCTCTGCCTCAACCCAATAAAAGTCACTTCATTAAATTTTTTCTTATTTATTTATAAAGTTCTATAACCTGCTGCCCTTGGAGATAAGACAATGCAAGGTACTATCAAGTTTTTTAAGAGATGTCAAGAGATTCTCAAAGGAATGTGAGAGTATTTCTTTGGAAAGGTGAGAACTACCTTTTTCAGAGTTCTCGGGTAGTTTAATCAAAATATTTTACTATAGCCTATACTTCAATGCTAAAATTGATAAATAATCTATTTTTTTATTATATGTGCTATATTTTTATTATATTATTTTATATGCTATATGTTTCACATTATAAGCGATTGTCGGCCTCAGTAACTACTTTTTAGCGCTAATTTTATAATTAATTTTTATCTACGGGCATATTGAAAAATTCCTATTTCAGTTTTACAATTGACATCGAAATGACTACCATTTCAAAATGGAATTCGTGAGATATTTAGAGCACTCGCTTCGCTTGTGGCTCTAACTTACATCTCACCTCATGCTATAAAGGCTCCCATTATACAACCATTGCATAAACTACTATTATCTATGGGCGTATTGAAAAATTCCTATTTCAGTTTTACAATTGACATCGAAATGACTACCATTTCAAAATGGAATCTTAGAACCGTGTCGTAAAGAATGTTTTTCAATACAGGAGGAACTTTACGATACAGTCCAAATTCCACTTTATGATACATTCCTTGTTTCGTTTCGAAATCAGGTGATAAAAAGTAAACAGTGTTCAACTAACCTCAAAATCAAAACTGCGATTGGGATTGAGTAGCCTACCATTATTTTTTTGTCAATATTTCAATTTACATATTTGAATATTTAACTAATTTGAATAGTCCAAAGTTTAAATAGTTTAATATACTTATAACTTTGTTAGTGAATATGTTAATAACTTTCACTTTTACAACAACACTCACGATTTTGTTGCTTGTCAAATGCGTTTTGTGGCTCTGACTGATATGTTATTTTTAACATATTATTTAACAAGTAGTAAGTTGATTATCATAACAGTTCAAGTAGGATGAAGACAAAAGAAGTTAAATAAACGACGGTATGTTGATTTTTATAATAGTGTACACTTACAGATAGCTTGATACTGCTGGTCTATAGCTTGATACTGGTCTGATACTGATAACTACACTGGTGGTCGTAGATAAAATAGTATATGCAACGGTTGTATTAGGCCTTTATAGCATTTGTGAGATATTTAGAGCACTCGCTTCGCTTGTGGCTCTAACTTACATCTCACCTCATGCTATAAAGGCTCCCATTATACAACCGTTGCATAAACTACTATTATATTACCATCTCAAACAGGTCTAGTACCTCGAGATGCGAATACTTAATTGGTATTTCATATCATTTTGTAATAGTATTTTCCAAGTAATCAAATTATTTATTTCAAAGATTGTTGTGATTTTTTCAATTCTGCCGATAAAACAATTTCAATTTTTTATTTAAACCATTTGCCTACCTGATTGTGATCGAGCGTATAGAGTAGTAGATCGCTGAGCAGCAGTACGGCTGAAAGACCGACTCCCGAACTGCAGTGTATCAGAATGGGTGGGTTTCGGTTGTGGCCGGCCGGTATTTCACTCACTGTATGCTGCCTCACCGAACCCATTTCCTCTATGAAACCTGAAACATAATTTATTAATTTATTTAATATTTCTAACACAATTTTTATAAAAATATAGTCCAAATCATTGTTTCAGACAAAGGGTTTTCACTTATAGAAATGATCCGGAAATGACTAATGAAAATCAGATTTAATAAAAATCAACTGTATTGTACCCAATAGTGTTATCATATTTATAAATTGAGGATGGTCAGCAGTAGTCGTCCATTTGCCGAACAGAAGAATCATGTTACATGTGATTTCTATCAATCTTTTAAAGAGAATAATGCCGCTATTAATGGACAGAAACTCATGTTCTAAATGTAATATTGGAAAGAGAATTAAATTCTCCAGGCGCTCTACTTTCAACTTTTTTCATTATAATATTACTTAAATAACCAACATTTAATACATTATACTAAATTTAAAATATTTATATTTTTGAAATAGAAATAATAAAAAGAAGTGAAAAGAAGAGTGAATGAAGAATTGAATTCTCTTTAATCTTTCCGGACATTTAAAAAATGAAAATCAGATCCGTCCATAAATAACGGCGCTATTCGCTCCCAGAGATTGATAAAAATCCCATTGTTCCACTTAACCCACTAAAATAGATGGATAGTGATAGTCTTATTGTTTGGGGTTTTCTGATTTATACCATTGTAATTCTTACCTAAAAAGTGTGGAACGGTTTTGGGACATCCGTGCTCACCCCACTCGGCGTACTGCAGATGCCAGACGCCACGACTGCGTCGCGTGGGCGCGTGATAGAGACGCAGCTTGGTCGTCACACAGTGTCCCGTCTCCTGCGAGAACTGGCCCCATACTTCGAACTGCAATCAAATTACAACAATCAATTTGATTGATCATTTGAAAACGTTCCTGTTACGTATTGAATCACCATTTTGTTAAGTGTGCGAAACATGTCATAAGTTAATACAATAACTTTAAAATAAAGAAGTCATTCTATTCTATTATTCTATAATAACTATAGTCTGTACAAGTACAAGCAGAGAAGACCCTCTGGCAAGATGAGAAAATGACTCCAGCTCAGTCAATATTGATTCAAAAATTATAAATTTTGTCTCAAATTGTAGGAAACATTCTGATCTACAATTTGAGACCAACTCAATATTTTTTGAACCAATATTGACCGAGCTGGAGTCATTTTCTCATCTTGCCAGAGGGTCTTCTTTGCTTGGACAGACTATACATAGAAGGGTGAATTGAATCACCATTTTGTTACGTTTGTATGAATCGCTAATCAAAATAACTGTGAACGTATTCAAGAAATTTTACCATGTTTCCTATCGGCGAAAAAAGGTTAAATAGGGGAGGTGGAACACCTTTTGGTCTCTCCACCAAATAAAGCCATACGCTAATAATAATCGCTAATCGTAAAGGAGCTTGTCTAGGCCAATGGCAGACGTTCACTGTGATTGCTTCAAGTGTCTACCAATAGTGGTGTTAGACCTTTAGGCTGCTTTCAAATAGGCGTATCAATGCATTGCATCGTGTATTGAGTTTTGTGTTTTGAAATTTGTCGTTTTAATAGCATATGTTAAATATCTAAGATCATAATCAACATATATTATTATAGGGACAAAATTCAAAACATGAGGCTCAATACTTAATACAATACAACTATGTGAAAGCAGCTTTAGTATAAATACTGCTTACCAGAGACTGATAATGATGAAGCACCAAAACCGGTATCTTGATTTTTAATAAATCCGTGGTTTGGCTTTTCAAACCACATATTGCATTTTTATTCAACAGCTGATAATAACAGTTATTATTATAGTTACTATTGATTGATTATCAAGGCATTTATTAGATTTTTCAGAGCATAAAGGTGTGCTTTCAGAAACGCGCGTAGCGTACCTACAATGAATTGAGGTAATATACTTTCAATTAGCTAGTTCTGGAGCGTTCCACTAGATAGCAGCACTACCACAAAATAACTTTCGTTTCATAAAAACACGAAGGTTTTATTGTACGCTGGGCGCTGGAGTAGTTTCAGAAAACACTCCTTTAGTAATTATTAAGTTGAGACACGAACACTTAGGAAGGTTAGTGTGGATTGCCCTTGGATTTTGCCAAGTACTCATCGTATGTCCAAGCAAAGAAGATCTCTAGCAAGATGAAATAATGACTCCAGCTCGGTCAATATTGGCTCAAAAAAGATCGATTTGGTCTCAAATTGTAGATCAGAATGTTTCCTACGATTGAGACCAAATCAATAATTTTTGAACCAATATTGACCGAGCTGGAGTCATTTTCTCATCTTGCCAGAGGCTCTTCTTTGCTTGGAAAGACTATAACCGTAAGGGGCTCCCCACCATTAATAGCCATAAGAATATTTTTATTTATTTATTAATACCTCGCCGATCTGCAAACATCGATCGGTGGTGGTGGGCCAGTAGTCGGTGTCGAGCTGTGCGCCTAGGGCGACCACCAGATAGACATCCGCCTCCCACACCATCTGCCAAAAACTGCCCACAGTCTGCGGCAGTGGGCTCTGCGCCGCTATGTAGAAACGCTGGTGTGTGCCCACGCTCGCCTAAAAAAACACACACAAATTCAAAATTCACCTGCTAACAACAATAATATTCAAGATATTGGTATAGTCTCCTCAATTTTGAGGGCACTCTCACTCTACTAGACAACTTACAAGGAACATACGAAATCGCCTTGATTTTTGGCACCAGCTAATTCCTGGCCACAGCATGATTAGGAGTCAAGTCGACATGATCAAGTAGATCAAAAAAAGAGGCTGATGGAATAGTCAAAATATAGTCTCTCCAAGCAAAGAAGACATTCTGGCAAGATGGGAAAATGACTCAAGCTGGGTCAATATTGGTACAAAAGTTATAAATTTCGTCTCAAATTGTAGGAAACATTCTGATCTACAATTTGCGAGCAACCAATTTGAACCAATATTGAACGAGCTGGAGACATTTTCTCATCTTGCCAGAATGTCTTCTTTGCTTGGACAAGCTATAGCAACAGATCGAAGCACTAAATTGAAAATGCACTTTTAAAAAGAGCCATCTATTCTAAATATTGATAATATCAACATATTCATCAATACTTAGTATCTTTATTCGAGACAGAATAGGTAGGATTTTTAGTTCCCATTTTGATTAAATAACCCATTTTCTATTTGGATTTGGAGTCTCTTCTATCTACTCAAAGTTACTTCTTAACTCCAAAATTTTCAGTTTCCTTTAATGTTTTTCTTGAACGTCCTAGTTTCTATATGAGGCCTCTCCACTATCTACTCGAGGGTGACTATTCCTAAATAATTTCAGTTTATTTCGATGTTTTAAGTTTATGCTTGGTCTATCACGCTGTCTTACTATAGCAAGTATTTTCAATACGGTATAAGGTTTTAGGGTGGTGCATGGACACTCACTTTGATAAACTTGGTGTGATTAGGAGACACATAATAAAAGCGGCCCTTCGAAAACCAAGGCGCTATTCCAGCCACTTAATATTATGTAGATTTCCCAGTCCTTACAGTAAGACAGCTTTATATAAAAAATCTAATTCTTTACATCAATAAATTCAAAACCTCTTTCACTCCATACACTACAACATACAGTTTCCGATCACCCTCAAATTACATTGTTCCCAGAAAAGATCTTGTAGTATGCCGCAAACAGTTTCCATATAAAGTAATAAACATGTTACCTGGACATTTCATCACAAAATCAAACATTGGAATGATAATTCAATGGATTTAATCAATGAATATATTTCACCTGTTACATAATTAAGTTTTTTTCTAGCTGTATTGCCAACATACATATACATGAATTTTCATTTCTTACCACTTATTAATATATGAATGCCAACCTGAAGTAATAATTCTAGATAACAATTATCGTACAATACGATTAGAATTTTCAAACTTAGAATTTTGTTTTTGTTACTTGTCGCCAGCAGACAAACCAATAAGGTTTTGCTGGTAATGTCAATTAGTTTTAAGAAATTGAAACATTTTTTTTGTATTTTATAGTTTTTCAAGTGAATTATATTATGTTTTAATTATATTGTGTTTGTAAAACATTTTTGAGGCAATAAAATTTGATTTGATATGGCAAGCTGTAGTTGTCATTCACTAGCCGGCACTTTATTCTACTCAACTCTCGATTGAAATCTTAAAGCCGCGTATCGACAGTCCGAGGCATGTGCTACGAATGCCTCGCTGTACAGTCTGTTGACACAAAAAAGAGTACTACTATCTACCGCGTATCGACAGTCCGAGGCATGTGCCACACATGCCTCGGACTGTCGATACCGGGTTTGCTAGCAGCGAGGCAAACGCTGCACACAATTCGCAGCGAGCAGTGCCTGTTGCCTCGCAACGCACAACGAACAATTCTACAAACTAACCTCAAAATTGTACCCCATTCCTATGCATTTTTGTGATTGAGAATTCTATTTGGGTGCAGAAGGTTCTAATAGGCAATAATAAACATTGCCTTAAATTTTCATCTACTAATTGAGCACAAACTAACCTCCAAAGTCCAAATTATCAATTGTCAGAGCTTAGTTGCTTTGTCTCCCGCTTGATGGCGCTAGTCAATTTGTTCGCGTGCTCGCATTTTTGGTTAGGTCGGTATTACACGATAATAGTTCTATGATCATACCATTCTATGAATATGATTTGGTATTTTCATCTCTTTCCGATCAGATATGCTTATAGAACTATTATCGTGTAATAACGGCCTTACAAAAATTGCAGATCACACATATACCTCAGCCATGAGTTCATACTTTTTTTACGTCAACAGACTGTACCGCGAGGCAATCGTGGCACATGCCTCGGACTGTCGATATGCGGCTTAAGAATTCCACATAATACATGACAATGGAAGAGATAAAAGTTTACTTACAGTGATATGGGATGCGTTAACGTAACCCATTTTATTCTCCTTACAAGGAGTCAGGCGGACTCTGTTCTCTTCGTAAGGAAGAGCATCGGAAAACCTGAAAACATGAAAATGTTAAAATTCAATAAGAAATATACATCAATGTTTTTCAAATTGATTGAAATAAATTGAAAACGGTGTTCGAACCTCGGGCAAAAATGTATTACCGGCTCAAGGTGCAAAATGTATAGCTGACAAAAAGTTAGCCGGTTTCTTCTGCTCCTTGTGCGCTCCAACAGCTGATGTTGTCAATGTGAGATGTCATCTAGCTATGCCACAACGATGTTTTCAATTAAATCAACAGATGCTTTACATGAGCCGAGGAACCGTCCAACGTTTTGGCAACAGCCTATGCCATTGTATAGTCTGTCCAAGTAAAGAAGACCCTCTGCCAAGATGAGAAAAAGACTCAAGCTCGGTCAATATTGGTTCAAAAATTATCAATTTGATCTCAAATCGTAGGAAACAATTTGATCTACTATTAAGACCACAATTATAATTCTTGAACAAATATTGACCAAGCTGGAGTCATTTTTCCATCTTGCAAGAGGGTCTTCTTTGCTTGGACAGACTATAACTATCCATGCACTAATGCAGCAACAAATTTCATGATTGCGTTGCATGAGCTAAAATGATACAGTATCAAGCTGTTGTTCCAAACTTACCGCTTAACGCTATCTAGTGTGTTTGAATAGAACTACACTGACCTTTTCTGTTCTAAAAATTTTGTAAGTGTCACACTTATTATTTTGTTTTTATTTCATTTTCTCATGAAATGTAAAGTTGCGATGTTTGATAACCTTCCTCGAAATCGAGTAAACATTCAAAATGAGTTGCAATGCAATTTGAATGAAAATTTTTCAGACAAATCAATTTTTCAGTGTTACTTCTCGCTGGTCATTGGAGAATTGATGAATCAACCAAGATCCTTACGATAGGCTAATATAAAAGTAACGTAGCAATACGATGGTAGAGCAAACCATTTTTTGGAGAATCACATCTTCTTAATATAAGACGTGATTCATAACATAATCATAATAATCAACAGGACCATTTAAACAAAACTACAAAAGTGGTAGTGATCTGTGAACAGTAGACCTCACGTATTTTTTCACAATTATATCCACTTACCAGCCCCCCAATTCGCGAATACCTGGAAGGCCTAAATGTAATTCTCCGTCCAAACTTTACCATACATATTTCACAGTAATTTACCAGTTACAGTTACCACACAGTAAGATGATGGAGGAAGTTACAGATACAGCGACTCGGTACCGATGGCTCCAGCTCGGTACCGGTGTGTGGGGGTTACGTTGGTTGGGACAGGTTTCCTAGTTTTCAATGAATATGTGAGGTACGAATCAGCCAATCTCAGATATAACCAGCTCAAAAGACAGCTACACTTTTTGGCTTTCTAATAAAATGTCCATGAAGACCAAGTATGGAGGTGTTATCGAATTATAAAACATAATACATGTCAAAGTCACAAAAAGCGATGTGGGGTAACTTTGGGACAAACTGATTTTTCATCTTAAAACGTATCTAAATTGGTGAAAACAATAATGTAGCCTACCAAAATGATAATTTCAACCTCAATTGATCGTTATCCACCCAAAAAATCAGTGAACGTTGGAATATATGAGGATTGATTATATTATAAAACAATTACAAAATTTGAGGATCAACTGCACTTGTTCCAAGCATGTTACAAAGGACAATTGGTTTTTCACGCCACAGGGTACTTGCATATACGTTCCTACATTATCTAAAAGTGGTCAAGAATGCGTTTTATACATAATGATAATAATAATACACTGTGACTTTGCTGGCTAAGGTCTGGTGTCAGAGTTTTCAGGTCGCACCCGGCTTTTTAGGCAGCTGGGACCGACGGCTAGACTTTTTATGGATTGGAGATGCATTTTCTATGCGTTGTAGATGCAACTTTAATGTATTTCAATTGAATAAAACCATTACAGTGCACAAAACTTCCCATTTGCTCAATTAATTTATAAGGAAAGGTGGGTTTTATCGTCCATACCTTAATTCATGCACAAAAAAACCTAAAAATGTTTATGAACTATTCTGTACTCAAGATGGTGTTCATATTCATGAGGGAAAAACAGTTATGGATGTGGATGACCCTTAAAGTCATTTAGGGGTAGCTTTCTGCTGGTCCATAGTTGTCCCAAAGTTACTCCGCAACCTGCTGAAATTTCGGTTATATCTCTATAAAATGAGAATAAAACAATTTTTTCAAGTTGTTCTAAAGCTAGATTGAAGTCAACAAATATAAGAAAAGACCATAATAACCTTAGAAGTATATCCTATAAAATGATCGATGGGCAATAGAAAGTTTCCAGATTTTCCACAACATTGAAAATATGAGTATTTTAAAGAATAGCTGAGACCGATTTTGTTCCACTCATAACTTTGAGGAGTGATCAATAAATATCAGTACACCTAGAGCAACTGTTCTGACAGTTCTCAGGCTCGTAGAAAGCATAAAAATGGTGTAGTAATTGGAAATTAGATAAGAGTCCCTTGTCCCAAAGTTACCCCGCGTGTCACAAAGTAACCCCCACGTACGGTACTCAATGATTATAAATTTTGTCTCCAATTGTAGGAAAAAAATCTGATATATAATTTGAGACCAAATCTATCGTTTTTAAACGAATATTCACCGAGCTGAATTCATTTTCCCATCTGGCCAGAATGTCTTCTTTGCTTGGTGTGTAAATTGCAACATCAATGAGGAATACTTAAAAAAAAATACTTTCAAAATAAGAGGTGAATTGACAAGAGCATAAGATCACATAGCCTACCTATTACGACTAGTATTATCAGGGTGTTGAGCGGTTGTAAAATCAGGATTCGTCTTCTGTTTAGGAATCTTCTCAAATTCGAAAAACAGTTGAGTATCGCTCAATTTTCGTTCAAGTAGCTGGCACTGTAAACACAAGAAAAATACATTTAGAAATAGAGAACAGATTCGCTGATTAGATCAATTTGAAACGTAAAATAGTTAATTCATCAATCGACCTCAAGTGTATTACTTTTCCCTAAATTAAAAGAGTCCAAATTACTTTGAAAACTCCTAACTAAATTATCTACATAAATTTAAATACTTTTATTAGCCATTAAGTGAACAGTTTACTATATATAGGCTTTGTCATTATGAAATGAAAAGACAAGATGTTGTCAAACCACTGATATATTAGAAAATCGAGATACCGGTTTCGGTTGTTACACCATTATCAATCTCTGGTAAACTTGCAAACTTGCATTATCAATCTCTGGTAAACTTGCAAGAGAATGATAAACTTTCAGTTTACCAGAGATTGATAATGGTGTAACAACCGAAACCGGTATCTCGATTTTCTAATAAATCAGTGGTTTGACAACATCTTGTCTTTTCATTTATTATGGATAACTACCACAATGACCTTCACAACTACTAAAAGAGTTCGTCATTATTGTGTAATATGTAAGGACTCATAAGCGATCCAGTCAGTTATACTAAGGTTCAAAAGATATTCTATGATAATGAATTATACATAAAATCATACTTGGAACAAGGGATCTGAACTTATGCCATGGACTGTCCAAGCGAAGAAGACCCTCTGGGAAGATGGGAAAATTACTCCAGCTTGGTCAATATTTGTTCAAGAACTATACATTTGGTGTTAATAGTAGATCAAATTGTTTCCTACAATTTGAGATCAAATTGGTAATTTTGGAACCAATATTGACTGAGCTTGAGTCATTTTCCAATCTTGCCAGAGGGTTTTCTTTGCTTGGACAGACTATAGATCTGTTCGTCTCTTTGCAAATAATCGGCGATAGTGGCAGCCGAGAGAATCTTTCTACCAAATATATCTCAGGCAAATGAGTAAGGTGGTTTCGTCAGTTTCTTATGTGTTTCTCAGCTGAAGTTGTCTGCAAACCGTCTGCATATCTGTACCGAACTAGCTGACTAGAGAATAGAGTTACGATTATACTCTGGACAGCTGGTCCAGTTACTGACTACTGAAGTAGAAAATGAACCGATGAAAGTTGTAACACATACTTTTATACGTATACATATTGTACGGCTAGCGTAATATACTACCTATTGTTTACAGCAAAAATTCATTTCATCTTTAAAAAAGGTGTTTTATATTATCATGGAGTTCCACAACATCAACCAACAATCTATATATACTTTTATACGTATATACAAGGTGTTTCAGGAGGAATGTGCAATACTTCTCAGGCTGATTCCTTAAACCAAGTAGACAATAAAGTTCCATGGGACCAACCCCCAAAAACGCTTTGTTACCGAGATAACAATGGCGGAAAATTGAAATTTTTCAAAACATATTGATTTTTTAATTTTTTAGAGGCTTTAGTAAGGTTCTAAAATAATCAATTCCTATGTAAAATTAGCTGAGGAATCCAATGGAACCAGCTTCAAGTTTTTACACAATCGCCGCCATTTGACATTTTCTTTAGAATCCGACTCTTTTCAACTTCCAATAATAAAAAATACAATTTTATGATTCCTTATCCAGTCATAACCCTTATTGTTGAAAAATGGCGTTTTTTAGCATATTTTTCCAATTATCCCAATAACCGTTGAAGTTACAGACTTGGAACTGGTTTCATTGAATTCCTCAGCTAAGTTTACATAGGAATTGATTATTTTAGAGCCTCACTAAAGCCTCTAAAAAATTAGAAAAAATAATATTTTTTGAAAAATCTCAATTTTCCGCTATTGTTATCTCGGTAACAAAGCGTTTTTGGGGTTGGTCCCATGGAACTTTTTTGTCTACTTGGTGTAAGGAATCAGCCTGAGAAGTATTGCACATTCGTCCTGGAACAATCCTGTATATTGTCAGGCTAGCGTAACATACTACCTATTGTTTACAGCACAAATTCATCTACTGTAAACTATTTAGAAAAAGTCATTTATCAATCCAATCTAAACAAGCAATCAAATTTAAGCGAATATCGTAGTCTCATACCATCATCTCCTTGGATATAGTAGGTGATAGAGGCAGCCGCGGCCCCTCCAGATCAGTGCGGCTGTGCATGCCAGGCGCCTTGGCTTTGCCGCCCCCGAGCAGGCCACCCCACTTGCGCCGCCCCTTGCCTTGTTTGCCCAGCGAGTTGGTGCCACTCCCGCCTCCCGATGCCTGACTGCTATTGGCACCACTCATAGACGAGTCTGCAGGAAAACAAATTAGTAATGAATTAATTTTCACTGGGATTTATCTCTTTAGATAGATAGATCTATTTATAATTTCAATTTTTAATAAATTAGACTTCAATTTCAATACATTAATTCTAACTAATCGGAATTAAATGAATTTTATTATACTGTACTTAAATTACATTGAAAAATACATTGCTGCAACTGATATTTATTACATTATTTATACATTACATTTACATACATTACATATACATTTACATTATTTATTACATTTATTTATATACATTTGCAACTGATATTATTGGGTTGAAACTATTAGTATAGCTGACGCCAAAAAGTTGAGCGGTTTCGTCTGCTCCTTCTGCGCTCCAACAGCTGTATTGCCAATTAGAATTATCATTTAGCGATACCTAGATGATGTTTTTGCGATAAAAAAATACAGAAGATACTTCACATCAACTGTAAGTAAGTGGGTTATATCACGTACAAGAGACAGACAAAATACCAAACATTTTGGCGTCGAATACATTATAATTCCTATTTTTTGAACTGATTACTCATTACAGATTACAGTACTTTTTTTTGAGGGTGATGCCCACATGGGCTCTTGGGCCTGTGCGTACTAGTACTAGTACGTGTGCGTAGTACTAGTTTCTTCATTAACTAATTTTTCCATCTAGGTTCAACATCCCAACTCCCAAGACACAGACAACTCAAGATGACAACTCCCAACCAAGAAAAAAATCATACACACTGGGAGTACATTCATGAATACAGTAATGTTGTAACTGACTTTCAATTTTATTAGAAGGAATTTTAACATCTAAAGGTACGATTTGGCTGGTGCGTAACGTAACGACCGTCGGTCGTGGTCGATCAGCTGCAGCCAATCACAGCTCTTGTCTTGTTTTGTATTGTCCTTTAGATTTAATAAGAATATCTGTGATTGGCTACAGCTGATCGACCACGACCGACGGTCGTTACGTTAAGCACCAGCCAAATCGTACTTTAAGAAACTTTAACCAAGAATGTTTTTCTCATTCCTTAATGTTGTTTCAATTATAGAATAAATAAATAAATATTATATATTTTCTTTGAAACCTACCAGCAGACGTGACAGTGATATCATGCTGCAACTGACTACTCGGCTGCGGCTTCACACCAGCTGCAATCGACTGCAACGAACTGCTGCTAGCTGCACTACTACTAGCAGCAGCTCCAACTGCACTGCTACTCGACGCAGCTCCAACCGAACTACTACTGCCACCCCCTGCAGCTGTACTTGACTGCTGTTTACTGCCGGCCGCCTGACTTAACGGCTGTTTATGGACTTGTGCAGTGGTGGTGGTGGCAGATGACGTCATTTCGGGTGCTGATTGGATGCTGGAGGCACGGCTGCGCCCCCCGGCCCCCTCCCCACCGCTACTTCCGCCCCCCTCGGCCCAAGGCAGCGGCACGTTCTCGTAGATCGGCTCGCCGCCGCCTGTTCGATAAATTAATACATTATATTGAATTATATATATTATATAGATTATGTTGAATAAAAATAAAAATCACAGTAACCGATCAGTTTTTTATTTGTTAACCGTTCAGTTTTTATAGAACATGTTTCGCTAGCCTTAGAGGTATTTTGAAGTGTGGATGAATTTCGAATGCCACATTCTCAAGTGAGTCAAAATACTGATTTTTCACATATTGTAAGCTACTTGTCTACTTAAGATAAATTCAAACGATGAAGTACTACATAACTTTAGTCTCCTTATCATCGTCGTTATTTATGAAACTTGGGTAACTCAAGTTTTATACAATCACGGCCATTTAACACTTTCTTCGTAATTTGATACTCAACTACTTCTTCTATCAATTAAAAATACAATTTTATGATTTTATATCCAGTTATAACCCTCGATTGTTGAAAAATATTCTCCCAGTTATCTCAATAAACGTTCAATTTACAAATTTCTAACTGGTTTTATTAAACTTCTCAGCTAATTTTATGTGAGAAATATTTTTTGTACCTGCATTAAACCTCTAAGAAATTAGAAAATGATAGATTTTTTGAAAAATGTCAATTTTCCGCCATTGATATCTCGGTAACACAGTATATCAGTATAGTGGTGTGAGGAATCCACATGAAAAGTATAGCACATTCCTCCTAAAACACCCTGCATATTATATTCAAATTTTACTCCTGAATATTCATTCCACTCCTATCCGTATTTGATATTCGTTTTAGGTTAGTAAGTTGTCTACCTTGGTTAGTTGATTTCGATGAGAACTGGTTGACGGTGGTGACAGGCGAGTAGGCGACTTGCGCCGGTTGGTGGACGAGGGCACCGCGTCCCATTATGTACATTATATTTCTGTCATCGAACGTCCCCCTCAACTCTTCAAGATGCTGCAAAACATACAATATTCATTCACTTATTTAGAGATATTCATTCACATTATCAAGCAAAAATATTTTGAGAGACGAAAATAGGCTTATCCCTTACTATTTATCTCCCGAATTTTGTTAAAAGTGTACGAAATCCGAATGAGCTTATGATATTTCTTATCAAACAAATAATTCACGGTCCACGAACCATATTAAAAGTTTGGAATTTAGACTGTTTAGAGTGAAATAAAATAGATTGATACGACAAAGAGAACAAATCAAAAACTTGAAAATATTTCACTAATTAAAAAATTCTAAGCCATATAACACAAACTAATGCCTAGTTTAAACGATGCCAATTGGCGAGACAATAATGATTGTCTTCTGAAGAAATGTGAATAATATCGATTGAATCTTTTGATTTTAAAACCATCATCTAGGCATGTCTTAATGAAAATTCTTATAGACAACTTCAGCCATTAGTTTGACAACTGTCCAATTGACATCGTATAAACTAGGCATTACTCACTAGACTGTAGCTGATTATTATATTGTCGATTAGTTTTCAATAGAAAGAAGTTATCATAACCTCATACTGTACTTATAAATCGGCTTCGTTTGTTATAATCTCCTGTCAACGAGATTAGCTAACAAAATTTATTTTTGGCATATGTCATAAATTATAATAACGGTACATACAACAAAACCCGGCATCTCGAAACATCAATCCAAATTTGTGTTTGAGATCTGTCTTTTTCTTTAAGCGGTAACTTGACCAAAAATTAATAATGACGAAACAACCGTAACCGGCATCTTGATATATTGTATGTAATGAGTTTATTAGACCTAGTGATACACTAATGTTATTGTTAATCGATAAAGATGAACTATAACTTACACTAAAAAGTTGGGCTGTTTCAACTACTCCTTTTGCGCTCCAACAGCTGATGATCTATTTGAGTTGAAATTTAGCTATGCCTAGATGATGTTTTTGAAATCAAAAGATACAATAGATGCTTTACATCAGGCTGTTCAATAGATGCTGTTAGTAGGTTACATCAGGCATAAGAGACAGCCCAAACCGCCTTTTGATTTGTCGCCAGCTATACAATTCTCAACTGTGAATCTAGCATTTTTGTGCGTTACCTGTTGCTGCAGCTGATGCTTGTCGATGAGCGTGAGATTGGCGAGGTTGGTGTAGGTGCGATGCGCGTCGGGGTTGGGCAGCTGCAGCTGAGGGTGAGCTGCACTGTAGGGCTGCTGCAGCTGGTGATGTCCGCCCACGCTGCGCGACGACACCAGGTCAGGACTTGAACCGCTCACCTATTACACAACAGAAAAAAATCGGCCATTAAAAAAACCACAGTTTTCAACACGGATACTGTATTCTAATAGAGTTCGCAAAAGATAATACAGAATATTCAACAATATATTATTTATGTTTTCATTCAATAATAATACAGAATCTACATACAGTTGAACAACGTCAATAATTAATGCTATAGTTTTTAAAATGAAGTATTTTATTTTTTCAATTTTACAAGAACTCTCATGGAAATAAGACTAACTTCCAACTAAAAAATTGTTTGTCAACTCACATCTAGAAAAAAATCACATACTAATACAATGTTTGCAACACCTAGGAATTGTTAAAAAATAATCAGATAGCCTAAACATACAATACTCTCAAACCTGAAATCATTCATGATATTACAACATTTATATTATGAATAAATAAGCGTTCACCCACATCTAGATCACAGAAATTAATCTTCGACAATATTAGTTCGAGCATACCTATTTTTTGAGAAATTTTCAGATTTAATAATACTACAATCTGCAATATTACACAAGATTAGTAGATACATATAAATATGTTCAAAACAGATACGCATAATAGATAGAATAGCCTCGCACAATAGATACGTTTGAAACCAGAAACAAGCGAATCAAATTACGTTGATATATTTTGGAGGGGCGTAACTCCTTATCAGTATTTTAGAAAAACCCAAACTGAAAATATCGTATCAAAGTCTGTACGCTGATGATGACGTGAAACAATTGAATGTCTCCAATAATTTTTTCTGTGATATTGACAATCTTGTGCTTGCTCATTTTGTATCAAAGTTATTTACAACGTATACTGTTTAGCGCGTGAATTTTCTGATAAGTCCAATGATGCGAGGAATAATTATAATTGTTCTGATATTAATGAGCTCCATTGGTATTAAAAAAAAATTGCATTCAAATGTTAAGTTGTTAATTTCTATATTAGCATGTCACATTATTTGATCAATCAAGATTAAAGCATTATTTGATTAAGCATTAAAGAGTGCATGAAATATGCCCCAATTTTTGACCTAGGAGATTTGTTTAGACTAGTTGGGAGGTTAATAATTATAAGTACTAACTTGCATATAGTTTGAAAACGGATGATTCTAAAGCAAAATGCCCACATAAAAATTGCAGAGCACTGAAATCTGCGTCTAAATCGGCCCAATAGAGAATTTTTTACATTCGATCAAATCAAAAATTAGAATTCAACGTTTACCTTTCAAGACCAATGAATCAGAGTGTGTACTCCGATATACATTGTGATTCGGATTCGGCCAAGATTCAAACTCGGGTTCCTAATATGTCATTTCAGGACCTTAAATATTTAAAATATTATTATCATTTCATAAGACATAGAACTATATAGTCTAATATCGTCCCGATAACTAATGAATGAATCAAGTTTCAACCAACCTGTCCGGATATGAAAGCGTTGGCTGGTGGTCCAAGGGTCTGGCTGGCCAGATCCGGGGTGCTGTTACTGCTCGGCCTGTTAATGGGGTAGGGCGGCGGAGGCTTGTAAAGGTGCAGCATTTGATAGCCGTGCACCACCTGACTTTCTAAATCGGGTGTACTGAAACCAAAACAACAATACATACGATAATTATAACTATACAATTAGGTGATAACATTCACCTAATGGCAGACACCAGCTGTATTGGCGGATGAAGGTTCAGTTATGTTACGAAAGTCGGCGAGAGCATGTTTAACAAACAAAACAATCTAATGCTTAATAAAAGATTTTATAAGACGTTCCTGTCTATATGATGATACATAATGATACAAAATCAATCAATTCGATTGTTCCCCGTTTGATAGATGCACACATTGTATAATCTGTGCAAGCAAAGAAGACCCTCTGGCAAGATGAGAAAATTACTCCAGCTCGGTCAATATTGGTTCAAAAATTATTGATCTGTTCTCAATTGTAGGAAACACTCTGATCTACAATTTGAGACCATATCAATAGTTCTTGAACCAATATTTAACGAGCTGGAGTCATTTCCTCATCTTGCCAGAGGGTCTTCTTTGCTTGGACAGACTATACAGTATCATCTTGGAAGTGAATGGAATCCAGTATGCCACGCTTTATGGCTTTATATTGTCTATGATGTCTTTCAAAGAGCTTCATTAAATCAAAACAAGATAACTAATTGTACGCCAGGTTGGCGTAGCGGTCTGGGGTCTAACAACCTCCAGTCTGCTAGCACTGCCTGGACGTGGGTTCGAATCATGCTAGGCATGGACGTTTTTCTCATTGATCACCCTCACATTCAATCCATCAAACAGTATTTAGTGCAAGTGAACTTGGCCTATTATTTTGGACTCTTAATCCAAATAGGGAAAGGAATAGTAACGGCTGAAGTCTGTTTTTTCCGTTCCTACATTATTTAGTCATGTAAATTGTAAAAAATGAATAAATCACAGTAAAAAGTTTAGAATGAACGTTTACGTGAATCCTGAAGAGGAAGAATGAACGATGAACCCATACGAGGAGAAATTGATATTATTATCTATTTATTCATTTATTCCAATTCTCATAATCAAATAATCATTTTATAATGATCCAGAGAAAAAAACAGGCTTAAGCCCTTTCTATTTCTTCCCTAATTTTGAATTAGAACATGGTCAAAATAATAGGTTGAGTTTTGCACTTGACTTTTGAACACTTCAACACAGAAACTTTGGTCCCGAAATAATTTTCAAGAGATTTTGAACTCTGAATATTGATTACTATGAGTAAAAACTAACAATTTCAATCCTTCATGAAGGATTCGCCATATTTAAAGCACAACTTGTAGGATATTCTCACCTGTAGGTATGTAGATTGGGCACCGTATGCTGCCTCTCATCAGCTGGCTGTTCAATGTACATGGCCTCCACTCGGGCCACATCCGGGTAATGCTTGTAGGCATTGTGATACGTCCTCACTCCCTGCAATCAAGCAAATTTCGTAAATCGATAAAATTTCAAGTAGAGTAACACTTTTTGATACTGAAAAATACGACATTTAAATCATTAAATACCATTATTGTATCTTAGGCGGATGGCATAGCTGAGTGGGTATCTTACAGTACGGCTTTTAAGACCTCTTTACAAGGCGGAATTCTGACACGCAAGAGTGATACAGAGTCCAAAATTGATACGGGAAGAAAGCTTGTTGATACGAAAATCTCATGAATCGTCGCCATACTGGAAATGATCTATATTTCTCAACATTTTGAAAGTATTCAAACTTATTTTAGGTTTATTTCAAGTCGATTTAATGAAAAATAATGTAAAAAAAACTAACTAAGTTTTATAGAGCCAATAGTTATTTTCCCCCGATTTTTGGAAATGTCAAATGAGCTAATCTCACTTTGCGACCCAACGTTACAAATATTTGTGGCAATGAGCTTCCTCCATGTACGATTGCATATCAATTTTTTACTATAGTATCATTACTGCGTATCAAAAAACCGCCGTGTTAAGAGGCCTTAATACTAAAAAATACTAAAAAAATTTAAATCCTCAAATATCCCAATTGTATCTTACAATACAGCTTTAATAAAAAAGAATATGCCTTACGTGGAGGAGAGCTACTTAAAACAATAGGTTCCACTCACCTTGCTTACACTTTACAAAAAACATGCAGCTCACAAGACGTAAGTCTGATCGTGAGCTTTATTAAAGATGGCGGTTGCTATGTGATTGTAATGTTAAGTTTCAAACACTGACTCTGATTGCTGACTCTGGTCACCCATCCGGAAGTAACACAAAGTGTTTGAGGCTTTACATTACAATCACATAGAAATCGCTATCTTCAATAAAGCTCACGATCAGACATCAGACGTAAGCCTTGTGAGCTCCATATTTTTGTTCTGTTAATTGATGATATGAAACTTATCTGTTGAGAGAAATATAAATACCGAATGTTTAAACTGTTCAAAGAAAGAATAAATATCATTTCATTTCAATTGAAAGATGAATGCAAGTACGAGAGAGCTGCACAAAGAATAATTAAATTTCATTTAATTTCAATTGAGAGATGAATTTGAGTAGATAGATAGATAGATGCCTTTATTTACACTTTGTAAATATTTTACAAAAGTTTTGTGGGCGAAGTTGAGGCATGCAAGCCCCCTCTTCCACTTGACCCACAAAGGGTACGAAGAGGGACACTGACCTCTTGCAGATGAGTCTGATGAATCTCGGGCTGACTGGAATAGAGTACGGCGCCCCTCAAACTATTTCCAGGCTGACAGTGTTGGTACTTTTGCTGCTGCTGCATGGCTGTCTCGTAGTCAGGCGCCGGACGGTAGGATGGCAACAGAGAACTGAACAGACAATCACGAAAAATTATAAAATTTAAAATAATTAATAGAATAGTTGAGAGAATTTGATTGGATTCTAACCTGAAAAATGGGGCTGCAACAGAAAACTGCGAGAAAACATAAACGTGAGTAATTAAAAATTTTTAAATGAGATTAATTAAAAAATGATTTATTATATTTTAAAATTAGATATTTTGAGGAAATTTGAGAGAATTCTAACAAAATGGCTTGTCTACACCAGGTGCTATTACAACAATTAATATTGTTTGTTTATTTTTATTTTCCAAGTTTTGTGAATAAATGAAATATATCATTTCAGGTGCTATTACAACAATTAATATTGTTTGTTTATTTTTATTATCAAAGTTTTGTGAATGAATGAAACATATAATTTCTAGTGTATACCATTTAGATACAATACGAGTTACAATACGGATACTCTATACTAGAAACGACTACAAATCAACAATGAATTTCAATTTATAACACAAAAGCCCACACTTAGGCTGAGACTATGCACAGGCCATAGTGCATAGG
Source organism: Sogatella furcifera (assembly GCA_017141385.1). Lineage (NCBI taxonomy): Eukaryota > Metazoa > Arthropoda > Insecta > Hemiptera > Delphacidae > Sogatella > Sogatella furcifera. Next base: position 6,107,476 of record CM029552.1, read on the forward strand.
GCATAGTCCATGTAGGCTCATTCCTATTACATAAAAATTTAGCCTACTATAAAATAGTCTGAAAATAGGCAAAGACTATGCATAGTGCATAGTGCATAGTCCATGTAGGCTCATTCCTATTATATAAAAATTTAGCCTACTATAAAATAGTCTGTCCAAGCATAGAAGACATTCTGGCAAGATGGGAAAATAACTCCAGCTCGGTCAATAATGGTTTCAAAATTTTTAATTTGGTTTCAAATCATAGGAAACATTTTGATCTACAATTATTTGAGAACACATTTATAATTTTTGATAAACTATTGACCGAACTGGAGTCATTTTCCCATCTTGCCAGAATGTCTTCCTTGCTTGGACAGACAGACTATAGCCTACTGTATTATAATATTGCATTATTAGTTGATAGAAATTTAGTCTAGTACTATATTAATTTATAAGATTGCACTATTAGTCAATAAAATTTTTTTATGTACTGTATATTGATTGTGGATGAAACGAGATTAAAATTTGATTTTGAATGTTTACCGTAATTTATCCAAATCCTGCGAAGCGGCCAAGTCTAGACAGGAGGCCGACTGGGCTCGCTGCACCTCCCATCCCCCTCCTCCTAGCATGCCTCCCCCTCCTCCTCCGGGGTCCCTCCCCCCTCCCACTAGCCCTACCACACTACCCCCCACTCCTACTCCACCGCCAACCTCTCCTCCTCCTCCTCTGCCATCCAACTCCTCACGGCTGCTGCCTAAGGGTCCATCCTGCAAAATGGAAAACATGAATGAACCATTATTACTTGAATGGATTATTGAAAAACTGTATTTCATAGTCCAAAGACCTCTTTACACTTTGTATTTCTGATACAAAAGTCCAAAATTGATGAGCACAGAAAGGAAGCTTATTGACACAAAATATTCGCAACGTGGTGTTGCAATGAGGTTACCTTATTTGAAAACTCGGGGAAAATAGTTATTGCCTATCTGAAACTTGTTGTTTTTATTCTTTCCTATTAATTTAACTCAAGAAATATCTGAACTGGGTTAAAATGCTCTCGAAATGTTGAATAATTGATCAATAGAATCAGCTTATTTCCAATATGGCGGCAATCCATGATCATTGCAAATGCCTCGTATCAACGAAATTCCTTCCTGTATCAATTTTGGACTTATGTATCACTACTGCGTATCAGAGACCACCGTGTGAACAGGCCTTGAGGTCCGGGTCGTGAGACATTGAATTAGCTAATATAGCATTAAAACAAACTAAAGAGTTGATAAATAAAATGATAAAAGTATTATGAGGTAAACTAAAGAGGTATGAAAGCATAATCATATGGTTGCATCTTTCAAAGAAATTTTAATAAGGCATTACATTAGCGAAATTTTACGAATTTCGTGATCCATGCGCGGATAATCCTGATTAATATCAAAGTAAAGTTTCAAGTTTAATTTTTAAATCTCGACTTGCAGTCAGTATTAGATTTGTGAATACTTCATAGTTACTCACATGACTGAAACTCAACAGTTGACAATGAGTTCATGGAACTAGAAAGCGCTCCAGTCCTGTAACTATCACATACTCACAAATCTTATACAGACTGCATGTCATGAAATTACTTGAAAATTACGTTAATCAGTAATTATGAAGCCAAATACATGGTTCAATTTACTTTGAACATGAATTACAAGGATTAAATTCAATCATAATAATTTTTTATCAATTGATACATACCTCATTAGTTGTTTGGGAAAACAGATTCCTGACGATTTGTGCAGTATTGCTGGTATCACTTGCTTGCTCGTTTTGCATGAAGAATTTGTGCTGAAAATGTAAATCCAAATTAAAAACTTGAATCCTTCAAAAACTAGCTCAATTTTCTTCAGTAAATTGTTGAGGAAATAAAATCATTTGAAAAATATTTCCCAAGACGAGCGATTACTGAACATAATCTAGATTAGATTACATCTTTCAATAATTGTACAGTTATAAGCAATCATATAATCTGCTCTCAATGTTATTGATCGAGAAACTAAATTCAATTCGCTGAAAACCGAACTAAAACATCTTTCAATAATCATACAGGGATATGCAATCATATCAACTGCTCTAAATGTTATTGATTGAAAATAAATATTCTGAATTCAAATTAGTTGATATTGACCTTGAAACATTTTACATGTTGATATTTTGCATAATATATTCATGAAGCCCTAGTTCAAATGATTCGCTCAACAATTGTTGCAAAAATATGAAATTTCCATTATTTCATACATAATAAACTATAGTCCAAGCAAAGAACACATTCTGGAAAGATGGGTAAACGACTCCTGCTCGGTCAATATTGGTTCAAAAATTATAAATTTGGTCTTAGATTGTTGAAAACATTCTGCTCTACAATTTAAGATCAAATTGTAATTTTTTGAACCAATATTGACCGAGCTGGAGTGATTTTCCCATCTTGCCAGAATGTCTTCTTTGCTTGGACAGATTATAATAGTCAATATTTCCTTTTTGACTAGGGATACTTATCAGTGTATATTATTACATCATAATAATCTCAATCACAGTACCCGTTAGATAATTTTTTGTTTCAACACAACATGTTTCTGCTCTTTAGAGCCAAATAAAAATTACTGTTCATTACATCATTGATTATTTTGAATGGAATTTCTGAATATCAAAAACACACATTCTGATCCTCGCATTCCAACTGCCATTTCCATAAACACAAAAATTAGATTAAACCACAGTAAAATGACGTCAATTCGTTCATTACTTAACGGTGCATTGTTTTCGTTGGAAGACAACTTTTTTTTAGCCGTAATTCAATAGGCTATTCAGACGCAACCGCCGTTTGGCTAGTGAAATCATCGAACTCATTCATTTTAAAGCCTCTAATCGGCGGCTCTCTGATACGCAGTAGTGCTACAAAAGTCGAAAATTGATACGCAATTGTACAGGAAGGAAGCTCATTGACACTAGACATTTGCAACATGGGGTTGCCATGTGAGGTGAGCTCATTCGAAATAACTATTGGCTTTCTGAACTTGGTGCTTTAACATTATTTTTTATTAATTCAACTTGTAAAATACTCAAACTAATTTTAAATACTCTTAAAATATTTTATCAAATATTCTTATGGCGTGGGGAGACCCTTACGGGCAGGTTCCACCTCACCAATGTGTATTTGGCCAATACTGGTCACCCATCCATGAGCATTCCACAGTCCATGAGCATTGAAAATGTCTTGTATCAACGATACTCCTCCCTGTATCAATTTGAACTCTATAAGAAAGCCGCCGTGTAGGGGTGTTTAGATTGAATGCTGGATTCCATATGGATTGTTAAAGTTGTATCAAATGAAAAAATTTGAAATTTGTTGAAGAAAATAAAGTGCATCCTACCTGGTGTACACACATTCTCCAGACGTATTTGGCCGTCTCAACATCGATCAAAGTAAACGAAGCCGAATCTTCCTGACTCTGGCACACCATTCCAAAGTGCCGTTTGTGATTGATAACATTCGTTATATCTTTCCATCTGCAAGTAGACAATGGTTTTGAATAAAGTGATAAGCTACCTAGAGAATTCTATATTATATAAAGCTGTGGTCTAACGTCTAATTTCATTCTAAAAAGATACATGAGTTGAACAAAATATTGGACATGTAATTTTGAGTAAATTGTTAGGCTATCGCTGACGCAAAGAAGTTAGGCAATAATAGCATTGAATACAGTTACAAATCATGAATGTTGACTTAGTTTTTCTCACTTTCAAGCGTAATTTTCAAGGAATATGATCATTAAATTTCCATGTTATCTGTACTGGGTTGTGATAGAAATAAGGAGAAAAGATTAAAAATAGACAGTTATCTCTAAACATAGATGATTTGTAGCAAGTCAAATGTGAGAACGCACACAAGAAACGCATCCGTTGAAATAGCTAATTGGAAAATGATTTGAAATGAACAGACTTTCCTACTCTACATAGTTGACACTCTCAAGGCCTTATATATAGCCTTATTAAAGGTACAGTCTGTCCAAGCAAACAAGACCCTCAGGAAAGATGAGAAAATGACTCATGCTCGGTCAATATTGTTTAAAAAATTATTGATTTGGTCTCAAATTGTAGATCAGAATGTTTCCTACAAATGAAACCAGATCAATAATTTTTCAACCAATATTGACCGAGCGGGAGTCATTTCTCATATTGCCAGAGGGTCTTCTTTGCTTGGACAGACTATAGCTGAGGTACAAGTTGTTAAAGTGAAATTAAAGAATTTGAATTAATTAAATATAATACATTCAATAATTACACACATAGGTGAATGCAACAAGCTAATGCCCAAAACTGCTCCTCTGCCAATGTACGGTCTAAAACAATATTTATATACAAAAATATCTAACACAAAAAACACAATACTCAAAAAGTGAATAAATAAGACTCACACATAGAACTTTGAAGCCTGGTTTGATTCTGAAGCTACAATAATCCCGGTCAACGAGACGCCTATGACCACTTCATTTCCTGATTCATCCTGATAAAACAAGAACAAGAGAATTATTGGATATAGTCTGTCCGAGCAGAGAATACATTCTGGCAAGATGGTAAAATGACTCCAGCTCGATCAATATTTGTTCAAAAATTAAAAATGTAGTCTCAAAATGTAGGTCAGACTGTTTCCTACAATTTGAGACCAAATTTATAAATTTTTAACTAATATTGACCGAGCTGGAGTCATTTTTCCATCTCGCCAGAATGTCTACTTTGCTTGAACAGACTATACTGTATTATTATATTGCATTATTAGTAGATAAATTTAATCTAGTACTGCATTTATAAGATAGACTATAGAAAGGTGGTAGAGGCCGCGAGATTGAACATGAACCCGAACCCCTCAAACAGTAAGGCTGAGGCCGCACTGCCGGTGGGTAGAGCCTGGAGGTGGAGGGTAGTTGGTAAATCTATAGAACATACATACCATCCACAGTAATACATCGTATGAATGGTATGTGTTCAGCTGCCATCTTGAAATTCTTAAATATGGACAACATAACCTCAAAAAACAGAATGACATCATACCATTCATACGATGTATTACTGTGGATGGTATGTATGTTCTATAGATTTACCAACTACCCTCCACCCTCCAGGCTCTTCCCACCGGCAGTGCGGCCTCAGCCTAAGAGTGGTAGACATGGTAGGGATGGAAATGTCTTTCCCACAAATAATTTGCTCTCACTTTCCACGCATTTTCTCAGATAGAAAACGTTCAGCCAACGTCTCAAGGAGACAAAAAATAAATTAGTTTTGATTTTAAATATCTTTATTAAGAAATATACATTTAGAACATTGAATAGTGTCAGGTACAGAAAATCAATGACTAATGCGTGTTATCTCTTTCAATAAGGTAGGAATATGCCGGTTGGAAATGCCAAAAACATTATCATTAAATGAAATTTATATAGTTAAAGTAAAATTAGAGATAAAATATAGTTATAAATACATTTTTTATAGTTATAGAGGATGCTATGCTCATAGTTGGATGAACTGATAAGACTGTCAGGATAACATCTGCTTCTCACAGAAGGGATAAAGCTGAATAGCAAGGAATAAACTGGAAAGAGGAGATCTAATGATAAGATGAGATCTAATGAGATAGATGATCTAAAAGAGATCTAATGGACTAATGCATGTTTTCTGAATCAATTGAGTGGGAATGTTGTTCAAAATGTCAAATACATGATCATATATACAGAGAATATTATGCTGATAATTAGAAGAGAACATTCATATTGACTTCTTATCAAAACAGGTTAAATGCTATATAGCAAGGAATAAACTGGAAATAGGAGGTCTAATGCGTGTTGAGCTGCCAAATCTCAAGAAAATGTAAATCACAAATGACTTCAACGTTGATTTTAGTTAAGAATATTGAAATAATAGATACAAACCTTAGCTAAAAAAGTTTCCTGCCCATATCCATCCAGTTGTTGAGCTGCCAAAATATAATATTCTTCGGCTGTTCCCTGTGCTAGCCCGACCAACGCGGCATGCTGAAGAATCGCCGCCTCGGTTAGGCTCTCTAATCGGCCTCCCCCTTGTTCCGTTAAATGCTGACAAAAAAATCAACAGGTTATCATTCACAGGTTAGGGATTCATATGGACTTAATTAGTGATTTGTTATCTTTTATAATTACTGACGTTGTCTATGCTGTTCGGTTTTTTGACAATAAAATTTTATTTATTTATTCACTACTTCATAGAAAATAACGCAATGGCTCAATAATTGATAGGAAACAGTTCACGTCAGAAAAGGACCGCGACTCATGCCTTGAATCTGACACACCAAACACGTTTGTCGTCTGTCGGACAAAGACGACACTCCTCAACAACAGCCGATTAAAGCGAGAGTGTAACTACGCTTGCGCAAAACTGAAAATTTTAGAGTAAAACCACTTTTGCCAACATTCCGCTGGAGAGATGTGATGTGAGACAGATGGTAAGTGTGGGAATATTGTCATTTCGACTGCTGGCAGCATTGAACTGTTGCCATTTTGAAGGAATGTCTTCTTAGCTCGACCAGACTATATAATTATGTTATTGATTGATTAATTTAATTTAAACGCTTCTTAAAGGCTGAAGATGGAAGAAACCACAGAAAATATATAAAATAAAAAGGAAAAGGTAACTTAGTGTACAATCATAAACTTGAGTTGATTCGATCCAGGTGAAAATATTTCTTTATACTGACGAAATTACTGAAAATTATGATTATCATAACACGTAACTTAATATTATTTTTACAGGGAAAAATTTTAATTAGGCTATACCTTTGGAAACAGAGCGAAATCTCTCAGGTACTTTGCTGTATGCCTCTCCAAGTCATGGTTACCAAACTCAGCTGAAAAAGACAAACAGAAAGTAAGACAAGGGAAATATATTTGTAGAATAATAATTTATATTATAATTGAAAAGATTGAGCTGGAAAGGCAGGTATTACATAGTGATATTTCTATCATCACATGAAAAGAGATAGAAATATGATTTCGAAATTTCATTTCTTTTCATATGATAACAGAAATATTACTGTGCAATCAATACCAGCAAAAACAAGATCTCATACACTTTGGTTAAAAAATTATGTTTATTTCGATAAAAATTGATTACCTACTCTACTGATAATACTGGGAATTTCAGTTTCAAGTGCTTTAATTACTCCTTTAGCTTGAAGCTAATTGAGTATCAAAATTTGATTGTCAACTATTGTTAGCAATAAATTCAATTCCTTATTCAATTGGGTGAGGATATTGTTGAAGGTGAAGAAACGATGATCATATAAAGAGGATTTGCTCATAATTAGATGAGCTGAAATGACTGTCAGGTAGACATGTAGGCTACTTCACACAGCTGAGATTATGCTACAAAGAAAGAAAGAAACTGGAGCTACGAGGACCAATGTGTGTTTTCTTATTCAATTGGGTAGGAATATAGTTGAAGATGCCAAAAATATGATCATTTAATTGTTACAGAGGAAGCTTTGCTCATAATTGAATGAGCTGAATGACTGTCAGGTAGACATGTGCTTCTCACAGCTGGGATAATGCTACTAAGGGAGGAATGAACTTGAAATACAAGGACCAATATGTGTTTTCTTATTCAATTGGGTATAAAAATTGTTGAAAATGGCAAAAACTTTATCATTTTATTACAGCAGAAGCTTTACACATTATTGGATGAACTGATATCAAGTTGATATGTGTTTCTCACAGCTGGGATAGTGCTACAAAGCAAGATATAAACTGAAAATAGAAAGACTAATGCGTGTTTTTTCATTGAATTGGGTTGGAATATTGTTGAAAATGCCAAAAACATGATTATTTTATCGTTAAAGAGGATGCTCTACTCATTATAAGATAAGCTGACATGACTCACAGCTTCTCACAGCAGGGATAATGCTTCACAGCAAGGAGTAAACTGGAAATAGAAGGACTAATGCATGAATATGCATTTGGCTTGGACTTGAAAACCAATCTCAAGCCGGAAATTCGACATTTTCGGCCCTAGCTGCGAAATGTACTATTTTATCAGTACAAGTAATTGAACAGTAACACCAACCTTGCATGCTGTAACTAGCCAATAAGACAGCCTGTTTAACATCACAGCTGATTCTTCCCTTCAATTACGTCATTCTTCAATTGCAGGAAGTAATGATACCTGAAAAATAGAATAAAATTACACTAATAATACTGCATTGTACTTTAAAGAAATACATTCTTATAACTTTTAATCATGTGGAGACCCTTACGGGTAGATTAAGGCAGTAGCTGTGGCTAGCCGAGTGTGATAAAGCGTTGGTTTGTTGATAAGTCTGAGTCTGATAAGACTCCTGGGGTTCGATCCCACTTGAAGTCACTAATTTTTGAACGCTAACAGCCACTCCCGTCTTTCAGAGATTTTTTTTTTAATTATAGGTAAGTATTATTAAAGCCGTCGGTCCCGATTTCCTCAAAAGCAGTCGTCATCTTTCACCATCACCCCCCTCATTACCCACGCACATGTGGGCATCACCCTCAGAAATTCCACCTCGTCAATGTGTAATTGGCCAAATATTGGTCACCCATCCAAGAGCGGTCCACAGTTCAAATTTAAATAATTTTTGGATTTTTTGCTTTGGAATAATATTTTACAATCCATTAGGTGCTTTCATTTCAGATCGAACACAACAAAAGAACACTGATTTAAACCGATTTAACTTGCTGTATTATGTAATCTACATGAATAAAGTGATTGAATCTGAATATGAGCCATGCCTACGTGATGAAACAAAAGAGACAATAGATGCTTTAAATCAGTTGTTAGTAGGTTTCAAACCACTTAACGTTTTGTCAACATCTATAAAATCTGTGGTCTATAATGAGGCAACTCACCTTGTCATCTCATCGTGTAGCTGGCTGACGCCTGACACATAGTACATGACCCGCAAGTAGAGGTTAGGTTCCCGGGCGTGCTTGTCCAACTGCCTTTTGAGCGGTCGCTCCATTTCCATCCATCGTGGCGCTCCATCGCGATTAATGTAGCGTAGACCGAAAAACTCTTGCTGGAAAAATGGAAGCATAAGTTGAAAACTCCATTCAAATCGGCAAAATTCGAAAGTAGGAAATGAAATCATAATTTCAATTTATTCACTCTCGCTTTGAGGGTCCGCAGCTGATCGTCCAGCGATAGGACTGCCGGTTTACAGCTATTTTGGACTGCCAGTTTTCCCATCCACTTACTGTTTTTGACTCTAACAGTCAAATCCACTGTCAGTCTGAACTGACAGTGGATATGATTCCTTACAGAGCTCTTCAATCAAAAAGGCGACATTCAATTGCAACTCTTTCAATTGTGATCATGTAAGATATTACAGACCATGGAGATTGTCAAATTGTCTATTTGTTGAATAATCTTGATAGGAGATCAAAAGGAGAGGAGATCTTATCATTCCATAAGATTGCACAATTGCTTTCTTGCTAAAACGAAAGCAGAAAACGTTGAACAGTTCTCTAAAATAGGCTACACCCATAACCCATTATAATTTCATATTTCTTCTCTTCATGACCAGAATCTAGATTGGCTGTGTAAGCTGGTCGACCTGATTTGGTCATTGTTATGGCATGACAGTTAATATCACTCTCTTACATATTTATACTATCGTATCATTCCTCAAGTTATGAGCACCTGGTAATTTGATTGATTGGAAAATAGTTGATAGAGTTCAAAACTTACCTGATTCAATCCAAGTCGCTGACAGACATTGTCGAGACACTCTCGTCCCACGCTTTCAGCCGACAAAGTGCATTCGATGTTCGTACTATCCAGCAATTCAACACAAATGACAAACAACGATTTCGATACAACATTATACTGTCGGCTCTTCTTCAACCTCAGTTTGAAAGGCATTGTCTGAAAACGCAAAATAACTAATGTTGAAGAAACCCACGAATTTCTATATAGACGCCAAGAATGACAGGTTAATATAGATTAAAAATTAATATTTGAGCTCAATGCACAAAATAAATGGTTAAAATTTAATAGGTAAGGGTGTAAAAAAACCTTTGGTTCCACGGTTACAAGATTAAAGCACATTAACGGCTTTACACAGACAGCTACATCTAAATGTAATATTCACATGATTAATTCACTTAAACAAGCAAGTTTTACGAATAATGCTACCTAACCTACGCAGTTATGATATATATTTTTGTGTTAGTTATTAATAACATGAGTCAATCAATTTATGATATTGAATACATAGAATAAGAATTATCGATGTACACTAATGAGTTTTTTTATGATAGGTTAGAAGGCTGTAAGTTGGGTTATAAAATATTAGTACAGTAGCTAATTAGTTGGATTTGGATTATAATCTGAAGATTGAATTAACTCACTATAGCTTCAGTACATCACTGATGAGTTGACTGGTTATACAATTGTTTTTTTACCTGACAGTAAGGTTGATATACTTAAAATTAAAGGATTTCCAAAAATTAGAACTAGTTTATAGGTTAAAATTTTCAAGCTTGGACCTTAGCAGAACAAACGAAAATATCTGTGGTACGATACCTGATATCTCTAAATTAAAAGAATTTAATTATTAATAATGTTAGGAAACTTACGCGGTCTCTCCAAAGAAAACATTAGAAAGCTTCTGTTGTTAGTCATCAGCAAACGTCACGTAATTCCATCAGGATATTAATTGTCCTAGTTTAGTGGAAATCTTAGTTGAATTGATATTTAAGACACAGCAATCAACGAACCATTCTGAAATACCTGTTTCATCACACAAATAGTCAAAAAGAAGTAAACACAAAAATTAGAAAACTAAAATATTTGTGCTCATGAGCCTATTATGTTTTCGCATAACCTTTATTTTCATTCTCGTTTGTTTATGTCAGGAACTGTACTGTACATATGTTTTTGTTCATGGCTGTACTAAAATAGCATGGTAAAAGGTTTGATGAAATAATTGAAGAAATTCAATAAAAAATACAATTGAAAATACAATACATAATCAATCATCCATTTAAATATTAATATTGGATTTCAAACTTTTAAAACTGGAAATTCAGTCAAAAAGTACGCGAGTATCAATACATAGGAAAGGCGACATTTTGTACCAACGAAATTGTGTGACACTATTAGACAAAAAACGGCACAGATCGTCGTTTGAAGCAGCCGTCCAAGCCAAGAAGACAAGCAAGATGAGAATATAGATCCAGCTCGGTCAATATTGAATAAAAAAAATTGTCCCCTAATCAAATTGATTAAAAAGATCAGAGCCAATATTGACACCGAGCTGGAGTCATTTTCTCATCTTGCCAGAGGGTCTTCTTTGATTGAAAACCCGTAAAGGTACGATTTGGCTTGTGCGGAACGTAACGACCGTCAGCCGCAATGTACACATACAGCTGCAGCTGAACCGTTTTCGCTTGCACGTATCAGTCGCGTCGACCATCGCACAAGCCAAATCGTACATTCAAGGTACGTTTTGGTTTGTGCGTAAGAACGTACTTTCGTATGCACCCGAATTTTCTGGAACGATTAGGGGGTTGCACTGCCCCCATGCCCCCCTCAAATCCGCCCATGCTATTGATAGACCTAAAAACTAATGGAAATGGAACTAATAATATAAACAAAAGTATTGATGTATCATAATTATTGTTCTTTATTCTTCAAACATCATTATCAATGGAAAATTGAATTCATATCTCAACATTCAAAAAATGTCTCATCTAATGAACATCCATCTCTTATCTAACAAACAGGTTCTTAGAGAATGGGCATATTGGTAGCCTCCCTATATTAGGCCAGAATAAATTATCAACAAGCATAACATAACAATATTATAAAATTTATAAGGAGTGACTTTCAACAATTTAAAAATCTTAGACGACGTCTACAATAATTAGGGGTTTTCCAAGAAACTAGAAAAAATATCAGTTCCAAATTATAATTCCCTTTCTATAATGTTTGCCTTTCAGATAAAAATTGAAATTTATAAATTTGAAAGATAAATAAAAATTTCTGATTACTTTTAATAATTAATGAAGAACTAACAAGAAGTATTTATCATATTTGAATTAGTATTTAGGTTACGGTATTCAACATTATAATGGTTTACATCTCAAAGAATAACTGTAATTTAGGTACCGCATATTTTATTATCAACTTGAAGAAATGCGAGCATTCCAAGAGTATTATCATATTTTTCAATCTTAAAATTCTCAAAACAGTTTTTAAATATGAAAAATTATATAGTGTTCAACTTAAAAGAGGCCCCGTTACTTATTGGTTAAACTAATTGACGGGGCCTCAATTAAATTGAACACCCTATAGTAGACATCAACGGAAGTGTCGATTATAGCGAATGTCTGTTATTAATGTACAGCTCTCTCAGAACAATGTGAAAGCGGTCTACGAAAGCTGAAAGGTTAAGCTCAGGTCACTCTCGCAGAACACTCGCTGACTGTCCTGATAGAGCTCATTAGTCATTATCAATAACAATCATTTGCCAACCGCAAGTTTATTTTATCAAGTCATTATTCTTTTGTACAATCATGGGTGATGTAAAATTGTTGGAAAATTTATCACAAAATAATATTATAATACAGAGATTGAAAATATCAACAACTTATGCTACGGTAAAAGATTTTCACAAGGACAAGGATAAAATTTATAATATAAATAGGCCTTTAGAATATTAAACATCAATTAATGGGAATTACCTCTACTTAAAGTAGGCTATCATAAAATATCATTCAACTTCAACATCAAGGTTTCAACACTTGAAATTGGAATTTTCAACATTTATCATTATCATTTATTCAATAAAACTTAACTTTGATTATGTGCAAGAGTGATATACTCTAACTTAAAACGTAAGTACAAGCTAATAACTAGTCAGACTACGGACAACTAAAATAATTTGATAAATTTCACAAAGGTGAATAAATGTCTGTTCCTACATAAATTTAAATCCATCTAAACACAACCTATTAGGAACTAATAAAAAAGTAACAAGTTTCATTGATTTGTGATCTGAATGTACCAACACAAATTGATTATTGAAAACTAACTTTTCCAATAAATTAAGGAATATTTGGCAAATTCATATGACTAGGGTTTGAAAACGATTTGTGAAATTTATTAACTGCAATCTCATGTCAATGTCTAATTTTTATTGCAGCTAGACAATGGTGATCCACTAAATTAAAATAATAAAACTAACTAACTTGAGTGCATATTTCCAAAAACTGGTGCTGATTCTGACTACAATTCAATAAAAGATTCAACAATATTCAATATTGTTCCCAATGTAGTTCCCTTCTAGTGTTGAAATTTGTAAAACGATTTGCACCTTGCTTCACACATAACAGTAACAAATTTTACAATATTTAACACAACAATTTGTTCAAGAGAATTATAGTCTGTCCAAGCAAAGAAGCCTCTCTGACAAGATGGGAAAGTGACTCAAACTCGGTCAATATTGGTTCAAAAATTATCAATTTGATCTTAAATTGTAGGAACCAATTTGATCTACTTTTAAGACCACATTTATAAATCTTGAACAAAAATTGACCAAGCTGGGGTCATTTTCCCATCTTGCCAGAAGGTCTTCTTTGCTTGGACAGACTATAGTAAAAATGGTTTAGTGAAATCTATCTCTCAAGATTATTGTGGATTAGAGATTCTTCAGAGATTTCTTTGAACACAATACAATGGAAGGAGACAAAATATGTTTTATTTTGTTTGTTTTCCTTTCTGAGGGTGAAGCCCACATGGGCTCTCAAGTATTTTATAGATATATATATTTAAGAAAGTTTTCAAATGTCTAAAACTTCAATTATTCACTTTCATAAGTTCCAATCAATTTTTGACGCTAAAATTCACTTACTAAAAACTATAATTTACTACTTTCAGAAAGTAGTATAAAATTTATTGAATAGGTAGCCTACGATAACTGTTAACCACCAATTTTTTCATTAATATTACCAACACACATAAAACATTCATTTGATTATAAACATTATTATTATTATTATTATCATCATCATCAATATGTAGATTAAGAGGAAATAAATTTCCAGTAAACTTAACAATAGAAAAAAATAGGGATCTTGATAATATTGAACAATATAAAATATTTTAATGATTTTTGAGGATCTTGTAGATGCTGGAGGAAATTTTCAACATAAAGATATTGAGAGGAGAAATATCGGAGTAAAATATCCATCAGAATATCGGAATTTACAATATTACAGTTCCCTACAAAATGTAATTTTATATTTAAATGCTTTTTAATAGCTATGAAAATATTTCTTAAGAGTTTCAATAGAATTACACAATAAGCTTGCCCCAAATAGCTATATACTTTAAAAATATTATTGAAATTGAACACCACAAGAGCAAGCATTATATGTATGATATAAATTTAAGCTAATAGCTGAATGAATTCACACCAATATTAACATATTTAATTTTAAGACACAGGAATAGACATAGTCTACTTCGTTAAGTACCTACTCCAGAACCTCGGTGAATATAATTCAAAAATGTGTTTACACACAGAAATCACGGAAAAGGACTAGAAAATTTAATTATAGTGAAAACTCTAGATTGAAAAATAGTTATTGAATAATCTTGAATTTGATACTTTGATACAGTCCTCAAGGACTATACTAAATTGTACTAAATTGCTCAAACAATAAAAATTATTACAAAGCAACAAATATACAAAAAAATATATAGAGTTTTATTTCCAAGTGATAATAAATAGCATAGTGATAGTGATAGTTAATATAAAAAATGATAGTAAATAGTAAATATTGGAAAAAAACTAGAGATCACATTTGATTCAAAAGAATTGAAGAAAAAATGACACACCCTGTACTATAGCAATGTGTTAACTCTGACTCAACAAATAACAGGATTTAACAAATACCATGACTGACCTGGTTAAGTCTCATTTCATACACCACAATTTTTGGACGTCCGGTTTTATGTTTTCTTTTTAAATTTTACTAGATTGAACAGAGCTTGACAAACACATGATGCGTCTCAGCGCACATCATATGCTTGCCAAGCTTCATTCAATTTAGTAAGATTTATAAAAAACTGGACGTCTAGAATTGTAATGATTGAAACGGGGGTAATAAGACAATAAATGAATTGAACATTTTAAAGAAAAATAAATTATACAACTTTTTAATATTCTATCTCAGTTTTTGTAGTCTAAGTAAACTTCAAAAAATTCAACAATAAAAGGTTGATAAATATTATAAAGATTTATAATTTAACTATAATTATTGAATCAACAATAATAATATTTCAATTTCAACGAGGCTCCAGTGTTCATCTATACAGCGATTACTCTAAACATTTAGGCTCAATTATTAAAATTACTGATATAGGTCTCACAATTTTAGAACGTTGGATTTCAAATCCTAATAATCTCTAGCCGACTATAATTTCTGCTATCTAAAAATCTATTATAATATTATGATATTCTATTTCATTACTGGTCTTATGATCATTGAACAATATTTCAACCACAGTATGTGTCCACGATTCAATTTATTCCCGAAAAGATACAAAAGATGATACTTGTATCAAATTGAACAATTCAATTTCAAATCTATTTGAAAGATGTTGGATAATTTTTGAAACATAGTTTTTTTACATAAATTTAACATAACAGACACAAGTTTACATAGAAACATAACGTTTTCACTGTTTTCGATTGGTTCACTTAGTTAACCATTACTCTCTCTCTTTCAGCGAGTATTACTTTCTCTCATTACATCTCTTTTAGCGCGATTTTCTAATACAGCGCTTTGTGTATTTTCTCTTCATAAAATAAATAAAATCGTAGACGCAGTTTTTGGCGGCCATAATTAAAAAAATCCTACAGTTACTAATCATTAGACTATTGAGATTAGACCCCTGTCAACCTTACGGAGAGTTGTAATGACGCATTTTAAAACTGTCGTTTAAATTGAAACACTCTACGTGATCTACTAATATATACTAAAAACAGATTTGATAACAAGTTACAAGCGAAAACAATTGATTTTTAACTAGATTGACTCTTACTACTTTATAGTTCAAACTACTTTAAGCCGATATTACACGGTAATTATATAGTTATATGAAGTATGAAAAGAGATGGAAATATGTATTTGTATTTTTATCTCATTCCATGTGATTTACATAAATATGCCATACGAAATTATACTTTCATCTATTTAAAAAGATATGGAAATATGTATTTGTATTTTCATCTTATTCCATGTGATTTACATTGTATGACATAGAAATATACGAAATTATACTTTCATCTCTTTTCATATGATTTTACATTATAATAGAAATATTACCGTGTAATACCGGACTTAGTCTCATAGTGACACATCACGATTTTAGGGCGTTCGGTATTTTGCCGTCCCTTTTAATTTTATTACTATAGATTGATTAAAGCTTGGCAAATATACATTATGTATTATTTGTATAATGTGCATAAAGACACATCAAATTTTTGCCAAGTTCTGTTCAACCTAGAAAAATTTATAGGGACGGCAAATAAACGGACTTTAAAAAAATGCGGTGTGTGAAATGGAGAAGTTGAACAGTTATTACCGTATAGTCTTTGTAGCCAGTTCCATTCAGATTTTGATCGATAGATTTTATAACAAGAATTCATAATAAGAAATCAATTTCCAACTACATTATAGCATTGACTATGGATATAAGACTTATATCCATAGTCAATGATTATAGTCAGTCCAAGCAAAGAAGACCCTCTGGCAAGATGAGAAAATGACTCCAGCTCCGTCAATATTGGTTCAAAAATTAATGGTCTGGTCCCAAACGTAGGAAACATTCTGATCTACAATTTGAGACCAAATCAATATTTTTTGAACCAATATTGACCGACCTGGAGTCATTTTCTCATCTCGCCATAGGGTCTTCTTTGCTTTGACAGACTATAGCTGAAGCTACTTGATAGATGAGATCAGTTCGATCGTATAGGAGTCAAATCCTGATCGATAGTTGATCGATAGTCAGTCCAAGCAAAGAAGACATTCTGGCAAGATGGGAAAATGACTCAAGCTCGGTCAATTTTGGTTAAAAAATCATCAATTTGATCTCAAATTGTGATAAAAAATTTGATCCACTACTAAGACTACATTTATAATTCTTGAACAAATATTGACCAAGCTTGAGACATTTTCCTATCTTGCCAGAATGTGCTTTAGCTAGAACAGACCTTAACAATTCTTCAACAGATTTGATAACAAGATTATACAAAACAATCAATTTTCAACTAATTTCCTCTAACTAATCGATATATTTGAGACCAGTTTGATCATATTTTGGGAGCAGTAATTTCCAATTCCTGATCAACAGCTAAAAACAATTCTGCGACAGATTTGATAACAAGATTCTAATAAACAATCGATTTCCTCTAACTAATCGATCTATGAGATCAGTTTAATCATACTTTGGGAGCGATAATCGCCGACTGCATGTCGAAAGAGTGCTCATCGGGATGAAGCGCGTATTCCTCGTTCAAGTGGTCCTGTACTCGGAGCGCTCCCAAGTAGTCGATGCCAATAATCTGAACTTGTTTCGACGATCCGTCGGCACCTATCACGGTTGCTTCTGCATTGCTGCAAATCACACAACATATTATTCGAATGATATTCATTTACTAATGACCTAAATAGAACAAACAAATTTATTACGGTGACAGTAAGGTAAAAAAGTATCATTTTCACTATCGGCACAAGTAAGAACTTGTGCGCATGTAGTGAGTCACACATGAAATGAGCTCAAACTAAAGATGACAACTATAGAGTATGGTAACACAAAATATATTTGATGCCAAATATATTAGGATTAAAGAAACAAAACAGGAAAAAAACAATTTTGAAAAGTAGACCAAGAAAACAAAAATAGATTTGAAATTCAAAAATGCACAAAAGAATGCTAATTGAGACTTAAAACATTATAGAGGAGACAGGCTTATATAATTATTATGCAGGCTTAAGCCCTAACTATTCCTTTCCCGATTTGGATTAAGATAATTGGATATGTTTCAAAAGACAAGTGTGCTGAATTATTAGAAAGAAGTTTTTTATTTCGTCACAAGTGATAGAATAGTCTGTCCAAACAAAGAAGACATTTTGGCAAGATGTGAAAATGACTCAAGCTCGGTCGATATTCGTTTAAAAAAATATGAATTTGGCCTTAAATTGTAGAGCAGAATGTTTTCCACAATTTGAGACCAAATAAATAGTTTTAGAAAAAATATTGACCGAGCTGAAATCATTTTCCCATCTTTCCAGAATGCCTTCTTTGCTTGGACAGAGTATATGTATATCTATACAAATCTATCTCCAATATTATCCAAATCTTCTCCAATTTCAAGCTGTATGTATACAGTTCAATCTCATTTGAAAAAATTGTTTTTTGATGAAATGAACGTGCTTTTTATTAGGAGAAGTTAGGACCAAGAAGTATTTTCTACTAACAGACCAATCAACAGGTTACGTGTAAGAGAGGACCTATGAGTCCTAATTTCGCCTTGTAAATAGTCAATAAATAAATAAATGAACCTCTAATAGAATAATTTCAATTTTCTAATCAACCTCTTTCCAAGAAAATGTCGAATGAAACGACCGATTTCAAATACCGTACCTATTATAACATTAATGAAACGTATGTCAGTTCACGATTGTTATAATACATTAGCTATTTATTTGCTACATAAGAAATTATAATTGAAAACACAAAGTTAAGCAAGAAACTCAATCATCATATGAACATAGAATAAAAGTTTGTTAATCCAGTTAACACAATATAATAGTCTGTCCAAGCAAAGAAGACATTCTGGCAAGATGGGTGGAAATGACTCAAGCTCGATCAATATTGGTTCAAAAATTATAAAATTGGTCAAAAATTGTAGATCAGAATGTTCCTACAATTTTAGACCAAATTATAATTTTCGAACCCGCATTGGCCGAACTGGAGTTATTTTCCCATCTTACCAGAATGTCTTCTATGATTGGACAGATTATAATATTATTATTATTATTTAGCGTATGGCTTTTAATAGTGGGGAGACCCAAGGGTTGTTCCACTCCGCCAGACAACCTCATTTTCCACAAATGGAGACATGAGTTATAGTTCTTATAATATAAGTATTGATATAATATATTGATTATAATATATATTGATTATAATATTACTGTATATAGACACTACTTGCAAAACCGTAGTTTGTTTGCTGGCAGCAAGCATTTTCAATGAGAGAAGTTTAATACATAAATAAATGAATACAGTTGGGATGAACATGAATGTGAGTGAAAATAAAAAGTTATATTATTATTTAGCGTATAACTCTCAATAGTGGGGAGACTGAAGGGTTGTTCCACTGTTTTTCATAATTGTAAGATTTGTTTAAAAATTTTGGCAATCAATCTTCCTTTCTTGCCATTTAACCATGTTTTACCTGGATTGCACATGGAGAATCATGTAGGTTATAGGTAGTTTAACAAGTATCTATATTAGTAAATAAATAAAAAATTAATCGCTATGAAGTCTGTCTAAGCAAAGAAGACCCTCTGGCAAGATGGGAAAATGACTCCAGCTTGGTCAATATTTGCTCAAGAATTATAAATGTGGTCTTAATAGTAGATCAAATTGTTTCCTACAATTTGAGATCAAATTGATAATTTTTGAACAAATATTGACCGAGCTAGACTCATCCTCCCATCTCGCCAGAATGTCTTCTTTGCTTGAACAGACTCTATACCAACCTGTGTAACCAGTACTTGTAGTACACTGCAATGACGTCATCAATCTGTCCGTTCTGCGCCATTTCAACGAGGCGTTCCAGTTCCGTGAACGTAATCGCGAACAGCTTCTCATGCGACAGGGGCTCAACTTTAGCGCCAGTCTTCTTATTTAGTTCGGCGATCATGTCATTGACACAGGTGGTCGGCTCTTTGTTGGCCAGGTTCAGTCCTAGGCTCAGGTTGCAAATGCCCAGACGGTTGTGAACCACGCAACGCAGGGTGGACGCTGTAAGTCGAAAATAACTTCATTATAATATATATTCAGGAGGAATGTGCAGACTACATACTTAAATACTTCTCAAGTTCATTCCTTAAGGTTGAGTGGTAGAAAGGACTTCCTAGTCCTAACTCCGCCTAATAAAGGATATTTTTTTCCATTCCTTACACCCAGTATAGAAAACGTTTCATAGGACATGCCTCCAAAAATGATTATCTTGTTACCGACGTTGACGTTGCAAGACAGGTTATTGCACTGAGAGGTGGGTCGGCACCTGGTAATGATCAAGTCCCGACCTCTTTCTTAAAGGTCAATATCAACATAATCCTTAAACCTTTGAGTTTGACCAATGGAATTTTTTAATATTTATAAGATTGCCAAATTTTTTTCACACTATAGTACAGGATCCTAGTCTGGCAAAAATAATTGACGGTCTGACTACTAACAGCTTTTGCAAGATTCTGGACAGAATAGCAAAAGAACAACTTTAAACTTATTTGTAGGTGAATAATAATAATCTAACAGAATGTCAATATGGATATATATTTTCAGAAATGACAAATGTGCTTCTGATGTCATGTTTGATTTCAGCAGATATCTGAATGATTCTCTTTCAGGAAATAAGACAGCTTTTATGTTATTTCTTTATCTTAAGAAGCATTTGCTAAGCCTAAATGATGACTTTGAAATCAAGAGACACAATGGATGCTTTACATCAGCTAGGAAACCACCAAAATTTTGATGGCAGCTATACAAGTGTAGAATGTGCTTTACTAATAATTGTAGGATATTCAGATTTTCACTTTCATGTCTTATGGTTGGTTTAGATGTTTTCAGTAATAAGTAATTTTCGATAAAATTTGTCATAATTGCCCTAACTAAATTTCGACTTGAAATATATCCTCCCAATTCGATTTCTACTTCCAATTATTATTTTTAACGAGTTTCACAGTTCTTACTTATAGTCTGTCCAAGCAAAGAAGACATTCTGGCAAGATGGGAAAATGAATCCAGTATGGGATCAATATTGGTTCAAAAATTATAAATTTTTAATAATTACAAAAATTATAAATTATAATATAATTAAATAGAATAGACAATTTCCTTGACCGAGCTGGAGTCATTATCCCCATCTTGCTAGAATGTCTTCTTTGATTGGACAGACTCTACTTATAAGTAATTTTGGTAAAATTAACACAATTTCGAAAAGTTTCAACAAGTTTCAATTTGAAATGTATCCTGCTCACCTCCAATCTTCAGCGACCTGCCGGCATAAATATCATTCGGCCATTTCAGACACACGTCCAGACTCTCCAAGCCCGGTAACGAGCAGATGGCCGACACCGTGGCAATAGTGACCAGTTGCTGGAGCAAGGTTAGGTTTTGACCCAAAATGGAGTCGACCGGAATGTGTAGTTGTATTGAGAAGGTGGCACAGCCGTCGGGACTCAGCCACGAGTTGCTGATGCCTTCAGTCTGGGTGTAGGGAATGACAGCCAGGCCGTGGGCAAGCTTGCGACCGTCCAGTAGAAGGGCGGCCGAGACCATTACCTGAGCGAAAGAAGAGTTTTATCTTAGAGAAACTAGTAGAGTAGATATATAGATATAATCATTCCTCTTATGTCATTACATATATACCTTATATCATTCCTCTATTTCTACTATTAATTAATTTCATGGTTTGATCCATGTAACTAATATATAATATGAATATACAGTAATTTAATATAATATAGCTAAAATATAATATGGTTTATTTTGATTGAAAATCAAGTTCAAAGTGAGGTTCACCAAATGATCTTCTCTAGTCGATAATCCAGAATAATAGATACAATTTGCTTCAGTAAAACTGCCGAAACCATAACCTGAATTGATTAATTATTTTCCTTCTTCTGTCTCCATCCTACTTGAACTAGTAATTATAATTATAAAAATTACGTTATTAATTTCTAATTCAACCACAGTACTCAAAATTTATTTGCTGTTGATTATAATTATAATGAAAATTTCGCTTAATGCTACGAGCAACTTGAAAGAGAAGTACCTTTTATTTATCAATCAGGTATCTGTCCTTTCAAAATTAATACTCAAATTAACGAAACAGTGTCATTGCCAAGATTCTGATACAAAATTTAAGACCAATTGTATAATTTTTGAACAAATATTGACCGAGCTGGAGTCATTTTTCCATCTCGGACTGACCATACAACACCATAATATCCATTTATTTAACACCATCTTACATAATCATTTATAAGCATACACTTTTATCCCTTATAAATTTTTCCATTCAATTTCAATACCTTGGAATAGATGACCAGTCGGCCCAGCTTCTTCGTGTTGAGGTTTTCAAAGTAGATGACGGTTGAGAAGGAGTCGGGGCAGGCGTACATGAGGACGGGCATGAAGGTGGGGGACGCCTCGGGAGGTGACGTCACACTCTTGCCGCAAAACTTCACTGAAATCTCGGCCAGTTTCAGGGTGTTGCTGTCGTCCATACTACCTGCAATGCAATCGAATAACTTCAATATAATACATCAACTTATTACTATTACTATTATTTATTTATTTTTTATTAATCTAACTATATTATATTAATTATATAATATTAATTAAAAGTATGTTCCGAAAAGAACTGATTCTAATAACACCACGGTATTCGAGCTACAACAAACAGAAAATTTCATTAGCAAAACTACGAATTCTCATTAGTTTCCTACAATCCATTTTACTTTTTCATGATTTTTCACCATATCTCGATAATGGATGAATACTACCCTATTACCCTATAAAATTTGGCATGCTAAAGTACTTGTACGAAGTCTTTAAAATAGTAATCTCAAAATTCTCAATTTTTAAAATGGCTGTCGACTGAAATTTTAATTTTGAATTTACTGTTAGAAATAATGGTTTTACGAAATTATTAACAAAAATGTAGAGCTTTAAATTTGAAGAGAATGGTGGCTGATTAGTCAAAATTCAATAATAAATTACGAGACACAGTTTTTTCTATAGAACCATTCCACTATGAATATCGTTAGTCAGTTTTGTCGGGTGTGAATTTATCATTTATTTGCGAGAAAAAAATAAATCACAATTTACGATAATAAAGATTAAAATCGTCATATTTCAAATATTTATAATCAAATTTGTACGAATCATGCACCATTTTCTTCAAAATTTAAAGATATAGTTTTTAATATTATTCTCTTTAGGACTGCCGTACCCTGTTTCATTGAGGACACTGCTCCATCAATGTAATTTTTGCCTATTTTGAGCCTATGAATTTCTATGTACAATATATACTTTCAGAGACAACATTTCACTTAATCAATGTCTTAAACCCACGAATATTTCAGGAAAACTCAGGACTAAAACCATCACGTACCCTCGTGAATATCTTTTGAATATCTCTAAATAAATCATATCATTTTTATCAAAACACTATACTTGTCGACCTACCTTTCAACGACTCCATAAACTCGAGTTTGAGTTCGTGCGTACCAAGAAAGTAGGCGGGAGTGTACTTGGGATCTGGACCCTGCTTGCCGCACTTCAGGCCCAGATGCGTCGATAGCAGATCTATCAGAATCTCGACGCGCGCCTTATCGCTGTTGCGTAGTGCCTACAAACAGAATAAAATTTATGAATGAAAATTAAATCGAGAATCTAAATTTACAACTTCCTTTCATTATCATTAGCGTATGGCTTCAATAGCCTTTAATACTCTTTCCATAGTTTATTCTTTACAAATCAATTTATTTTACTATACAAACAATCCTCCTTTATCTGACCTTCTGAACAATTTACCTCTTCATATATTTACTGAATGGATTTAGAAGTGGAGAGTAACCGGAATAAGGTAGGTTTCCAAAATGATGTGCCCTTTATCACAGCGATTTATTTTTGTTAAAAGTGGAACGAAATAAGCCAGAAGGTACAAGCAAACTTAAAGCTTCATCGCTAATACTATTCAATTACAATTATAGTCTTTATAATCTGTCCAAGCAAAGGAGACATTCTGGCAAGATGAGAAAAAGACTCCAGTTCAGTCAATATATTGGTTAAAAAATTATAAACTTGGTTTCAAATTGTAGTAAACATTCTGGTCTACAATTTAAGATCAAATTTATAATTTTAGAACCAATAGTGACTGAACTGGAGTCATTATCCTATCTTGCCAGAATGTCTTCTTTGCTTGAACAGATTATAACTATCGATCAGGAATTGGCTCCAAAAGTACGATCGAACTGATCTCATCAAGTAGCTTCAGCTTTAGTCTGTCCAAGCAAAGAAGACCCTCTGGCGAGATGAGAAAATGACTCCAGGTCGGTCAATATTGGTTCAAAAAATATTGATTTGGTCTCAAATTGTAGATCAGAAAATTTCCTACGATTGGGACCAAATCAATAATAATTTTTGAACCAATATTGACGTAGCTGGAGTCATTTTATCATCTTGCCAGAGGGTCTTCTTTGCTTGGACAGACTATACACACCGCCCAAGAGATACTATACACACCGCTTACCTTGTGTTTACTCTCATCGTTCTCGTACTGCATGGGGTCCACTTCTAAATGCACCTGCGAGAAAATGATCTTGCCCCCATTCTGAGTGGTGGCCAGTATCAGGCTGGGCGTTTGCCATGTTTCTTCTGCGCCCAGTACCTGAAATAATGAATCGATTGAATGTAATTACCTGGAAACTCAACAGTTGCAAGCGATGTGAACAGAAAATTTTTATGAAAAATGGAAGAAGAGGTATGACATTTGGGTGGCTCGTTGGAGGAGTGATAAAGCGCCGGTCTGATAACCAGGTGGACCCTGGTTCAAGTCCCAAGCGGGAACAGTTTTTTGACCACAGCACAATCACATAAATACGGCCACCCCGTCTTTCGGAGGAGACGATAAGCCGTCGGTCCCGACTACCTCAAAGTAGTCGTCATCTATCATCCATATCATTACCCACGCACAAGCCCATGTGGGCTTCACCCTCATAACAATAACAACAATTTGAAGGAATTGAATAAATACTGACCAAGAAAATTCATATATAATATATTATACCAATTAGAAAATATGTACAATTCTCTAACAATCAATTATTTCTTAAATGGAAGTCAAATTTTCCAATCAAACAGTACTTTGGTAGAAATCAATAATATTTCATGACAATGTCATAAAAAATGGGTGTTTTGGCGCATTATAAGCTGCCAGTCCCTACTACCTAAAACGTGGTTGTCATCATATCTCATAAGCATTCATCTCATTCCCACGCACAAGCCTATGAGCTCATGAAGACCTCAGAAAACAAAAAATAGTCTTACCTTCACATCCAGTGTATGCTGCTTTTTGTCTGTGTCCTGGATTTCAACACTGTTTGGTATACCGCTGCGTATACTGTAAAAACAAAGTGATACATTCTATGTTTGAATCTTTGCAAACTATAATTTAAATTCCATTTTAAAAAGTTTCTAAGAGATTTCAAGTTTTAAATAACTAAAAATTTTGAATCTTTATTACTTAGGCCTATCTATTTAGGTAAGGTTATTTATTTATTATTATTTTATATAAATAGATAAATGACTTCTTCAACTGCATATATTTACCAATGTACTAAAATTAAAAACAATAATTATAGAAATAAATGAAATTGTAACAATAATTCGAATCCCCATTTATAGCTATATAAATAGACAAAGAACTTCTACAACTGCAGTTATTGACCAATGTACTAAATAGCATTCGAGTTCCGTTAAATTAAACTGTTGTTAGAAAAACATTTATGTAGCAATAAATGGAGATTCAAATTAATAATAATTATTATCCAGCAGTTGGTATACTGCACTGGCGGCTCGTAGACACGAAACAGGTGAAGTGCTCGTATCTTTTACTGTACAGCACTTCACCTATTTCGTAGGCACGAGCCGCCAGTGGTGTACTGCAATATCTAATAATTTTTTCATCTCTGAAATAAAATTGATTTTGACCCACCTCTGCTCATCCTGCGAGAACTTAGCGGGAGTCGGACTCGGCTGATAGCAGAATATGTGATGCATCAAACTCACATGCTTCCAACTCGAATAGGAGAACGTAACCAATTCATCAGGCCTAACTTCAGCCGTCCTAAACAGCGGCAGAAAGGTTCCCAACAGATCGGAGCAGAGACAGAGCAGCCGTCCGCGCCCCTTCAGCACATGGCTCACTAGGCGCGGCACCAGGGTGGAAGGCACACTGCCCGAAATCACCACCAGGCTGGCTTGCGTTTGCCAAGGGGTGGTCAGCATCTGGGTCAGCGTCAGGGGGTACACTGTGTATCTGCAAAAGGAAACATACACACACTCTCAATTTATTGTATGCCGTTACGCAGAAAGGAACCAGCCATTTGGATAATTTAGAGGATTATTCAAATAATAATTGAATAGTGAAGAGCATGAGCCTGTGGGTTAAGTGGAGAAGAGGGCTCTTGTGCCTCAACTTCGCCCATATCACTTGTGCATTTTACTAAGCGGAAAATAAAGGCATCTATCTATCTAGTGAGATTGTGTGCTCGTCTCTCTGAATAAATATTTAGATATTCTATTTTTGTGAAAGTATGTGTGCTTTCAATATCATAACTTAAGGATAATTAGATACATAAAAAACTATAATTTCCCGTTTTATGAAATTATATGAGTTGGTAAATTTCTGCATAACAACACCCTTTTTTCATTGGAATTTTAGCATAGAGGAATGATATAAATTAGTAGATACTCCACTAATTTCTCTATGATACTATTAGAAACCAGATTTTCTGTTTCCTGTTTTATGCATAACTATAATCTATGAAGTACAGGGTGGCGCAGAGAAACGGGAAATTTTGAAATAACCATAATAGACCAACGAAAATTTTACAAAACATTTTTAATGCTGAAAATATGTTCGTCAAGAAGGAATTTAGAAATAACTTAAAAACACATCTGTTAAGTGTTGTCCATTGCACCTAACACATTCATTCAATCGATTTTGGAGACTGAAAAGTAACATTCCCAAGCGGCTCGAGCTGCCCGGCTCCAAATTCGCTGCTCGAGCTGCCCGGCTGTAGCTGCGCTGCTCTAGCCATCACAACACTATTCACATAACTATATTATAAATGTTCACTATGTTATTAGGGCAATAAATGTGTAATAATTCAATAAAATAGTGAAATTCACCCTTCTCAAGTTATTTCGAATTGAGTTAGTCTTGATTTATTATACATTAGTAGCCATAATGAAATAGTGAACATTTATAATATAGTTAAGTGAATAGAGTCGTGATTGCTAGAGCAGCGCAGCTACAGCCGGGCAACTCGAGCAGCGAATTTGGAGCCGAGCAGCTCGAGCCGCTTGGGAATGTTACTTTTTAGTCTTCAAAATCGATTGAATGAATGTGTTAGGCGCAATGGACAACACTTAACAAGAGTGTTTTTTTCAAGTGATTTCCTAAAAATTCCCTTCTTGACGAACATATTTTCAGCATTAAAAATGTTTTGTAAAATTTTCGTTGGTCTATTATGGTTATTTCAAAATTTCCCGTTTCTCTGCGCCACCCTGTATAATCTATGTAGTAGATACAATCTATGTGTAATTGGTAATCAGTAAGTTATCAGAATAATACAATCAACTGAAAAAATCGGAAATATCAGCTAATATTGATAAAAGTTGAAAATCTGCAGAAAGGAACCAGACCAGAAAGGAACCAGAATCTTGTTAAAAGTAGTTTACAGAGAGGAGCCAAGCCGCTTGGTTCCGTTCTCCATTACTAAAATCTCTGATTAATTGAAAAAAAGTTGGTTCACGTGATTTTCATTTTTAAAAAAGTTACTTATGGGTTTGACACATTCTTCACAACACAAATATTAGTTCTATCATCAAGTTTTAACACATAAGTTTTGAATACGTCCAATTTATAACATGGTTGAAAAAAAAAACAGAAAGTATAATAACGCCAAAAAATCATGTAAATGTTTCATGAAAATCAGGCAACTAGGTATTAGCCACTCGGTAAGAGAGGTTCCTTTGTAATAGCGAAGTTAAGTCACAAACACTGTGGACCGCTCTTCGATTGGTGACCAGTATTTGGCCAAGTACACATTGGCGAGGTGGAACCTACCACCCGTAAGGATCTCCCCACCATTAAAAGCCATAAGAATGTATATTATTATTAGGTATACCAACCTCTGTTTGTGTAAAATCGATGCTAGTGTCATCTTGACACTCTCAACCGACACAGAGCTCTCTGAGTAGATGAAGACATTGGGTGGTGATTCGCTGCTAGACTTTTGATGCGGGATGACAACGCGCTGCTGAATGTTGGAACACACTGACGCCGTGCTCATCGATCCTATCGAACATACTGAGCCGCTTCTTCCCTCCAACAAACTGAAAACAAACATACTCGTAGAATAATTCTAAAATTCTCAAATTTAGTATAAATCGACCATTGTTCCCCGAGAAGAATGAAAAACACTATCGCATTATTGATAATAAATACGATTAATCCAGATGATGTGATGTATAATCAAGTATAAATTTAGATACATTATCATTATAAAATTATAGTTAACTGTATTGTAATAGAACTCGAATACTTTATATTTTTCAAGAATAAAATTGTTACTTGATAATTATTAATATTAGGCTTCAAAAGGTGTTCTACCTCACCGACACTGTAATTTAGATTCGGAAAAATTCTTTCAACTTTCGAAAGTCTGAAAACACTAAAACACAGTCTGTCGAAACCACTATACCAAGACTGGAAAATTTGGAATTTAAAAGAATTTAGAGCATGAAATTTTAACGTGTTACAGTTTACATTTAACGTGGCGCACTCGCACAATCACTCAAAGTCCTACATGAATTCGGAGGAGACAATAAGCCGTCGGTCCCAGCTACCTAGAAAGTGGTTGTCATCTCACTCTCAACATCATTATCCATCTTATTACCCACGCACAAGCCTCAGCCTCAGCCTCAGAAGCCAGGGCTTCAGCCTCAGAAAACAAACAAAACAAAACCTATTTCATCTCCTTCTACGGTATTGTGTTCAAAGAACTCTCTGAAGAACCTCTTATCCACAATAATCTTGAAAGATAGGTTTCACTAAACCTTATTAATAATCTTGAACAAATTGTTGTGTTGAATATTGTAAAAACTATTACTGTTATGTGTTTCATTTTTGCTTGTTACAACTTTTCGTGTTACTTGATAATAATAATTGTAAAAAAACAATTTTGTTTATTATCAAGTAACACGAAAAAATTGAAAAAATCATTGTATTGTGTATTGTAAAATACATAATTGAAAAATGAAATCTGATTTGAAACCAACCTCTTTCTGAGCGGAGAAGCAGCCACCAGCGTGTCGTTGCTCAACCGGGACATCGAACCGAAACTGGACACTGACGCCGCCGAAGACGGATCCACCGAATTGCTACCCAACTGCACGGACATGCTGACGGATGGCGACAAAGGCTGCCCACTGCACGCACCCTCGCCGACAATCTGCGACAGTTTTTCCCCGTCCACGGCCGACAACTGCAGCGACAGACTCTGACTGGGTGAAGACGCGACGGCGATCGGCGATGGACCGCGGACTAGCACTGAGCCTCTGTACGAATAGAAGGTTACAATGTGAGGTATTAAACGTTGAAAGGTATAAACTATTTTCTAGTCAAGGATTGGAAGAAATCAACTAAATGTACAAGTCTCGGAGCTCAATCTATCTACTTCAAGAAAAAATTACCAACATTTTTCAATAGTTAGTATAAAAAGATGTAGACAGAAGACATCCTTCTACAGATTAGTGTTTTGTCACCTGATTTATAAAGATGAAAAGAGACAATATTAAAAATGTACAAGACATTTGTAAGTACATTTTACGAATAAGATTGATGATTGATTGATCCAGGTTCTATGATTATTTTATTATTTTTGATTACTTTCTTTAGTTTTTATGTGTAGCCTATTGTTCAAATGGAGCAGTAATTTTTTCTGCCCAAAAACGCAAACAGGTTTCTGTAACCTTTGGGATTATTTTCCATAGTACTGTAATGATTTTTGTATTGTTTTTTTAGGTTATGATAACTTACTAAGTAAGTGTTTTTTTTAATTGTTTTTAATTCGTTAAAATGGAAATAAACTATTATTATGTAGACTATTTTAGTTACACTTAACTAAATAATTATTCATTATAATAGCAGATAATTAACAGATAATTATTCAAGAGATTATATGACACATAATAGTTGAAAATTCATTCGTGATTTCGTAAGTTCATTGAATACTGAAATATACATTTTTTGATGAGCTGATGTATTTCAAAAAGGATTAGAGGAAAATTCACTCAAAAAGGATTAGAGGAAAATTTACTCATCTATCATTTTTCTTTGATTAATAGATTATAATAATCATTGTAACTTACTTTTGTCCCTCGATAGAAACCGGATCCTGAGTTTTGACAGCTTTCACCGCTGCCTGACTGAAGTTGCGCAGCACCATCACATGAGAATGCCACTGGGGAGCTGTCATCCATCGGCGCGATATACCTTCAATATCAAATCAAATATTTATTTATTCATTCTACAGAAACAAGTAAACTTATTTGTTAAAAACACAGACCATTGTCGAAAACGTCTTTATACCAAATTTCGATGGATAAGTTCGAAACTATAAAAAAAGGTTATATTTTATCGCAACACTTCAATCAAGAATTTATAGTCCAGGAGAAATACCGTATTATACAAATTTTGAATTTATATGAACAAAATCAGTCGTAAACAATGAACTCCGTATTCACAACTCAATTTATTGCTAACAGGAGTACAGCTGACGCCATAAGTTAGGCGGTATTGCCTGTCTATTGTTCGTGAATTAAGCTTAAGCTGATTTTAAAACTGACCATAAAATTATTTTAAAACTTATTAAAAAACTTTTTTAATAGAATATTTTTCAACTTACATTTCTTTAGTTAAGTAGGTAAGTTTCAACATGAAGTTTGGTCGTTTTCAGACTGAACAACAGTGGAATGAGAATAATGCCAAGTTTACACCGGTATGTTAATAACTTTTTGAATAACGTATTATTAAATAGACTTATATATTATACAGCTCATTATATAAAAGTTATTAACAAATGTCAGGTGTAAATGTGGCTTAATAAAGTGGACTCTTTGTGGTCGAAAGGGGTGAAGTACTTTCTAGTCATAAATCCGAATAATAAACTAATGGACTATTTTAATTACCTGTTGAGTAGTTGTGAAGGTGATAATATTGTACTCGTTGCCCATATTAAATGAAAAGATAATATTGAATGAAAATATATTATTAAATGAAAAGATAAAATAGTGTTAAACCATAGGTTTATTAAAAATCGAGATACCGGTTTCGGTTGCTACACTATTACCAATCTCTGGTAAACTCTGGTAATAGTTTATGGTAAAAAGTTTATGGTCTACCAGATATTGATAATAGTATAGCAACCAAAACTGGTATCTCTATTTTATATAAACCTATGATTTTAAAATATCTTGTATTTTAATTAAAAATACAATTAGGCTTACCTAGTTTCTTAGTCGCCGATTTTGGAAGATTCTCCCAGTCGGTGTTTAGAAAAAAGCATGGAGTCCCTGTTACTTCTACAGCTGAAAAAGCAAAGAAGATAATTAAACGTTTTGACAAGGGATATTTTTTACTCTCTTTGAATCACCCTAAAGATACAGGGTAAGTCTTGAGAAACTTCTTAAAGGAACTATAACTCATGTCTCCGTTGGTGGAAAATGAGGTTATCTGGCGAAGTGGAACAACCCTTGGGTCTCACCACTATTAAAAGCCATACGCTAAATAAAAATGAATAACCCTATAGATACAGAAATTAATGGAGTAATGGAATATTACATTGGGAACTTACTATAGATGCGGCACTGAATAAGTCGTATTAGATGAAATCAGAATAGAAGAAAGGGAATACACTTGAAGCATGCTTCAACAATTGGATTATCTACATTCGATCTTTCAAATACAAAGAAAGTTGGATACACGTTTTTGGATACTTGCTGACTAACAACAAATCTCATACGAACAAATTTCAGGGAACATCAAATTCAGCTCATTCACTTCGTGGAAGCTCCTAGATTAAAATGGATTAATTATATATGTATGTATGTATGTATGTATGTATGTATGTATGTATGTATGTATATGAAAAATTATACAATGCTAATGGTGTACCGTAATGAAAATTATACAATTTAAAACATCTCGTTCTGCGCACAATGGCTGCATCACAGCGGATTCTGATAATAATGTAAAAAAACTGTAGACGTGGTCAATTATTATCAGTCCAGGGCCTTTAGCAGAGTGAATAAGACAAACTCACAGATTATTTTATTTTTTTCAATGCATCAACTAAAAATTACAGGCCACCTGCTTGAAATACTTGAAAGAAGTCTAAAACTTGTTGAGTAGTTGTGAATGTTATATTTTGGTACTTATCTATTATTGAATGAAAATAAAAATATATTGTCAAACCACAAATTTAATTCATAAATTCCGGAACCTCCGAAATAAATAATTATGTAATTTGACGATTTTTTGTCTTCTCATTTAATGGAAGTACTGTACACAAATTAAAAAAATATATATCAACTCACATTGTATGCGTACTATTTCGAGGCCACTTGAAATGTGTATTGTGTTAAGCATGAATCCAGCCATGAGACGCGCCAGGTGATCTTCATCGGTTTCAAGCAAGAGAGAGAACGATTCACCCGCATGCCACGCCTTGGCTGCTCCGAACTCTTCAATCTGACAAATTAAAATTCATTTAAATACATTGATTTCAAGAGGAAATACTATGCTATAAATTATTATCCACTTTTAATGTACTGTATTTTCATTTTTGTGGAGATCCACAGCATCAAGCAGAACTCCATAAACAATTTATTCATTCATAATTAAATTTGAACAGTAAATGTTGTGGAACCCATCATGAAAGAAACTTGAGGTGATGTCACAATTCCACTTAGCGATGAAGCATCAACTCACTCAAGTAAGTGAAAATCTGATGTACCAAGACAATATCACTTTTTATTATTAATCTATAAGTGAATCATTTGAAGTGAGCAATTATTAATATATTCATCTACTTTATTTGACAGGAATGGATACAGCAAAGTTGGTTCTAAATAGCTGGGAATAAACTGGAAATAGGAGGACTAATGCGTGATTTCCCATTCAATTTAGTAGGGATGATGTTGAAAATGACATGATCATGCTCATTGTTAGTGAGCTGATAGGACTGTCAGAATAAACTGGAAATAGGAGGACTAATGCGTATTTTCCCATTCAATTCAGTAAAATATTGTTGGAAATGCCAAAACATGATCATTAATTATAACAGAGCATGCTCATTGTTAGGTGAGCTGATACGACTGTCAGATTGACATGTGCCTCTCACAGCAGGGCTAGTTCTACATAGCTAGAAATAAACTGGAAATGGGAGGACTATGGGTATTTTCTTATTCAATTTACTAAAAATATTGTTGAAGATGCCAAAAACATGATAAATTTATTGTTACAGAGCATGACATGCTCATTATTATGTGAGTTGACACGACTGTCAGATTGTCATGTGCCTTTCACAGTAGGAATAGTTCTATGTAGCTGGGAATAAACTGGAAATAAGAGAACTAATGCGTACTATTTTCTCATTCAATTTACTGAAAATATTATTGAAGATGCCAAAAATATGATAATTTTATTGTTACAGAGCATGCTATGCTCATTGTTAGGTGAGCTGACACGACTCACATCCTCTCACAGCGGGGATAGTTCTACATATCTTGCAATAAACTGCAAATGGGAGGAATAATGGGCATTTTCTCATTCAATTTAGTAAAAATATTTTTGAAGACGCCATAAAATTAAAATATTACCTTTACAGAGCATGCTATGCTCATTGTTAGGTGAGCTGATACAACTTCCAGACTGACATGTGTCTCACACAGCAGGGATAGATGTGCATAGCTGGAAGTATGACCAAAAAGTCTTTTGTCAAATTTAGATGAATAAAAGGCCTAAGCCCTATTTCTAGTTGTAATACTCACATGAAACGAATAGGCCTGCTTTTCGAATGCACAAAACTCTGCTTCAAACAGTAGATGCACTCTGCTGGAAGCTGATAGCGGCGACTGTAGACAATTCTTCAGCGGAATGGGAAAAGTGGTTTTTCCACCAGGAACACTAATCCAGTCGCTGATATCCACTACAGGCTGCGTTAAACAGTGCCACAATAAACGTTAGCGTCTGCAAATCAAATCTCAAACATTTCAAATCGAATCAAACTTTATTACCTCAAAGTATAATACAAAAACAATATATTTTAATTCACTTGAAAAATTATAAGGTACAAATAATAATAATGTTGTAATTTCTTAAGGGTGGATGGTAGTAGACGGCCAACTGCCGAACAGCAGAATTATGTCCCATGGAGAACAATGTAATTTATCTAAAATGGGAATGTAATATAATAAGGATAACAGAATGAATGGGTTGCCGAAATAAAATCACGAAACTTAAAAATTTATTGGAGTTAATGAGGGACGTATACTGTGGGGGTAAAAAAATAGCATAATATAAGTCTGGAAATGTAAAACATCAGAATTTAATATTCATTTTATACACCTGGTGCCAAAAATTGAGGTGGTTGATGTATGATTGCTATTAATGCTCAGCTCTGTCAGGATAGTCTGAAGCAGTCTTCAAGAGCAGTATAAGTATAGCAGAGTTCGCTCTCATTACAATATACTCCCGCAGACAGCTCGCCGACTGTCCTGACAGACCTGGGAATTAATAAAATTATTCACCAACCGCCTCAATATTGTTGGCACCAGCAGTTTTAGGTGGAGACTATCTAGAGTAGTGAGGTATTACAAGGCAAACACATAAAATCGAAGGAAACGAGAAACTAAAACATCAAAGTAATAAGTATGGTCTGTCGAAGCAAAGAAGACCCTCCGGCAAGATAAGAAAATGACTCAAGCTCGGTCAATATTTGTTCAAAAATAATCAATTTGATCTCAAATTGTAGGAAACAATTTTATCCACTATTAAGACTACATTATTATAATTCTTGAACAAATATTGACCAAGCTGGAGTCATTTACCCATCTTGCCAGAGGGTCTTCTTCGCTTGGACAGACTACACTAATGATAGCAATACTTGAAGATGTATCTAGTAGTAACAAAAAATGAGAAATCGGGAAATTGTGAAAATTTGATAAAAAGTTTATGAAACTTACAATTGGAAACAACGAGACGCTGAATTTATTCGAAGCGAACCACAATAGATCGCCAACCTGCGACTTGCCTTCCGGTATGAACTTGCTCTCAATGACGCCACGAATAGGCAGCTCGCTTCTACTTCTGGGTAGAGGCTTCTCATCGTCACTAGCGGTTGCATCCAGCTTGCTAGTGGATGCTTGCCCTGTGCAAAAAACATTAAAAACGAAATTATATTGGAAAGTTCACATAAATGAAAATATATAATAATGAGGTTATTATTTATAACTGGTCACAGTTGTTATAGTCTGTCAAAGCAAAGAAGACCCTCTGGCAAGATGGGAAAATGACTCCAGCTTTAGTCAAAATTTGTTCAAGAATTATAAATGTGGTCTTAATCTGATTGTCAATGGCTCAACAGCCATATGAAGGGCCTAGGCCTACCGGTGTGATCTTAATAGTAGATAAAATTGATAATTTTTTAAGGAATATTGACCGAGCTGGAGTCATTTTCCCATCTTGCTAGAATGTCTTCTTTGCTTGGACAGACTACTAAAGCTAAGTTTATCAATATTGCTATATTATCACTCATTAAAAACTGAAATAAAACTCAGTAAAAATATAGGCCTAATCACATTTTTACAAACATGATCTTAAAAATTGGTAAACAGTTTTGGGGATGATATACCTGTTGTACTATCCTTTGAAAATGATTGATTGAGAAATAAACTGATCATGATTATGATTTGTAATTTAGCCTACAATAACACAAATATCTTCCAAATAATTTTATGAGATTATACAACATGAGAATTTATTGATTGTTAAAATAATGTTAACTATAGCAGACACAAAACGTTACGCGGTTTCGTCTGTCTCTTGTATGTGATGTGACCTACTGACAGCTGATGTAAAACATCTGTATTGTCTCTTTTGATTAAAAAAAACATCATCTAGGTATAGCTAAATGAAAACTATGATTGACAACATCAGCTGTTGGAGCACAAGAAGCAGACGAAACCGCCCAACTTTTTGGCATCAGCTATACCAAATTAGATAAGACATCTAATTCACTAGCACTCAGCTAGTATTCAGCTACTAGCGGTTGATTGTCTAATCAAAGAACTTACAAAATACTACAACCAACTAAATTACAAGAAGAATTATCATATTATTCATAAAATATTTTAAACTTAAGGCTGTACTCAAGGTTATGGTGAACCAAGAGTTCACTGTACAGTCTGAAGATGACCATAAAACCGGTCGAAACTTGAGTTACTACAATGTAAGTAAAACTAATTCCCATTTAATAGTGTTTCTTATACAGGCTAAGTATAACTTTGAAGTGGAAAAAGAATATGCAACACCAACAAAAATTTAAAACTAATTTTATCATAATTCTTTATTCTTTCTTTACAATTGCGACTTGGTTTCCAAGTATTTTAAGCATATTTATGAATGAGTGATGATAAAATTATGATGATGAAGGTTTAAGATGTAGGTTATAATATGTCTATAGGTTATGAATTGTAATACTGTATTCAAACTATTTGAATGATTTTTTAGATGTTTCTAATCAGACTAGAATGTTTTATTTCAAATACTTTTTCAAATGGGAAAAATTCACTTGTGTCGGTAGACTGAAATTAGCTCAATAAATTTCCTGTCAACTTTAAACTTGGCAATAGACCTTACATTAACAAGAAATGCAAATTGTTGTAGAAAACAAGGAAATGAAGAAGTAAATGAATGTGATGAAGAAGAGTATTGCATGTAGCTAATTACTGGGCAAGTCATATAACAAAAAATTATTGCATGCCATTGGGATGAATGCTATTATAGTCTGTCCAAGCAAAGAAGACCCTCTGGCAAGATGGGAGAATGACTCAAGCTCGACCAATATTGGTTCAAAAATCATCAATTTGATGTTAAATTGTAGGAAACAATTTGATCTACTATTAAGACCACATTTATAATTCTTGAAAAAATATTGACCAAGCTGGAGTCATTTTCTCATCTTGCCAGAGGGTCTTTTTGCTTGGGCAGACTATACACAAAAACACGCTATTGTATTGATGACACCTTGTGTCTTGCTACAGATAATCATTAAAAATAATTATTGAGACTGCATAAGTGTGAATTGCGTTTCAAGTCACTTTTGGACATAGTTTACATGACATAGAAAACTAAATTATTGAAGTTTCTAACAATCTGACCACGATACTACAGAGCGGAGTATACAAAAGTGGAGTATAGTATTAGTTGAACCTCTAGCTGTTTTATAATTATGAGAAATGTTTCCTACAATTTAAGACCAAATTTATAGTTTTTGAACCAATATTGACCGCGCTGGAGTCATTTTCCCATCTTGCCAGAATGTCTTCTTTGCTTGGAGACTATGGTAGGCTGAATATTCCACTTGTGAACTATTATTAATGACATTGCAGTCAATTTTTAATATTAGTTCATTTAAGGTTATTTATTAGTAATCAGTCAGAAGCTCTATAAAGAAAGAAAGTAAATGGCTAATAAAAACTAATGTTAAAAAATTGACTGCAATGTCGAAAATAATATTTCAAAAATGAAGTATTTTCATAGGTTAATGTTAACTTATCTTTTTATTCTTTCATTCGTTTAGTAGACAGCTAACACGAACAGTTCTAGTTTGCTAACATGAACAGTTTTCAAAAAGGTTTAAAGAGTGAAGGTGAACTACGTTTCAATGGGTTTCCGGTTATCTAAAATCAGTTCCGATTGTGAATGTTTACAAAAGTTATTTGAATTTGAATGAAAGACCGTAGAACATGAATGAACTAGCTAAATTGCAAACTAGAAGCTTTCGATCAGTTATTAGAGACCAGTCTCATTCAATTGCGATAGTCCAAATGCAGAGGCCCTGCAATAATGGGAGTCAATAGCCAATGATTCAAGTACAACAGTTAGTATGGTTGCCATACTGCTGAAATATAGCCTAGCTAAATATATACTTCTAATATATCACATTACGAAATAGAAAAGAAGATATTCTGGCAAGATGGTAAAATGACTCCAGCTCGGTCAATATTTGAAAAAATATAAAAAATTTGGTCTCTAATAATTGTAAATTAGACTGTTTCCTACAATTTGAGACCAAATTTATAATTTGTGAATCAATATTGAACGAGCTGGAGTCATTTTCCCATCTTACCAGAATTTCTTCTTTGCTTGGACAGACTATAGTAAGTGACGTAATTTTCTTGACAATTTCATACAAATCATAAAAAGTAAATAAATGAATATCAATTTGAGACAATTAATTAATTATTTAATTGAAAGACACTCGCCTCTAGAGTCCGCAGACTTTGATGAAGGGTCTTTATACAGTAGAACTGATCCATTGTGTTCCCGAATCTCAGAGATTTTCGTCCGTATTGAGTTCAATCTCCATGATTGTAACCAGGTGGCCGCGAAGTAATAGAGTGTCAACAGCATTGTTCCTCGTTGATTAGATCATGCCATGTCTGTGAAAAAACCAATTAGTGTAAGTTATTATGGATCAAATAAAGAATAATAATAGGGTAAGTAAGTTAACAGTAATAAGTTATCCTATTTTTCCAAACTAACAAATCCAGGAAATTTACAAGCAAACACAAATTGGCGTGGCAAAGTTGACGGGAGTATTATGATTATTAAGTTAAATATCGCAATGAAACAGCGGTACCGGGTTCGATTCCCGCTCCGTATGGTTTTTCTTAATAAAGGGGTAAGTAAGTTAACAGTAATAAGTTATCGTATTTCTCCAAACTAACAAATCCAGGAAATTCACATTCCCGCTCCGTATAGTTTTTCTTAATCATCCCACATGCTCACTTTCATCAATGTTCATTTACATCAATAACATCATCCGCAAAAACTGAAACCAATCACAGTATATTCAATAATAATCAAATTCTTATCTCCATTTATAAATTCTGATAAGGTTGGAATTTACAACAAATTAATGCTAACTCTATGTTTATAAATAAATCGATAATCAATTATAAAGACACCAATAAACCCAACATCGTTACAGAATCAACAGTTTGATTAGGATTCAAGTATAGCTAAATAGAAAATAGGTACTCAATTCATGCCTACAATAAGGAGATATTTATAGTCTCTTGATTTAAAAAATCAATGGCGATAAAACCTTAGCAACAAGTTTCAAGGATTTTTATGCCCAACTGGGTATTTTCTTATGATCGTGATGTACAGTAACAATTTCAACGGCACAGTGAAGAGCGAACCCTCATTATATTCACGGAAGAATATCTTCAGTGGAAGGTTATAAGTTCAGTAAAAGATTAACAATCCTTTTAAGATAAAGTGAAATAGAGCAGTAAGTTTAACTCTAGTGGTCAATAATTGACTTGAAATAGAACAAAATTATTGTAAGGTTTCTTATGTATGAGAATTGCCAGAAAATATACTGCATAGATTTGAATCTTGATAATTTTCTGTCAAACACACAAACAATCCAACAACCATCATCACTCTAATGAATAAATGCATTGGAAGATGAACCCAAGTTCCTGGCTGAAATAAATTGATATTTTCAAAGAAATTTTAGAATTAGAGTGGGGTGAATAGAGTATGTATTTCTGTATTTGATAATTTATACTTTTTAGAGTAAAAGTAGAATAATGGTGTACATTACCTTTATTGTCTTCAGTCTTCACTCTCCAGCTTCTGTTCTGCGACTGCTCTGTTGTGTCGTCTGTTGAAGTCGGACATTCGTCAGCTGATCAAAGTTCAATTTCATGTATCGATACTAACATCATGTATCGATATTTGAAATTGCTCTTCTCGAGATATATCGATAGTGTCGTTACCGGCAATTTTAAAGTTGCGGCCGCACTGCTGAATTATTGTTAGACTGTATATGACTTTATGAGGATGAAAATGTTTCGAATTTTTTTCTTTTATTATGACTGGTAGCCTAATGTATATTTTATAGAAATATCATCTACCGGTAACCATTCAGCAGTCCGGCCGTAGTTTTAAATCTATCCTCTGTCAGATAATATTCAGAACGAAATGAATGAATATGAAAAACACTACGGTGATAGGTAATTTAATATTATTCTTACAATAAAAAAAGAACATTCTTCTCTCATTTATTGTAGCTCGGTCGTAGCAACCTCACTGTGCCACTTGAAAACTTAAGAATGTAAAAAATAATTCAAGCTTTAGACTAGGCTACACCACGGATACTAGAATACAAAGTATCATGTTTATGTATATTCAGTATATTTGGGCTATACTATAAGATGTAAAAAAGAGTTACCGGTATGGAGAAAGAATCAGGCA
The DNA here is from genome assembly GCA_017141385.1 of Sogatella furcifera. Lineage (NCBI taxonomy): Eukaryota > Metazoa > Arthropoda > Insecta > Hemiptera > Delphacidae > Sogatella > Sogatella furcifera. The sequence goes on from CM029552.1 coordinate 6,148,208, forward strand.
AAATGTCATAAATATTTTATATAAAAGACGGTACAGTTACAAAAATGATAGAAATGAAACTTGATAGGCTGTCTTTATTTATACAGTTTGCATTGTTATAAGAAAAAGTGACTTTCAGACATAATTCTTGAAAGTAACAGACTAACAATAGACTTCATAGGATTTTAAAGAAATTCACATAATCATACCAATGATAACATTGCAGTTCAGAATCACATAATTTTTCTGCAGCAGGTAGAGCAGTTGAAAAATCTAGATTTTTCCATTTGTTGGTACTGCAGTATAAGAGTTCTGCTGCTTCTTTTCTTTCCGCATCCTGGAAAAAAGTAAGAAACCAAACTGATAATTGAATATTGGAAAATCCTTATAAAAGTGCTATTGTAGGAAAATCCAAAGTAATTTAACATTTTAAGAATCATGTAGACTAGGCTATGCATTCAATTTAACAGAATCAACAATGCAATGAGAACCAATGACGTCATTCAAAATTTCATTATGGAACGATTCTACAACATCGACAACGATTAAGTAGAATTTTAATTCAAGTAAATTTTATACAGAAGATTTTTACGAATTTTGTTGAAATTATTGATACTCACGAGATATCCTGCTCCATTTCTTGTATTGTGTCTGGTAGATACCTATCTTTTGTCTCAGGCAATGGTACAACTATGAAAGCTGATAATAGGATGAAGACTCCTAAAAGCAATATTGGAATCCAATCACCCCATTTCACCTGAAAAATAGAAGTAAAATCATTAATTATATTTGAAAATTTTTTTTATAATTAATTTAGCCGGCCTCGGTGGCGCAGTGGGCTAGGGCGTCACAACCTTCAGTCCGCTAACACTGCCGCAGGTCTGGGTTCGAATCCCAGTGGCATGGCTGTTTTTCACCTCATCAAACACCAAGATCACTCAAGATCCATTACCCATGCACAAGTTAAAATGCTTATGTGGGCATCATCCGCAATAAAAAAAATTATAGATATCTTATCATAACAATACAAAATAAGAAACTAAGAACAGCCATATCAGATAGTGAAGATTTTATTGTGTTTGATCTATTCCTATATTACTGAACTCCTAAATTATCATGAAACAGGACTCTGGATTTAAATTTACTCTGTTTTTCATCATAGATTGGAGATAATCTCAAAGACAGAATATGAAAGAAGTTAGTATCAAGTGATAGTGAGCCATATGAAAGAGAAATGAGTATCAAATATTAATATTCAAAGTATCGAGTTTCAAGTGAAAACTGCTTCATATTATAGGCTACATAATTTCCACTGGTTATAGATTTTAATGGGAAATAAAAATATTATTTTGTCATGTGTTGAAAGCAATGTATTTTGACTAAAATAATTAATGCATACAATTTCTTAATATTTTTCTTCAATCTTCTATTTTTATTAATTATTGTAATATATAGAGTAGGTATCAATATTTAATATCATCTTTGTTGAATTGAAAAATAAATGTCTTCCTTTTCAATAATCATTGTCTGACCTCAATACTTCCAGTGTAATATCCTTTTCAATAAATTTTCCCAATCAAACAAAAGCCTAACCACTTCAACCTTTCTAACTCCTTTAAATTCATCTTTGTAGGTCGTGAGTTTAACAAAATCCCATAGATTTCAAAAAGTATACACTGTTTGAGTATGGTGAGACTTTGTAAAATTGTGAAAATTGTATCTTTTTCTGAAAATTTATATGCAGCAATAATGTACAAGAATACACAGATCACATCTTTGAAAAAGTATCTGGTTAACTCTCATGGCTGGGATAGTGCCGAGAATTTCTGGAATGCATTAGTATGATAATTATTCCAGTTGAATGGATTTCATTTTTTACTCATTTTATATCATGTTATACACTAGGCTAGGCAATATGTGAAAACAATATTATAATAAACAATTTTTGTTGCATCTAACACATATTGTATGTAAATATATTGATTATTGTAGCATAACTGATTTATATTGTTTACTGAAAGGTTTTGATTTCAGTTGTTAATATATATATAATATGGTAATAATAAGTAAGTAGTCAAAGTACGGCTGCTCCTTCCCCAAGCTCGAGCTTGCTCTTTTGGGGAAGTAGTTCCTTATGTTTATTTGCATTTTTGTTATTGATTCATTTTGCTGTTATATTTCTACATTGTGAATTATTGTAATGCTTTATCAAGGAATAAATAAATAAATAAATAAATATCATACAGTTGATAAAGTCCAATAATACAGTAAAATACATGCCGTTAGTTTTAAGTCTGGCTTCCAAGATTATCAAGCCAGAGTAAGTTATGGCATCGTCAATTGAAATATATAAATTCAATAATTGTTGCAACTCTCCATGGAATCTAGTTAGTAGACATGACTCTAGAGGATGTAGCTCATCTTATGTACGGTACCTATCATCATACTCACGAAGAGGACCTGTCTAAAAGTCTACCTGTGAAAATTTCTCGGGTATCTCCCCTGTCCAGTCCTTAACATTCTGAATACTCACATGAGGAAGATAAAAAATTTAATAGATTAATTTTTTCTACTCACAGTCCAGAGAAAAATAGGAGACAACATGGCTCCAATGCGAGCCATCATTGAAGCAGATCCTATACCGACGTTTCTCACAACTGTTGGAAACAGTTCTCCCGAGTATAAGTAGACTGCAGGATATGATATCGACATCCCCGTTACACTGATAACCAATAACAGTCGTCTTGGCCAATCATTTGTGTAGACACCTAGAGAAAAATAATTGAAATGTTGAAATCTTGAGATTAAAAATATCAGATATCATTATGGAAAGATTCTACAACATTGACACTAAAAAGCTAGGCGGGTTTGTCTGCTCCTTGTGCGTTCCAACAGCTGTTGTTGTCAATAGGAGTTGTCATTTATAGCTATGCCTAGATGATGCTTTTTGAAATTGATAGATCCTTTACCTTTACATCAGCTAGGAAACCGCCTAAATTTTTTTGCGACAGCTATACCATGTAGCCTATATTATATTCTTCAAAATAGCCGTGAATTATAGCTCAATCTGCTCACTTCATGTGCTTATTATTGTATAGAATATTTTGATAAATCGAATGGTATTATATTATAGTGACATATTTTTTATTGCATAAATACCATGAATACTTTTATTGCATTTCTGACTATGATAATTATTATTCGAGGTGACATTTCAGCAGTGTATTCACAAATTCAATGTAAACCAAAATATTTTTATTTATAAATGAGGAAAGATTTTAAATCAGTACTTACCCACTGGAACTATAGCTATAAGAGTAGCCGCTATCCCTGCGCTTGCCAGAGACAATACAATTGTCTTTTTGCGGCCAAATTTCTGAACAATTAGAACTGAGGCTAGGGGTCCGGGAACTCCTCCAAGCAGACCTAATCGAAAAAAAATCAAAATTTTATATTTCAATTAAGTCTATCATGTATTAAGTCATGTATAAGTCATGTATAAGTCTATCATGTATTTCAATTAAGCCTATCGAGTATTCATGATCATGATTGTATAGTTTCACTAATTTTTTATTTCTATTCTAATACTGCTGAAGAGAGTATTCAGCTCTAATTTCTATTCTAATACTATTTTTATAGTATTGCTGTCGGAGAGTCAATATACAAATTTATAATACAAACGTCTGAGAGTTGCACAAAGATCTCTCAAGATCGAGCTTAAATAGATAAAGCTAAAATTAGTGATTGAATTGAATGCTAAAATTAGTTCAATCCTTCAAATCAGTTCAATGCTTTTCATACCGTACATGAAATTTGGGACTGGAAGACCAAAGCTCAGAATTCAATAACTTTTTAAACTAGTAGCCTAGGTAATAACTATAAAGAAATCAACTTGACTCGTGTGTACCACACTCCAAAACAACCGGTGGTTAGCGAATGATTTTTACATTGTTACTCAGCTCTTTCAGGACAGTCGACTAGTGGCCTGCGAGAGCATATCATGTCTAGAGCGACCTCAGCTGAAATTTAATGGTTTCGCTCTCAGAATCAGCGTTCAGACTATCCTGATGACGCTAAGCATTAATTTAACAGTCAGCATACAATTTCAGCCCAAACCACCAATTTTGTTGAAGGCAGCTAAGATTGAGATAAATGAAGGTTTTGATGGTAAAAAGGCGAAAATTATATTTCTTCAATGCTTTTATTTATTAGTTCATTATTTAGATAATTTAATTTTAAAAAATGCACTATTGTTCATGTCCTGATAATTGAAAATTTATGAAGTTACCTATATATATTTTCACTCTTTCTTATCTTCTTCTCCTCCTTCTTCCCATCCTTGTTTTTATTTTTGTATTTTTTTCTCCTCCTCCTACTTCTTTTTCTTCTCCATTTTCTTATCAATTTCTCCTTCTTCACCTTATTCTCCTCCTTTTTATTTATTAGTTTAATGCTTGTAATAATTATATTCAAGGCGGAAAGGCTAATAAATAAACCAAGTTTTTTGCTTACCAGACAATGCAACATTGACGAAAAGACTCCCTCCTAGTCGTCCCTGGTATTGGTTGAGACCAAAGAAACATAATCCGGAGAGAAACCAGATTGTGAGCACACAAAACGTGATGCCTCTCAGGCTTTTGTGCGTGAAAAGTGTCGTGGCTGACGTTTTCTTACAATCGAATGCTCTGGATTGATACTGCAAGCGAAACAAATTTATTAATAAATATATTCAATAAAAGAGTGATCAATCTTATCAGTGGCACAGTAATATAGTCTGTCCAAGCAAAGAAGACCCTCTGGCGAGATGGGAAAATGACTCCAGCTTGGTCAATATTTGTTCAAGAATCATAAATGTAGTTTCAATAGTAGATCAAATTGTTTCCTACTATTTGAGATCAACTTGATCATTTTTGAACCAATATTGACCGAGTTTGAGTCATTCTCCCATCTTGCCAGAGGGCCTTCTTTGCTTGGACAATACTTAATTAAGTTGTAGAGGCTTTAATCTGGGAAACGACAAACCTTACTCAAACTTATTTATTGTCAATGGCTCAACAGCCCATTAAGGGCTTAGGCCTACTTGTTGCAGTTTCATATTCACTTCACTTCCACTATAGGATAGCAGAGGAAGGATCATCAACCAGGATAGAGGTAATAACGTGTGGTTAGCATGTTGATCCTCTCAATTATAAGCTAGCTTACGTAAACAAGCTTCTTGACGGCGTAGAACACCTCTGTATAATAATAACATCCAGTTATAATCAACTAGAGTGTAATGCAACAATCACTATTCCGCCAGAGACGGGGAACGACTGACTATCTTCTCTAACAACATGTCAATCTCCCAAAGGAGGTAACTCAAACTTAAGTTATAGCTGAAGTCAGAAATAAGTTGGTCTGCTTATTGTGCGCTCCAACAGCTGATGTTTTCAATTAGAGTTGTTAATTAGCTATGCCTAGATAATCTTTTGAAATCAAAAGAGACAATACAAATGTTTTATTTCAGCTATTACAGTAGTAGGTTACATCACGTATACAAGATTCAGACTATACTGCGTTACGTTTTGGCGTCAGTTATAGAATAGGTTTTCATTTCTATAAGTTGCGGGCATATGTCGGGCCTAAGTTGCTGTAGAAACATGTGGTTGTATGAAGCAACGCATACAAATATCCATAAGAAAAATCTTCTGACCAGTGTGCGTTGATCTATAACCTACAATACCGTGTTTATTATTAAGTAAAATAACTTGTGTAATACGGGCACAAAGTTTCTTGCTGCACTCGAGAAACCATTCCGCACTCGCCTGCGGCTCGTGCGTAAGTGTTTCTCTCGATGCAGCAATATCACACTTTGCGCACTGATACACAAATAACTAATCAATCACAGTACCCAAAGGAAACTCCGTGTTTCTATTGCATCTTAATTGCATCGTGTTTCTATTGGCACAAATGTTCGAGCGACTTCTGTAGAAATGAAAACCTATCTTCAATAAAACAAATAGAAAAGCTTATAACAAAAAGGTTTTCTGAAAATTTAAACCAAAATTGCAAATTTTATTTTTACCTTCATTTTCATAGCAATAATAGCTTTTTTATCGCTTTCTGAACGATTGTTGGTGTCAGCTGCTCGCAGTAGAACTTTGATCGCTTCTTCAGTTCTTCCAACTGCCAACAACCATCTAGGGGATTCAGGAATAAACCTATAAAATAAATTAATTGAATTTTATTTTTGAAATATTTAATAATGAATATTTCTCTATGAGTTCTGAGACGATATTCTTTCCTCAGTGAATACACCTAGTAAATTCATTTTGCATCAAGAATATACTCATTCACCAAATAAATAAGGACCACAGTTTTTGAAAAGAATAAGTAAACCTTATTGTTAGGTGGAGTAAGAAATAGAATAAGTGGAGAATTAGAGTAGAGAACTTAAAATAAGAGACCCAATCAACCTTGCATGGTTTCTCTCGTAAGTTATTTATAAGAAGTTGTGAGAAAAATTTGGTGAATTGAACCATTTGGAATATCCTATTTCTCTAAATTCAAAATTTCTTAAAATACGATATTTCTCGAAGCTCTATAGTAAAATACTATAAATTCTTGATTGAAGTGCTGCGAAAAAATATAACCTAGTTTCGAACTTTATAATTTAAATTTGGTATAAAGACGTTTTGGACAATAGTCTGTGTTTTTAACCAATGAGTTTACTTGTTTCTGTAGAATGAATGAATGTATTGTTCTTTTAATAATATCCCATGCATAATATATCCTATAATTATTATAGGCGCTAATAGAGATGTTTTACGTTAATGTTCAACATCATTAATGTTAGTGAATTATGAATTATATTAATGATTTGTATTATGGTTACGACATAATATTCCACTTTTTAGATGTAACTTGAGTCGTAGCAATTTTAATGCCGGGTTTTTCCAAGGAAAAACCGGGTGTTGTTGGAAAAACCGGGGATCAGAGTCTTAGCAAAAGGAGCACCAAGGATGAACACCAGTGTTCGAAACGCGTCTGCGACTCAAGATATCTTAAATGAGCTGCACAGCAAGCAGAAGTAAGTTACATTATTCATCAATATAGAAAATATGGATAAAATTTTTATCAAATCTTACCACCAAAAGAAAATGTACAATCCAGATAGTAGAGTTATTATGAAGTTGTAATCTCTCCAGTCCCGGTAATAGTAAGATACAAGCGCCATTACACCGACTCCCAACCCAAAAGGCACTTGATACAGAATGGAGGCAATAGTTCGCCATTTTCCCGATACGGTTTCCATGCCTGGAAAATGAAGAAAATTCGATAAATAGTTTTGATGATCAATCGAACCATAATAATCACAAGTATCCAAATAGAGTAAATAGAGTGAATAATGTTTATATTACTATGAAAATAGAATAATTCTATTTATTGAATTATTCATTTTGTCAAATTTCAATTTATTATGATTTCTACACTTGACTCAACTTATTTATTTATTCATATATTCATACAAAATACATGAAAAGTAATAGGGTCATAAATAAAATGCTTATTTCATTTTTTAACCAACACATCATACAGCTGCTCAACTAAACCATCATCCTGTAACTCAGGTGTAAGTTATATTAATAAAACTTAATTTTACAAAATCGATCCTTATTTTTATTCAACTTTTCAAATTCTATTAATAGTTTATTGTTCAGATACATATGTGTAAGGTTTACATTAATTTTTACAGAATTCTAAAGGAAAAATTCTCTACGTTTTTAAACTCTATAAACTTTGTATTTTAAAATTTGAGAACACTTAAACTTCAAGTTCAAGAACAATAAAATTATTGTCAAATTTGAATGATGTTTATTGAGGACGTTTATTAACATAGTACAATTGCGAGCTCATTAAATTCTCAATTACGGTAAATCCAATTTAATTATCTGGAGGCCAAGGTCTAATATTACATTTCAAAGAAAAATTATTTCAAATTTGATTATCAAAAACGTTGTTGGGTTGATCATTAAATTTTATTTTTGAATAATTATCAATTGGGTTGATGCTTGATGTTAAGGTAAGTGTCAGATCCACTATCCACAAAGTTTATTTAAAGAACCATACCGTACTTAAGTTTCAATGCTCAGGGCATCATCATCAGTATTGGAAACTTTGTTGATCTGATAACCTTTGTTTTCAGTTACCTAAATTATGGATAAGTTCCACAATAATCTCTGATGAAAGTGTAAATTTGATGCTTGATGTTTAATTGAATAAATTCTCTCACATAATACAAAGCTTGTAACCATTGTTCCTCCGGTCGCTACAGCCAATAGGAATCTCAAAGCAATGAAGACGTACAGCCAGGGTACAAACGTCGAAGCCAGAGACAGCACAGTTTGTAGAAGTAGCGCCCACATTAATGGACTTTTTCTCCCATACCTATTATTAAAAAATGTATCAATGATCAAGTTGAAGAGAAGATAATAATTATTTGTAAACTCAATACTTTCTGTATCCAATTTCATCCAGGATTTTGATTTTAAATCAGTTCATGCAAGAAGGACATCTTCAGACCACTTTTGTAATTTGAAACTATGTTGTATGTTTCCATCTTAATTCAGTAACTTTTTCTGCAAAGTTTTGTGGAGGAACTGCACTTATATTACTGATGCTATTGCTTCTAACTGATTTCTAACAGATTTGAACAGAAAAGGCTTCATTCTTTTAGATTTTTATTTTGTTGTGGTCAAATCCAAAATGTGGTTTCTACATGAAGCGATTTTTTTGTGTATTGGTGAAGGTGAAATTGTGATTTCAACGATACAATTTCTAGTATTCCATACAATGTTTGATTTTGATTTGTACAATATTGAAATTAATCTGTGTTTTAATTGTTTTTATGAATTTCAAAGCACTTTCATTACTTCGATTACGAAATTTTTCTTACTCTGGTCAAATGAATGTTCTCATTCTCCACATTGAATTATTAATAGTAGTATATTTGTAAGTTATATTTACTTTGGTTAGAACTATCCAATTATTTATTCATTTCATGAAATTAATAGTAATAAATTTTGGTTAGAACAATACAATTTCTAGTACAGTATTTCATTCAATTCGTACATCATTTCCAAAAAATATGCTTTTCACTATCTGTTTTCATGAATCACAACGCACTCCATTTCTTCGATTCTATCAATGAATCTCTTACTTTTGTCTTCATCGTTCAACAAAAATACAATCGAAAGAATGCAATAAATTATAATTTTTTTATAAAAATGTAATCACCTACCTGTCAGCAAGAACTCCGAAAACAATATTTCCGACAAGAATGCCCGCCATCACAGATGTTTGTGTAAACGCAGTCAAATACTCTCTATCACAGACCAAGTTCCACTAGAAAAAAAAATAATTATTTTTGAAATAAACACACAGATTTTGTCAATTTTCTACTCTATAATAGAGTGTGTCAATCTACCACAACTCAGTTGAATAATTATTTTTAGTAATTGGGTCTTTTTTACAGTAATCCAGTTTGGTATAGCTCTGTATATGCTCTCTTAACTCAGTTTCTATATACAGAAGTTAAGATAACTTACCTGAGTAACGATCGTCTCAGTAAATATGGATTTATCGAAATTAAGAATCTCCTTTTTTACTATGTTCTGAAAATAAATTTTGAATAATTATTAGTGTCACTATCTCATATAATTATACTCTCCTTGGTTTACCTGCAAATTCCGTTCAGAAAATTCGAATTTATTGACAAAGCATATCTACACCTAATCTGGACCTGTCTACCTAATTTCAATATTTTCTGCCAATTTGTTCTAGAAAAATCTAAGAACACGCCGAAAATTCAAAAGTAGGGAAGTATATCGGACATAGTTTGAAACTTGATTCAATATCTTCCAAGTTAGTTCATCTATATTCTCGCTGAACCATTGAATTTTTGAAACCCTGATTACGCGTAATCGGATTGCAAAATATTTTAACACAACATTTCTAGACTTTACCTGAACCTGTCCACCAAATATCAACATTTTCTATCGATTGGTTCTCGAAATTTTTAGTTCATGAATGAATGAATCAGTGCCATTTCGCTATCTCATATACATGATAGAAATCATGTTATAGCATAAGCAATCGAACTCTGATCGTGTTGGTTATCAGACTGGCGCGTTATCACTTACTTCAACGAGCCACCCGAAGAGTATAGTCTCTGGTGTAGTCTTTACAAGCCAAGAAGTCATTCTGGCAAGATGGGAAAATGACTCCAGCTTGATCAATGATGATTCAAAATTTATAAATTTGATCTCAAATTGAAGGAAACATTCTCATCTACAATTTGAGACCAAATTTATTATTTTTGAACCAATATTGACCGAGCTGGAATGATTTTCCCATCTTACCAAGATGTCTTCTTTGTTTGAACAGACTATATCCTACTGAATAGAGTAGTCTATGATGGTTTGAGTATGGTTCTTCAACCAGGGAAACTCCACTGAAGAGATACTCGAACAGTTTCTAATATTGACAAGTACACAAATATGTATTCGTAAAGAAGTTTCTCTTCATGTTCATAAGAAAAACAACCAAGAGAATAACAATTCTCCAAGAGTTTTCGAACATTATGTATTCATCGATCTACACAACTGTCAACACCAATAAAAAATGTAGATTTCTCCTGACTTCAACCAGTTTCTAAAGTACCCAAAAGTGAAGTTTTCGGTTCTGATAAGAAACTACAACACAACAGGAACGATCATCAGCGCAAGCTGAGAAAACACGTTGCTACTAAGTAAAACATATAGTAATGGTGTGTCTTCTCAGCTAACGCGAAGTAAACTTAGACCCGTCTTTTGTTTAATTGAAGCGCTTACATCATAATACCTGTTGCATTAAAGAAAATGAGAGTGATAGACGAAGATTCATAGAAAGTGGTGTATTTGATAAATTAAATAAAAATCAAATACCCTTATTAAAAAACTTTAAAATTATTATCCCACAATTATTGAAAATTAGTGTGGAATAATAATTTTAAAGTATTTTGAAAAAGGTAATTGATTTTTATTTAATTTATCAATTACTTTAAATGGCCCTAAGTTTAAAGTTTAATTTTCAAATAGTGGTGTACACCTGTATCGCCTTGATAAGAGTAGATTGAACGTAAGCTAACATACATATAATAGTTATAGATATAGAATAGAACTATAGATAAATGGGAAGAGGCAATACATATTATATATAAATAAGTAAAGATTCAATTGAGATGTAAATATAAGTGCAATTGATCATTTATTATTTCTATGTAGATGCATAGGAAGAGGCAATACATAAATATAGTGATAGAGAAGCAAAGTTTTTGATTTGATGTCCTTAGATGCTGAGAAAGAGATGCTTTTATATAAAAGGTAGAGATGCACTGCTCCGAATAGATAGAAATATAGATGAATAGGAACAGACAATAGATATAGAATGTTATACAAATGCATGATTCCAGTTAAGATGTACACTAAATGATACAAAAGAGACACTAGATATATTTTCAAAGACGCACAGTTTTAGATGCGATGTATATAGATAGATACATAGGAAGAGACACTAGATATGGATAGATATAAAGACGCACAGTTTTTGATGTGATGTAACTTATATTGAAGAGACACTAGATAGAGATTAATAATGCAGCACAGATTTGAATGTAATGTACAGAAGATTACAAGGTTTCATGCAGTGAAAGTGTTCTAAGAGTTTAAGCATGGAGAAAGCCGGCGGCGAGACACTGACCTAAGAAGTCGTCGCTTCTTTTTTGTTTATTTGATTTTGGTTATACCGGGAAGACGCTAGCTAGATACCATACTGCGCTCGGTCACAGAGAAAGTGGAATTATTTTTAGATGTTATTCACAGGTGGATGGATTGTAGGAGATCCAATGTGAAGGAGAAGAAGGTTTTCTGTGTTAGGATTGTGTTTTAGATATGTGTTAAGCTCTGTACGTCCTTGGTTGGACATCAATTATTTCAAGAATATTCAAGAGCTCTAAGAGGACGCATCCAAGATAATCGGAGAAGAAATAAGTATCACGGGAACAATCAAGTTGTGCCTTCTATCATTATAAATACTCCAATTCTCGATACAATTTGATCAATCAATTCATTTGTATTCATTTGTATATATAATATATTGTTCATCATCTTATTCTTATGTGAGCCATTCTAAAGAAAATCTAACAGTGGATGAGCCACTTGAAAAGCTGTGGTTAGTTCAATCCTTAGAATCACTAGACATAAAATCTACCCAAGCACAAGCTTCGATCTCAACATAATGGTGTTCATGACCATTGGAAAATATAATACATTATCAACTACAACTGAAATTATTTTTTGCTGGAACAGCTCCTAATCTGTTCAAAAGCAAATAAGGCTTCTAAAGTTCTAGGAGAGCGTGAATCATAAAAGAGAAAACATGATTATTTCACGTTTCACATTCACTATTCACGTTTGAATGAAGAAGATTATTTTTATGAAATTCGTCAAGTGATATAATATGTATGTAGAAAGATGTATATGTGATGTAAGTGATGTATATGTACCTATATCACTCCATGAAAGTTGCAATAAATAGAAGCTGATTCTGATTCCGTTGAATTGCAAAAAGAAAATTTATAGGAAGAGCATAATTATGAAATATTACATAAATTGCATTGCGACATGTTATTTATTACTGTGATTTATTGAAAATTTTGAATTTGAATCCATATAAATTAGACGCTGATCTAATGAGGAACCAGTTTCCTTTTGCAAATAAAGATGATGTATGGATATTGTGGTGATGTAAAAGGAATAATGATAAGTAAGTGAGAATAATAATATGAAGTACCCAGCGAGAAGTCCATGGAATTTAATGGAATAACAAGTTTGTCGGCGACAATATGGTAAAGTGACATTTATTCTAATCAGACGAGAAAGTACTTTTTCTCCTGTGTCTCCCCAACTCCACTCATACAATCACTCTCTCTCTCTCCCTAATGTATCACCTCTCTCTTTCTCATTCGGTACTTACCATTAATATTCTTATCTTCTAATCTTACACATAATCTTCCTTTCAGAAATAAATACAACTTAAAGCAATCGTTACTTAACTGCACAGTACAGAGAAACGATAAATTCAACGACGAAGTTTTTCAACAGGTTATAGGAACGGGAAAATAATTCAGTTGGCTTCTTTTGGGAACCTAATCCTCGCTTGACCCTACATAGAATGAATTATGTGTTTGTGACAAAGTAACATTAATCTTCAGATAAAAGGAATTATTGCAAATTTAAGCTTCGGAAGAAACAGCAATCATGCAGTTTTGCAAATACGGGCGAAAGATCTTGCTTCAAAAATTGTATGAGTATCTAAGAATTTTTTGAATAATATTGCTGTATTATCGTATTTGATAATTTTAATGAAAACAGTCACTGCTTGGTTCAGCACATTTCAACGAAAATTTCAATGAAACTGGATACATACAAGATGTGTCAAATGTAACAAGCAAGAGGGAGCAAACATAAAAAAATGATGATGAATCAATTAATCAAATGATAATGAATGATGAATCAAACTCGAATGTTACGATAAATTGCATGAACTTGCGTGGCTTATTGGATGCATTTTCTTGAAAAAAAATAAAAAATAAACCATGAAGTCAAATCATATTTTTTAGAATCTATTTAATAGAATAGCCTAATAATAATAATTTGGTACGAGATTACACAAGAAATCAATTTTCATTATTCAAGTCCACTGGACTGTCTAGCTCGAATTGAGTTCCAGGTTACATGAAAGCTTTGATTTGATATGTTGTAAAATGCTCCAATGAATACCGTAACTACTGTACAAATAAGGAAGTAATGAAGCTCCGCCCATCAACCAATCATAGAACTGCATCTTGACAAACACCAGTCTAGCAGGGGACGCCATTTCATGAGCACTAGCAGCCATTTTCGAAGCGATCGAAGCTTTCCAAAAGGTGTTGAAAGTGGGAATGGTTAAGCCCCGCCCATCAGCCAATCACAGAGCTGCATTGGAAGTTGGAACAAACGTGAGCTCAGCCAATAGGTGGCCATTCTACAATAACAATAACAATAATTATAACAACTATTTTCGGATCAATGGAAGTCATTTTCTGTAGTAGCCATGATTCGATTTGAACAATTTATATAATTCCAGTTTGCATTAATAAATTATATTATATTCTCAATTCAGAAACTGCTTCTGAGTAATTGAATTGCAGTTTATCAATGAATATTTCAGTCTCCTGACATCGACAAATGGTTTTAAATCTTACATAAATAGAACCCTCGAGAAATAAATCCCTGTCATGTATTCTGTTTCTAATTTAATCTTCGTTCTTATTTTGATTATTTGTAGTTTCTAATTAATAAATTTCTAACAAATTAAGTCTACGCTCAGGTTTTACCTTGTAGGCTTTTCTGTAATGTAACTTAAACAACCAAGCAATGTAATGTGTGCTGAACCAAGCAGAGACTGTTTTCATTGAAACCATCAAATACGATATTACAGCAATATATTCCAAAAATTAATAGATACTCATACAATTTTTGTAGCAAGGGAGCGTTTAAGTTTTAGTTATGGGAGTTAGCTTCTTTAGTAGTATTTTTTGTTGTTGCATACTTTGTTGTTTATCTTTATATTTATGTTTATTCTTTCTTTCTTATCTTTTTATTTATCTTTATTTTATGTTTGATGTTACGAATATTCAACTATTGTATTAAGTTTTGGAAAAATAAAATTGATTGAGTTCATGGAGTTTTGACAATTGGAACGTTTATGTTTTGTAGGTCGAGTTATTGAGGTACCGGTAGGTCTTATACTATTGAATATTCATGATACAAAAATCAATTTGAAATTTACATTTTTAAAGCTATTTGTTAACGATCCATACTCCTTTTCTGGATAAACTATGACACTATTACTGTTCCTGAAGAATGTATTGTCCATTGGCAATATTCGAAACTTATTGACAATATTCTTAAATATTCTTAATATTCTTAAATATTGACAATATTCTATATTTAAACTATTCTGTTTATATTAGATTGTGTAATATTTGTCTACTAGAATTATTGACTATTAAATTTCAACAAAGTGTGCTACAATAAAGAAGATACATTCTTCAAATAAAACAAATTAAATTTTTTTCATGAAAACCTCCTATTTGTAATGCATCTTATCATATCGTTTTATAGCTAATTTCTGTTTTCCACAATCAGAGTATGTAACTACGATGCAACAATAGTTGTTCAGCTTAGATGGCTTCTATTTCGAAGAATGGTCGCTCGATAAGAGCAATCAATTGCTATCTTAATTTCAAAAGTTACTTAAAAAGTTACAAAACTCCGAGCTGAACTCAGCCAAATAATTAAGAGATTGGCGAGTTTGAACTAACACCCACGGACAGAAAGGGACCAATAAATGTCTCACTCATAAGTAATTTTTTTCGATTTATTCTAAACTCGACGTTTGAGTTCTTTGATGAGTTGTAATAATGTCAATAGAGTACGGTAATTCATTTTAAGTCCGTATACAGTGAATGTGATGTATGATTACTCCATAATGCGGTAGTTCAGTATCAAAGTGTAGTTTTAATATCAAACAAAAAAAAAGGAATAATGTTACAAATCAGAGCTATCATTGCAGTTCACGACGAGGAACAGAAATGAAGAATGATACCAATCACTATAATTTAAGGATATTCAATTAATTGCTATTATTAATGTTTGAAAACAGGTTTGTGTTTGGAGATTAGTCGAGTCGGATGTTGTTAAATTGTTAAATTCACGCTCCCCTCATTATATAGATGTGGACCGGCGGCTGAGCAATACTGCAACTGCAACTTTCAAGTTCGTTGCACCGCGATATTATGCAACAAACATAAAAATAAAGCCATCCTTTCAACAGTCAGCTTTTGCAATAATAATTGGGACATGGATATTCGCAATGTCTGTACCGCGAAAAGCTGATGTAGCACGGTACAACACTTTCTTAAAGCTTGTACAGTAACTTCAACTTATGTTGACCTAGATGTTGTTTTCACGGCTAAAAATTGAACTCAAAATCTTCCTACACATTTAATCTTCTCTGCTCCTTCTTATATTCCGTACTAGCCGGCAGGCTCGCTTCGCTCGCCTTCGGGGGCCCCGCCCCTGGACCCCCGACAGTATAGGCAGTGTGAGTGAGTCAAACAGGCTCGCTTCGCTCGCCTGCAAAACCTCTGTCAGTGTCAGCTAAGACAAACAGGCTCGCTTCGCTCGCCTGCAAACTCCGTTCAGAACGGATTCGAAATTTATTGAGCACAGCATTTCTACACCTAATATGTACCTGCTTACCTGATTTCAACATTTTATGCCAATTTGTTCTAGAAAAATCTTTGACAAACTCCGAAAATTACAAAAAATAGTAAAACGCTAATATGAAGTGTAAGCGTAACCTTGGGAAGTATATCGGACATAGTTTGAAACTTGATTCAATATCTTCCAAATTAGTTCATCTATAATCTCGCTGAACCATTGACTTTACAGTTACGATTGGTAGTATCAAGGCGGAAGATATGCAACCCGCAACACATCTACAATTTTGAAAACTTGATTACTGGCGTAATTTTGAACGGATTGCAAAAATATTTTAACACAACATTTCTAGACCTTATCTGAACCTGCCCACCAAATTTCAACATTTTCTACCGATTAGTTCACGAAAAAATAAGTAAAAGGCCGAAAAACTCTAGAAAAACTAAAATATTTGGCGTATCCTTGAAAAGTTCTTAAAATCCGTTCTTAGCGCGCGTCTAAACGTCCAACTGAACATGCTTGCCAAATTTGAACGCATTCGGTTCAGTGGATTTTTAGTTCTGGTGATGAATGAATGAATGAATGAATCAGTCAGTCAGTCAGTGCCATTTCGCTTTTATAGATATAGATTTCTCTTCCCCGGTGTCTTGTTGTTGTTGTTCTTCTACTTCTTCTTCTTCTTCTTCTTCTTCTTCTTCTTCTTCTTCTTCTTCTTCTTCTTCTTCTTCTTCTTCTTCTTCTTCTTCTTCTTCTTCTTCTTCTTCTTCTTCTTCTTCTTCTTCAAGACGATTCGTTCAAGTGGATTCATAGATCAATTTGATTCATTGACTGATGAAGTCTATTTCCAAGTTGTCAGTGATACTGTCAACGTGTGTATCTATTCACTATGAATAGAATGCATCAAGCATCTATCATTGATATCACACACTAGTATAGTTACTATAGATACTGAATAATCAGACTCTCAGACATTGACCAAAGTATTTAACATTGTGTATAACATCACTATCACAAATTCACAAATTCACAAAATCACAAAATCATAGGAAATTGTGATTATGTCGGCTTGGAGTATGATTAGATTCTTAAGTTTTTCTTACATTCATTTCTTCATAATTCTAAGATAAATCCAAAGATTACTCACATAAGCTCCCGTTGAATTCTGCATGCTCCCATCATTATCAGCACAATAGAAATCAGTGACAGGACTTAGGAACAGGGCAGATAGTTGGACCCATGCGCTGGGCATCCTTATCAGAGACATCAGTACACAACAGGTGGCTTGCCAGCGTCCAAATTCCCCCACCACTTCACCCACTGGATCATCTGATAAGTCAGCAGTTTTCTTCTCTCTCTCACTCATTGTGAATTATGGATTGATTGAAATATCACAAGTATTTGATGGGTTGTGTTGATGTGGTAAGGGGGAGAGATCACATTCCCCTGAAAAATGATAAGCAATATTACTTTCATGTATACTTGTGAAGTGAAATATAAATTGAATAAAAACAATAGAAATTGTCATAAGAATAATATTAGGGTCCACATGTACTTTCAGATCATACTGTATTATCGTTCACAGTTCAACGATCGTTTTTGTGTGTCTAATCGGTGAGATTAGATAAGAGACTTGCCTCTGCCACCACTGTTGAACCGGTGACCGGTTCCTTTGAATTCAATACTTGAGCCTCAAAAATCGCTTCCCGGTGGTTCGGAACCCATCTAAAGCAGTAGGTCCATTCATCTCTCATCATCTTTATTTTTACTCATTTATTATATTACAATGTAGAATCTAAGCCGAATTTTGTTATCTATTTGAATAAAGTAATCTAATCTAATCTAATCATCATCCTTTCCATTACCCACGCACAAACCCAAAAGTCCATGTGGGAATCATCCTTGAAAAAAAGGGCATAGGTAGTTGATGTGTACCCTAATAACAACAGATTTTTTAGATATCAAGATACTGGTTCCGGCTGTCATAACATTATCAATCACTGATAAACTCTTTCTGGTGCAACGACCTAAACGGTAAATCGATATTTAACAATTCTGTTATGACAATTTCTATTTTTCCTCTCAATATAATTAATAACTAAATTATAGTAACAACACGTATTCCACAGTGAACTACACAGGAATTTACTCACATTATTCTTGCATGAAAGATGCATTCACTTCCAGATGAGTAGCTCCATCAGCCTAATTGAAAATTGAATAAAAGTCGCAACTAAGATAGAAATTTCCTCAAGTTTTTCGTTGTGGAAAACAAATCGAAACGAAAAAATCTTTTTTATTTGTTAATAATTCGAAATCTCTTTCAATTACTATGCATTATGAAAATTCGTATAAAAACTATTTAATCTATATTATTATTATGATTTTTTTTCAGCGGAATGACTCTTTCGAATTATTATTATGGTTCATGAAAATACGAATTATTTAGATACGAGGTATTGTCTAGCATGATTCAGTTTCTTGAACATTTTGATGTTTCTTTGCAACAGAGTTTTCATCGATAAACATTTAATTGTTTAGAATTAAAAGTTGTGAAGAATCAAATATTTTTTTGTTTTTTTTTCTGAGAGTGAAGCCAACATGAGCTCATAGGCTTGTGTGTGGGTGATGAGATGGATAATATCAGGAATAAAACTACACCTATGTAAAAAAAGACAATTATTCAGTATACCGGTACTCACCTTTGTTTACAAAAGATGCAGATGAAATACTTTGTAATAATTTTTTCCAAATATATATGAAGACCTAACCATTAATGCACTAAAAACAAATAAATAGACAGCGGGTCTCTTCCATACAACTTCGAATTCATGTAACACAGAAAATCACAATCTACCAAATCACAGGGATACCAATAATTGTACAAATAATCAAGTCATCAAGTTATCAGATCAATACCGTATTAACTAACACATTTTACATGAGTTTATGTAGTAAAATCAGTAAATCACTAGAAATTTCAACTGAACAAACAATCATTGTGTACCGGTATAAGTTTTCTAGATCTTCTCTCCTGATTTTGCCGGCCCAACCGATGTTACACGAGAGAGCGTCAATAGATAACTCAGAGTCCTGAAACTTTGGAGAGCTTTCTTCCAAGACAAACACTCTTCCACCGCCACTCGAGAAGAGAGAGTGGGAGCATAGTCGATAGTCGATGTTTGCGAACAATCGATAACTTTCTCTCAACATCGATATTTGTGACTCTATAATTGTCGATGTTTTCTTACTTCAAATATTTGAACTCGGTTATTTGTTATTGTGATTTTGAAATATTGAGATGATAGTTGAAGTTTTAGTTTTAGTAGCTCATTCAGCAAACAACAAAAAAGCTGGCGATTGGCGAATGATTGTTATTTAATGCTCAGCCCACTCAGGACAGTCGACGACGAGCGGTCTGTAAATAAGCTATCACACCAAGAACAATCGCAGCTAAACAGTTTTGTCCTCGTAGACAGCTTTTAGACTGTTTTGAGAGAGCTATCATGAATAAAAGACATTCACCAGCTATCAGTTTCGTTGTAGTATAAATATTAATATGCTGTTAAAGATAAAAATATGAAACAAAAAATCCATATTCATTTATTTATTTATTATCAAGTTACAACATATACTTGATGGAAGTTTCATCAGGATTACTCCCAAAACTGTCCCTTTACCAATTTTCCATAATAAGCCCAAATATATAGGTTATGCCACTTCAGTTCATATCATTGGACTTCGTCAAATTTTCATTCACAAAAAAACTAAATAAATTTTGAATTTTATAAAGGACTAGCCGGCGGGCCCCGCTTCGATCGCCTTCTCCGCCTAGCCAGGGGGTTCCGGCCTCTGGACCGCAGACAGTAAAGGCAGTGTAAGTAAGTCAAACAGGCTCGCTTCGCTCGCCTGCAAAACCTCTGTCAGTGTCAGCTGAGATAAACAGGCTCGCTTCGCTCGCCTGCAAATCCCATTCAGAAGGAATTCGAAATTTATTGAGCACAGCATTTCTACACCTAATCCGTACCTGTTTACCTAATTTCAACATTTTCTGCCAATTTGTTCTAGAAAAATCTAAGAAAAACTCCGAAAATTCCAAAAAATAGTAAAACGCTAATATTAAGCGTAACCTTGGGAAGTATATCGGACATAGTTTGAAACTTGATTCAATGTCTTCCAAATTAGTTCATCTATAAGCTCGCTGAACCATTGAATTTACGGTTACAATTGGTCGTATCAAGGCGGAAGATATGCAACCCGCAACACATCTACAATTTTGAAACCCTGATTACTGGCGTAATCTTGAACGGATTGCAAAAATCAACATTTAACTCAACATTTCTAGACTTTACCTGAACCTGTCCACCAAATATCAACATTTTCTACTGATTGGTTCTCGAAAAAATGAGGAGAACGCCGAAAAACTCTAGAAAAACTAAAATATTTGGCGTATCCTTGAAAAGTTTTTAAAATCCGTTCTTAGCGCGCGTACCTGTATTTATTCATTTATTATAATAAACTTTGTAAACATAAAAAGACTTTTCTTTAAGTAATCATAAATGAAGCATTTCTTGCTCGCTTCATGCTAACAATCTCAGTTTCATGATTCGCCTGTTCTTATGTATGGTTTTCTGAAGGCGCTATAATCGACTCAAGTCAGATAGATAGATAAGTGTTATGATACTTTTCCTGATCCATGAACTGAAATTTCATGGTACAGTCACTGTACCATGAATTTTTAAAAGCATAAGATCACATCAACTTTATCCAAAAAATAGCTGACGCCAAAACGTGAGGCGGTTTCGTCTGCTCTTGGTGCGCTCCAACAGCTGATGTTGTCATTCAGTTATGCTTGGATAATGTTTTTGAAATCAAGTGACTTTACATCAGCTGTTAGTAGGTTACATCACGTACAAGCCAAGTTTGAACTGAGACTGTGGGAATTAATTCCTCTCTTCCTAATGAAATTGTCGAGTACAGTCTGTCCAAGCACAGAAGACATTCTAGCAAGATCGGAAAATGACTCCACCTTGGTCAATATTAGCTCGATTGAAAATGTGGTCTCAAATTGTAGATCAGAATGTTTCCTACACTTTGAGACCAGATTTACTATTTTTGAACCACTATTGACTGAGCTGGAGTCATTTCCCCAGTGTCTTCTTTGCTTGGACAGACTATGTCGTAATGAATATCATGTAGGCCTTACTAAATATAGTATTTGGGTGTAACCTTTGTATACTACGATACTCCCGCACTAGCGTAGAATGCACGAAAATAGTATGATGAAGCTTGTTGCAACCTTGCCAAACCAGCTGCGATTATGAATAAAAATTTATATTTCCACAATACAACTGACTATAATAGGTTGATATAATTGGTCTGATTATTATACAGACTCTAACTGACGAATTGCCAACGTCTATGATTGATGGGGGTGTGGGGGAGGAGGGACTCTGCTGTTCCAGTTTCCATTGGGCTATTCTAATGCAATCTACTCTAGGTCTAGGAAATAATACAAACAAGGACATAGCAGGTTTTCACAATGAAATACAACGATAATAACAAAAATTTAACATTTAATCACCAAAATTATCATGCCTAAATCATTATCCTAATCGAAGCTTCAAAAATATTATGCTAGTTGCTCTTGGAGAACAATTTTTATAAAAAATAAACACTAGAGTACAATTTCATCTATCTTTGGTTTCAAGCTTTATCCAATTTCAATATAGTTTGAAAAGTTCCAGAGCTGATTTACAATCGATGGATAGTATACCTAGAAATTTAATTTCAGGATATTTCAATAGTTACCGTATTAGGAATCTGGAGATTGATATGATAATACAGAAGTTTAATAGTACATTATAAAAAAGGTCCTTGAAATCCTTAATCTTTCTTGAAATATTTTACAAATTTTGATGAAGCTCAAATAAAAAAGTTCTCAACAGTTACTATTTTCTCCTGGAGAAGTAATTTATTTTCTCAGAAAAAAATGAAACTTCAAGTATCATTAGTCTGTTTAAGCAAAGAAGACATTCTGGCAAGGTGGGAAAATGACTCCAGCTCGGTAAATACTGGTTAAAATGTTATAAGTCTTGTCTCAATGTTGTAGATAGAATGTTTCCTCCAGTTTGAGACCAAACTTATAATTTTTAACCAATATTGATTGAGCTGGAGCTATTTTCCCATCTTGCCAGAATATGTCTTCTTTGCTTGTACATAGTACCTGGGATAGAACAGATCGTTTCTAATGTTTTAAAAAATAATATCCTTCTAATTTGATAACAATTTCGGATGATTAAGTACTAAGTATATTTACAAGATATGGAATATTAGTATGAGCACTTAAACATGGCATTCTTGGAGAAAAATGTCACTAAAAATAATTATCGAATTCTAAAATTTTTGAGAGTATATGCTTCAGCTTTGTTTAAACCAACTTGAACGGAAATATTTTTCCATATTAGCTTGAACTTTATTTACCTTGGTTTATACTTAAAATGTGAAGTACTTCATTGATGCGAAATTTTAATCGAAATGAATATTTTATAAATAAATAATTAATTTATCTAGTATTTTATACAACAGTACTTCTCATTGTTCAAGTACACCCATATACACACTTCTAATAGATTCAACAATCGGCACAGCCATTTAAATTCGTTTCAAACACTCAAATATTTGGTACTGAAAATTAGCAACGCGATAATTTTAAGCACGTAGTAACAGCTACACATTCAGATAATATACACATTTATGAAAACTTATAACCTACTGTACATTCTCGTCGAAAAATTTCAAATTATAGATGGGTTCATCCTGCTGAGGTATTTGGGCTAACAATGAATTATTAACAATTATCAGAGTTTCTCACTATGATATAGTCTGTCAAAGCAAAGAAGACATTCTGGCAAGATTGAAAAATTACTCCAGCGTGGTCAATATTGATTCAACAATGATTGATCTGGTCTCAGATTGTAGAAAACATTCTGATCTGCAATTTGAGACCAAATTTATAATTTCTGGACCAAAATTGACTGAGTTGGAGTCACTGTCCCATCTTGCCAGAATGTCTTCTCTGCTTGGACATACTATGAAAGTGTATAAGAATTCATCCACCTTGGTGCTAACATATTCATATTCAATACTGATGGATTATAAGATAGTAGGATAGATAAATTTAAAACACATCAAAAAGCTAAAATGAGTTGATATAACAATCGGCTAATTAATATTTAATCCAACTTTTTTGCCCCAGCAGAATAAACCTCACTTCCCTAATGGAAGCATTTTACACAATTAAAAAATCTATACCACGCTTTGAGACATAGTTCATTCATATGTTGTTATACCTGAAGAGTCATAACTCTTTACCTTGTTAAAGTAGTCAGTTTATTGAAAGACTGAAATTTATAATAATTTATGTACAACATTCAGTTTTAAATATTGAACCCCTAAATTCAACAGAAATGTGAGCTATCATATTAAGAAATTAATAATGAACAAGATTTAATCTGTTAAAAGAATAAGTTATAATATAATGATTGTTTATTATGAATTGTGAGCATGCACCTCCGTATTAGTTGAGAATAGCAATTCAAAATCAAACTAAATAAACCTTATTTTTTTGAGGATTTGAGTTCTAGAGGTTGAACTCAATTTTTTCCTGGGCGGAGGTTGGATTATTTACAAACTTTTAGTAAAGTATTTTTCATTCAATTTCCTCTATAAAAATTCGATTCTCAAATTAATAAATTTGATTTACTTGGATCTAAAAATTATAAATTATCCATACACAATTATACTTCTTGTATAAAACTTAGGGTTGTTTAAAATAGTTGAAAAATAAATATAAATCAAACACCCTTTTTTGAAAACTTTAAAATTATAAAAAACACATACATGTTTCGGGACCTAAGCCCATTCTCAAATAGTAATTACTATTTTTATCCACATTGAGAATGGGCTTAGGTCCCGAAACATGTATGTGTTTTTTATAATTTTAAAGTTTTCAAAAAAGGGTGTTTGATTTATATTTATTTTTAAAAACTGTACTTGTTTCAATAAAAATAACTATTATACAATTAATGATGGATTCTGTTATCGTGGATCATAATATATGGCTTCACAAATTGATTATTTATTCATACAAGTTTAAAAAACATGTATTTTCATTGTCAGGTTTAATAATTACCTAGAAATCATATTCAATTAATTTATTAAACTCTCATCGCCCTTTATTTGGAGAATTATCTGCATCAGAAACATTTTTATTTTTTCTGTGATTATATAGATTTCACAATGAATGAGTATTATTGAATCATTGGGGATCACTTTCAGAAAAAATCATTGGGAAGAATGGGGGCCGGCTAAACAAGTGAACTCATGTAATACTTGCATGAGAGAAAACATTGTTTACAACACTGCTTACAACATTGTAAAATTCGAGTTTAAGTAAACCGACCATTGTGCAACTGGTTTGAGAGCCATGAAATCATAAATAAACCATAAGAAGATTTTTACATTACAGTATCATCATTAATTTTTATTATATAATTCAAACATAAGAAATACAGTAGAAGTACCGTAATGAGAATCTTCTCTGTAAGAAAGTGACAGATTGATCGAAAGTTTATTTAATATCAAACATTATTGATAAGAGTTTCTTGTAATAAAAAGAAATTCCAATCAAGATTATGTTAAAAATTTGTTCAGAATAAAGAAAGTTTATTGAATATCAAACATTATAAATAAAAGTTTCTTGTAATAAAAAGAAATTCCAATACAAGATTATGTTGAAAATTTGTTCAGAATAAAATAATTTGTGTCACTAAAATACCTTCTAAACTTGGAGGTATTTCCAATAAAATGTGTTTTTTAATCATTTATAAAACGGTGTGTTCAATTTTAAGATCTTAAATTTAAGGAAATACACGAGATGTATCAAATTGAACGATTTAATAGGAAAGTATTGTACAATAATGATACAAGAAGTTTCCAATTCGATTGTTCTGTTTGATATCATCATTAGGATATCATTCTTACAAGATCATATCATATATCATCTTGTGAATCTTCTTGGAAGTGAATGGAAGATTGTACATACCAATAGTATAGGACTTGTAAATTTTCATAAAACAGGCCCTCTGCTTTCTGGCATTCCATTGTTTACAATCATGGTATAGCATCAAAAGCCATAGGCTACGCTAAATGAAAATAATCTAACAACCACCAGTTTGGGTGGCGTCATTTATAACACACTTCAATGAAGAATTATTTCTATAACAGTTTCATGAGATATAGCACACTTCAATGAATCATAAAACGTATTCAAACAAGAAAAATTACGTTATTAAATTCTAAAATAGTTTCACAAGTGATTCAACATACTCCAATGTATTCTAAACGAGAAGTATATAGCAAACGCCAGTAAAGTCTGTTATCAAAACTCAGCTTTGTCAGGTCAGTCTGCTAGCCGTCTGCGAGAGCTTAATCGAATCAAATCGAACCACAGCTATACTAATTCGCTCTCGCAGACAGCTTTAGATTGTCCTGACAGAGTTTTTCCTCTCTTCGAATAGTTTTGAAGGTGATATAATCTTATAAATTATGCTTATATTCGATGAAAATACTAGAAATTGCAATAACCACAGTTGATATATATTCTGTCCAAGCAAAGAAAACATTCTGACAAGATGGGTGAATGACTCCATCAGCTCGGTCAATATTAGTTAAACATTTTGTCTAAAATTGTAAACCAGAATGTTTCTTACAATTTTCAATCAAATTTATAATTTTCGAACCAATATTGACCGAGCTGGAGTCATTTTCCCATCTTGCCAGAATGTCTTCTTTGCTTGGACAGACTATAATACACCATTATCAATCTCAGAGATTTCACGTTAGGTAGTGAGTTTATGACAGATTGATAATGGGTAATATAGTTTGATCGAGCAAAGAAGACATTCTGGCAAGATGGGAAAATATATAAATAAATAAAACTACTCCAGCTCGGTTAATATTGGTTTAAAAATTATAAATTTGGTCTCAAATAGTAGAAAACATTCTGCTCTACAATTTGACACAAAACTTATATATTTTTTCAACCAATATTGACCGAGCTGTAGTCATTTACCATCTTGCCAGAATGTTTTCTTCGATGGACTACTGAACTATATAGATATAGTGTGTAACCAGACTGATATACAAAATAGACTGTACAAATAGGGACTGATTATACAGTCTCTATTACTATATAAGTACTCTACCAGTATCTTTATTGGCGCCTGCTATAATAATTTGGTTTCTAAAACAGTTTCACGAGTGATGTAAATTTTAAACACATAATTCAATGTATTCTAGACGAGTAAAATGACGTTAATTTGTAAAATAGTTCGATAGTGATGAATCATAGGTCGCACACTTGATGGGCGGAGCTGGCTCGCGTGGTCAAGTGTGTCACCGTTTGTCACACGTGAATGTAGGCGCCCTTGGCGGGCAGGGGGGGCGCAGGAGACTCGTCACCATCGCCCACCATCGCCTGGACGGTGCGCGACTCGCGCGACAGTCGCTTCTCCTCGTCGCCCAAATCGCTCTGGCGTCGCCACGAGCGCTGAGCGCAGAACACCACTATCCAAAAGTAAACTGTCAGACCTGGAACACAACAAACAATGATAAAATCTGCGACTAGAATACTAAATTCTGTGGATAAAAGACAATTCATCTCGAGGAATTTATTGTAAAATCTGGTCAAGCAATGAAGACATTCCTTCAAAATGGCCAATTGAAGCAGCAAGAGTGTATAGTCTGTCCAAGCAGAGAAGACCCTCTGGCAAGATGAGAAAATGACTCCAGCTTGGTCAATATTTGTTCAAGAAATATAAATGTGGTTATATAACTCTTATTATAACTTCAATAAAAACGTCACGTTCTATGATCTGTCCAAGCAAAGAAGAAATTCTGGCAAGATGGAATAAAAATGACTCCAGCTCGGACTTGCTTGGTAAATATTGGTTCAAAAATTATGAATTTGATCTCAAATTGTAGATCAAATTGTTTCCTTCAATTTGAGACCAAATTGATAATTTTTGAACCAATATTGACCGAGCTTGAGTAATTTTCCCATCTTACCAGATAGCCCAGGCAAATTAGACTTCTAGCACCTAAAAAATTATGGATGGCTGGAAATGATCTTAAACCACTGTGGACATCCCAAATAAGTTTAATATGAGTTTGCGACGATTTCTACAAGTTTGGACAAAAAAGTTTGCACGACGAGTTTGCACAAAAAATATACAAGATAGAAAGTTCTATTTGGTCTTGAATTGTACAGGATAAAATTATCCCCAGAGGGATTTTGAATTTCACATTTCTAATGTAACGAACAGAAGATATAAACAATCAAAAATTGAAAATTGTCAAATTTCAATTTCTCTCAAAAAATACAGCATTTAAAAAAATTCATAACTCGGTTGTCGCTTATCACAGAGGGTTGGATTTGATATCAATCGCTCAAGAATTTTATTTACTAAAACATTGTAATTACAAATTTTTCTGTCCGACGCTTGGTTTTGACGTGAGTTGCAAAAAACTAGAAAATGAACAAATTTTCCGTGGTTTTTTGGGCACCCTGTGTTACGCGCCACTCAGAAATCGTCGCAAACTCATAATAAACTTATTTGGGATGTCCACAGTGGTTTAAGAACATTTCCAGCCATCCATAATTTTTTAGATGCTAGGCCCTTTTTTTAGTCTAATTTGCCTGGGCTAAGAGGGTCTTCTTTGCTTGGACAGACTATAACCACGCACACAGGTTTACAGCTTACGCATAGTTTCATACAGATTACAAGAGTAGCCTACAGAACTCATAGAACAGGAGTCAATCATCATTGATATAGGCTATAGCTGGCGCCAAAAACTTAGGCGGTTTAGTCTGTCTCTTGTAGCCAAGATGTAACCAAATAACAGCTGATGTGAAGTATCTTTAATTGTCTCTTTTCATTTCAAAAACATCATCTGAGCATATAACTAATCAGTTGTTGAAGCGCACAAGGGGTGGGCGAAAACGTCTAAATCTCTGGTGTCAGCTAGGCAATAAATGATATATAGATGGCATGATTTCATATAGGTATGATATAGGTCATGATTATGACTATTATAAAACTGGACATGTTTCTAGCAGAGTATTTATTATTGTTCTAATTCAAATTATATGAGGTGAACAATAAATAATTCTGAATCCAAGCCCAAATATTAATCATACAATAATATGTTATCGATAAATGAGAAATAAATATAGAACAATATGTTAATAATTTATAGAGCAATAATTATGAAGCAATATTAATAAAAGAGATTTGAAAAATTGTGTTGAAGTGAAATTATTGATGAGTAACCTCTTGTAGCTGTCAACATGATATTTTGAATCAGTAGTTTGTTCAATAAACTATTGTTTATAGTTTAAACAGGCTCCTCTGCTATACTTATTTCTTTAAATTAAAAATAATCTAGCCACTAACAACTTTTAATATAAGAAGCCAGAACAATATAGTATTGGAAGATGAAACAACAGAAATACAGAATGATAGACAATAGAATATGTAAGAAAAAATAGATGTTGTCAAAAAACTTATTATAAACTTTCTATAATTTTCTATAACGAAAGTCCAATGTTTGACAACATCTGCTTTCCTCTCAAAATAGAGAAATTTTACAATAACATTAAACAAAACAGCAACATCAGATCTACAAATTTTTATGTCAACAGAATGGTTTTATAGTACAACAGACTAACAGAATACAACAGACTGTTATATGTATAACAGTAATATAATTTTATATTATATGTTCTGCGATGATCAGCGATAATAGAATATATTTCTATATTCTATTCTCTCTGGTGATGATAAGCTAGGATCACTCACCTATATTGAGTACTGATATTGCAATAATCAATTTATTTTTTCTTATTTTTAACGCTATGGCATGAATCGCTAACGTTGCAACCTGAGTTGCAAAACTAAATGCTACACAAATGAGCCATGGTAACGCACACCAACTCTGTTCCTGCAAACAAAAATCAAAATTAGCAACTCATAAATGAAATATTGTATTTAGAAATTGATAAGCACTCAATATTTTCAATTTACTAATTTTTTAAATTTATAACATCTTATTAATATGATTTAATTGGAGTAATACTGTAATAGGATTGATTTAATTTAATAATCAAGTAGTAATTGATATCAGAGATTGAAAATAAGAAACATTGGAAGGAAGCAATGATATAGGCTTGCTTTTGATAGTAAAATTATCCAATTATTATAATTTTTCTCGTTCACCATCATTACATAACATTAATACTTGGGAATAATCCATTTGATAACTAATTCGTTACAATTTCATAAATAATACTAATATTGAAAATCAAACTTTAAACTTAGGGCTATTTTAAATAATTGATGGATAAAATGAAATAAATCAAATACCGTTTTTTAAACTTTAAAAATTATTATTTAAATTATGGTATTTGATTTATTTCATTTCATCTATCAATACTAATATTATACAATAGAATATTGTAAAACACAGAAAAGTCTTTACATTTTTTTAAAAGTCACAATATCCAGATCTCATAGACTATTAGCATTGTACTGTGCCATTGAGTAATACACACTTTCTCAGTCAAGATTGTTATTATAGTTGAAAGTTAGTACCTATTGAAAACTTTTGGAAAGGCCATTTTTAGATTTACTATCAAATTTGAATCAGTTTGTGGGCATACATTATCCTCAACAAATTCAATTATCCAATAGAACTTTAATAAAGTTTATTAGAACTTTAATATACTTTACTAGAAATTCAATATAAGTAATGTAATGCTAATTAGTTCGTGTCTATTTCATATAATATTCAATAATACTTCTGATTGAATAGCTGATTCTCAACCAGTATACAAACACTACAATAATCTAGCTTCCTGGATCAGGAACCTAATCCATAGAAATTAAAAATTGGAAGTACCTACTTATAACAAGAAAAAGGCAAACACATGTTAGATATAAATAAAAGCATGGCGTACTAAGATTCTGTCTGATGCCAATATTTGCGTTTTTCTGGATTACATATATTTTTAAATTTTATGAAACAAGACCTATAAATTATATTAGTAGGCGTTGGAGGTAGTATAATATTTATAGATTTATTTTTTTTCACTGGTGAAGCTATAAAGAATACATTATTTATTCAATTTCAAGTTTTGAAATAATTAAAGTTTCATTCTAATTATTGAACTTTATTACTGATAAAGTGATATACTTACTACAATAGTTCCCCAAATTAAAATGGCACTTGAAACAGCATAGAAGAATGAAAATAGCAAGAATGCTATCATTATTTCTGTGGCTGGAACAAACAGAAAATATTGAAATTATTTAACAACAAAAAATGGAACCAATAGTAAAGTAAATCTACCGGAATTTATTATTAGTTTAATCAGTTTTTTATAGAGATGCTAAAATTCAGTACTTATATTGAAAATTAATTAGCTGGTATATTAGAAAGTTACAGCTGATGCCAAAATGTAAGGCGGTTTCGTCTGTCTCTTGTGAGGGATGTAACCCACTAACAGCTGATGTAAAGCTAAAGCATCTATTTTCTGTATGACGTAGTGGAACAACCCTTGGGTCTCCTCACTTTTAAAATCCTCAAGCACACTTCAATAAATTGAAAACAATATTTTTTTTTCGAAACAAATTCTAGGCCTAGCTAAATGGCAACTATACATTGACAACATCCTAAAAAGGCTGCATAACATTTTATTTTTCTTTAAGGCTGCATTAAATTTTAAGACATTAATGTTGAACACACTTGGAACTAACTAGGAATAATTATAATATAGGTTAATTTTTACTGTGATAACTTCGTTTAAAGAATCTTGACTTCAAGCATAGATAAGCACTACGGTAGATGTTTTGTCAATTTTTTTCTTTAAAAGTCTTTTTTTGACTTTAAAGTCAATTTTTTGTCTTTTAAAAGAACATTCAATCTTATCTCTAATGCGGATTTAACATAGCCTAATACATATAATAAAACTAATCTGCGCTCAAATACATAATTGCACTATTATCTTGCAGATGAAAATAAATTTGTAAAATTGGGAAGATGAGGTTGCTTATCATTTCCCATTAGGCCTATCAGTGAGCTGTTGTGAATGAGTAAATTTAATCAGTAACAAATTCACTTTCCAGTTCAAAACAGGAAACAAATAACCGAATTTCTTATCGCCCACTTGGGCTGTTTCAAATATCATAAATGTTATAGAAATTATGTGATGTAATGGATCAATATTTCGGGGTTTTCTTTAAAGTAGTAATAATTTACTTCAATTAATAACTCGGTTCAAAATATACCGTATTGTTTGCTCCTTTATATTTTTCGCGTAATCAATTAATAAGACTTTTTGGAGGACACAATTTTTTTAATTTGTATAAATTTGTTAAGATAGGTACCCAGTATTGATAGAGAGTGTGATATCGGTTTAATGAATCACAAAAAGTGAGGAAGATTGGGAATGAAATATTGTTGAAAGTTATCATATCAATGAATTCATGCATTCTGGCAAGATGGAAAAATTACTCCAGGTCGGTCAGTATTACTTTAAAAAATATAAATTTGATCTGAAATTGTAGGAAACATTCTGATCCACAATTTAAGACCAATTTTATAATTTTTGAACCAATATTGATCGAGCTGGAGCCATTTTTCCATCTTGCTAGAATGTCTTCTTTGCTTGGCAGACTATGATGACTCACCATCAGTCTTTCTTTGTCGGTCGTCGCCGCCGATCGTGTACTTGAACTCCTCGACGTCGAGTCCGAGCAGAATGCTCACCGATCCGCCGGAACTCTCCGGATCCGCCAGCTCCGTCGACAGCTGCGTCAGGATCAGCACACTTGTGATCTGAAACAATAATTTACACAATTGAATTTCAATTTATTTATTCACACACACAACATATCTCATTAATATTATAATAGAAATGAACTACATCAATGAAAAGTACATTAGGCTACAATAATGACAAGACAAGTCGGTTTGTACAGAAAAAAATACTACAAAAAATGTAGTCACAGCTGAAGACAAGAGCTGTGATTGGCTACAGCTGTTCGACTTCGGCCGACCGTATGATTGTTTCGCATAGAGGATCCATAACCATCTATCAATTCGAGAATTGATAGATGGTTATGTACCATTATACGCAAACACTTCCAAAAAGTTTGTTTATTTCGTCTCGTGATCGTGAATAGGGTAAAATAAATAAATCTGGTAACACTGGAGAAGAAGGCTATGCCATCAATTTGTTGTGAAAAATTTAGAATAAAAAATTCTTCCAACCAAGGATATCCATATCAGGGGAAGGCTTTCAATCCATGGAAATTTTGGGAAGGGTGTGATAAAGGGTAAAAGTCCACTGTTCAGATAACTCTTAATCAATAGAGTTTAGTCAGAGTTCCGTTTGGAGTCTTCAAACTGGATGAGATTTTTGAATATACGGGAATGTTAATGATGTGAAAAAAGAGCTATGTTTGATAGTCCCAAAAATTACCAAACTGTGAGTTTCCTTAAACAATTTATTTCAAGACAGGATGTGATTTGGAATGAACACGGTGAATAGGCTATACGTAACAGTTTCTAATTACAGAGGGTCCGTAGGCGTAGAATAATGTAACCTGGAATAATTGCCCAATTAGATTTTTTATGATAGTTGAAATGACGCTAGAAATTATGCCAACCCCAAACTCTTTATACTTATTGAACGTGAGAAAAGTGTTCAGCATTCAAGATTTTAACAAGATTATGACAGTAGATTGTTTTATTCTATAGCTATATAATGAAAGTCAAAGATCAAAGATAGAAATGTTATTAGTTTTAACTGCAACTCAAAGAGGTCCTAAGTTCTATTAAGTTTCTAAAATTTTCTTGGCAGCTAACCCCAATAAACCAATTAATATTGATTCGATTCGTTCTTAATTGTATGAAAAGAAAGATTGTTCTGTCGTTTTGTGGATGTTGTAACTTACTGCAGGGTTAATAGAATAATGAACTGAGGATTCTACATCACCATTTCTTTTCATAATTCCATTTCGTAAACTTTGATACTTTTCTTTCGCTCTTTATATTATGTAGTTTACTCTTTATTGTATGTATAGTCAGACCAAGCAAAGAAGAGTTCTGACAAGATGAGAAAATGGCTCTAGCTCGGTCAATATTGGTTCAAAAATTATTGATTTGGTCTGAATGTTTGTATTGAATGTCTGATTGTAGATCAGAATGTTTCCTACAATTGAGACCAAATCAATAATTTTTGAACCAATATTGACCGAGCTGGGGTCAATTTCTCATCTTGCCAGAGGGTCTTCTTTGCTTGGCCAGTCTATAGTTTGGAATCGATTACATCCTCTTTCCTATAGGCCTACGTGTTTTGCCAATTCGGAACTTTCATCAATTCTACTATAAGCGCCTCAAAAATTTCATACTTTGATCAAAGACAATTCTATTTCTCCTCCAAATGTCGAATTCAGACATTTTAGAGAAGTAGAATAAATTAGTATTTGCTCATACTAGCAAAAGTTATAACATTATTTTGGAAAGAATCCTCACAATCAATTTTGTCGTTATTCAACACCAATTGCAACCAATACAGATAACAGATTCACATGATTAACTTAAATTTCAAACTTTTCTAAACAATCGAACTATTAATTTAAAAAAACGAAGAAACCCGACCATCTCTCCACATTTAAGAGATTTACGGAATTGAGTCAACTCTCATTTCAAGGTTCGTCTCCCTCTCATCCAGTCATTGAATGAAGTTTATTCGTTAAAAAATTGTCAAATTCAGTTGAAGTTGACAAGAGATTGGCTAGTTGCCGATTCTTGAGTTGACCGTTTGGCAAGCAAATCTATTACCAACACTTTTTACTAATGAAGCTCTCAAACTATCTAACGTAGCAGGTTTATTTATAACATCTATTTAAGAATGACAAATCTTTGGCCCAAGTTGAAAGTGCTGGAGTTTTTAATCACCCTTTTGTGAATAAATTTTTTACTGCAGATGATGTCCACATAAGCTTTTCGGAAAGCGAGGGTAATTGATGACATAATTAAATTTCATTTAAAATATGGAAATCAACTTAAAAATATGAAAGCCATCGTGATTGAATATGATGAAGTACATAATTTTGTTCTTGACAAAAGATTTCAAATGAATATATGAGTGGATAGAATTAGAATAAATCGAAGAAATTTTAGGCGTTTGCCTATTTCTCTTTGTAATGTAACATGTAATTAAGCTACATTATCCCAGCTTTTTTACTTATGAATATTGAAACAATATTCTAATAAATTTGATTCATTATGCTTGATAAGATTCTATAGCGTAGGCAACACCTACTATTACATCTATAGTACAGTACATTTATGTAGTAACCTCTATTATATTCATATAGGTGATGATGTAGGCCTATTATACAGGGTGTTTCAGGAGGAATGTGCAATACTTCTCAGGCTGATCACTATTTCTGAGATTTGGGTAGGATTTACACAATCGCCGCCATTTAACTTTTTCTTTAGAATCCGACTCTCTTCAACTTCCATCAATGAAAAATAGAATTTTATGATTTCTTATCCTGTTATAACCCTTATTGTTGAAAAATGGCGTTTTTTAGCATATTTCTCCAATTATCTCAATAACCGTTTAAGTTACAAACTTGGAACTGGTTTCATTGAATTTCGCAGCTAATTTTACATAGGAATGGATTATTTTAGAACCTCACTAAAGCCTCTAAAAAATTAGAAAAATTCATCTTTATTGTAAAATCTCAATTTTCCGCCATTGTTATCTCGGTAAAAAAGCGTTTTTGGGGGTTGGTCCCATGGAAGTTTTTTGCCTACTTGGTGTAAGGAATCAGCCTGAGAAGTATTGCACATTCCTCCTGAAACACTCTGTATATTTAGAATGTGATTGGAACTCTGCACAACTGCAATCACTTCGAAATTTAGATTTTAAAAATTGCAGATCTCATTGGAAAAATTCTAGTTGGGATGGGATGAAACGCCCATTTTTTGGCGTCAGCTATAACTCGTATCAACTTGCAATTTTTTAACCGCCGCCTTTAGAACAGTATAGCCGTAAGTCTTAGAGCTAGGCGATTTCGTCTGCTCCTTGTGCGCTCCAACAGCTGATATCAAGTTTCAAATTTGCAATTCAGCTACGCCTAGATGATGTTTTTGAAATCGAGACACCACATGCTTTACATCAGGCAGGTTGCATCACGTAAAAGAGACAGACGAAACCGCCTAACTTTTTGCCGTCAGGTATCTTCCTTGGCCAAGAGATCGTATAGCGATAATTTCGATCGCATCTAAATAACTTCAACTTCAGTTTAAGTATAACTTCAACTTCCAGTTTGAAAATGACGCTCGCCATAGAAACGAGTA
Organism: Sogatella furcifera; assembly: GCA_017141385.1. Classification (NCBI taxonomy): domain Eukaryota; kingdom Metazoa; phylum Arthropoda; class Insecta; order Hemiptera; family Delphacidae; genus Sogatella; species Sogatella furcifera. The sequence continues at coordinate 6,184,030 of CM029552.1, forward strand.
TCATGTAGAAACTAGTATTTCCTGTTGGATTCAAATCATCCAATTTCATAGACTATGGCCTTGATCTTCCTTCGGTTTTTTCCTGTATGCTACCTGATTCCTGGGCTTGATTCTTGTTCAGAAAAGGCTTATCATCATTATTTCCACTGTACTAGCTTTACAGTTTTTGTAGAATCTAACAATATTGAACTTGTATTTATATTGTTCTTGAACTCGGAATATCACAGAGAAATAATTAGAGCTTTAAAGTAATTGAAGTATTAATAAAATTCAATGAGCTTTTTAGAATTTTATAGTCTACAAACACAAACGTCTTAAGTTATGTGTCACGGTTCGATTCCCCTTCAAGAAGATATACAATTCGATACGTGTATAAAACACTGGCGGCTCGTACCCACGAAACAGGTGAAGTGCCCGTATCTTTTACTGTACAGCACTTCACCTGTTTCGTGGGCACGAACCGCCAGTGGTATAAAATATCACAAGTGATTGAAATTTTGAAAAGCACATTATCGTGAAGAACATCTAGTTTGAATAATGATTCACTATAAATTTACTTAAATTTAACTTCTTTAAACAACTTTGGTAACTTCTTGAAAGAAAATTGAACAGTAGATACACATCTTCAACAAGAGACAGAAAACTTGAGCCTTATGAAGACAAAAAGAACGACACATCAATTCTAAAGACAAGAAGACATCAATGAAAATACATCAATTCTATCCCTTCGTCAAAGCTATCAATCTTTTTGGAGAAGAATAATAGAAATTGGCTCAATACTTCTTCCATTTTACCAATAGGAATAGTGTTTTATCGTACTATTATACAGCACCAGTGAGTTGGGCAAAAGTTCAAAAACTGAATGTGATAATTCATATAAATGAAATTGCAGAATCGTTACTTTTTTCTTATCAGACAAAAGAGCGCATTGCTGTATGAACAATAATACTGACCTATATTCCGATTCAATAAATTTTAGACTAGAAAAAATACGCTTGTATTACAAGTATTGTATTGTATTACAAGTTTAGTCTGTACTTGGTCATTAATAGACAAATATTGCCCATTAATGACTTCAATATCTCCATAGTAGTTCAATTTTGGTATTAGATGGAGAAATTAGCCAAATAAAACCAAATTTCCATCAATATTTAGTATGTTCAGTAATAGTTCAGTATGGTATATCTGAATTCATTGTTCCATTTGGAGCTAGTAAATGATCACAGCTAGAAAAGGAGAAAAATAAATGATCGAAAAGAAAATTGAATTAACAATTAACTAAAATAGAAAAAAAATAAAAATCTACTACTTGAATAAATCAATAAATCAAACAGGGTAAGTGAAATTTAGATTATTAACGTATAATTGCTGAATATTGAAAGAATAGATCAGAAGTCCTAATTGCATTCAATAAAGTTATTTCTGATAATATTATTTTTTTATGATGAACTAAAATTGATAAAATCAATATATAATAATAGTATAATAATAAATAGACAACATTAATACAGGTCAACTTGACCAAAATTCCAATTTTAAGAAGAATGAAAATTGAAGCAAATATCATATTTTAGTCAAGAAGTTCTGATAATTTCACGAAGCACTTACTTATTAAATATTATTATAGGTGATAATGATAAAAGCTTTCACCCTGACCTGAAATTTGCACTAATAATGTACTTGAGGATAGTATTGAATTTCATCGTTACAACGATCGGTTTCATGCAATTCAATACTACCTACAATATTAGTGACTTTTGTCCATAAATAACATTCAACTGATAAGGATGTAAAAGCTACAAAGTAAGTTTATGTACCCAGTTTAAATTTACTATTTAATTTGAATTTAAAGTGAAAGAGCCGTTTAGGATTGATGAATTTGGGAAATGATCATCATTGGTTTTCTAAAAATTAATCAATGTAGCTCATTTAGAAAAAAATAGATTTTGAACAGAAACAAATTGAAAAAAAAAAATAGAAATGATTACAAAGTTCTAAAATCTGAAGAAAACAATAATTCAAAATAAGCATCCATATCCCAATAGTTTCCCATTCCACAATATTTTTTTGGTTTGAATTATAGAACTCAAAGTTTAAAGTTGATTCAAAACAAATCTATTGTAGCCTAATACGGTAATACCTATTTGGTTGTTATGCTATTGTCGATCTCTTAATAAACTGACGAAGTAAAGAGTAGCAGAGTAGGTTACTGTACTAAATATTCAAGCTTTCCCATTGGTAGTTGACCGTCCAATCACAGTGAACGACTGCCATTGGCCTAGATAAGCCACTCCCACAAAGATCTCCCACATAAACAGAAAGGCGGCTAAGTTATAAATATGAATACTTGTAACCATTAATAATTTAGTGAATGGTATACAATTTATTCTTTCATAGTAACACAATTTATTCATTTGGTAAATATAGTCCTTCATCTCTAAGGCTGAGGCCGCACTGCCGGTGGGTAGTGCGTGGAGGGTGGAGGGTAGTTGGTAAATCTATAGAACATACACACCATCCAAAGTAATACATCGTATGAATGGTATGTGTTCAGCCGCCATCTTGAAATTGTTAAATATGGACAATATAACCTCAAAAAACAGTATGACGTCATACCATTTATACGATGAATTACTGTGGATGGTGTGTATGTTCTATAGATTTACCAACTACCCTCCACCCTCCACGCTCTACCAACCGACAGTGCGGCCTCAGCCTAACACTATCAATCTATTGAGATTCGAATTAATTATTATAACTATCAATATAGTTTCTACGTAGCATTAGCTGCTTATTGAAGAAATATCATTCACACCATCAATTGGCAGACAATTTTTATTATTTCAATAAAAGTAGATTAGAAATGAATTTCACCCACAGTTATTCCTCAGTTCTAATAAAGAAGATTGAAAATGTTAAGTTCGATTTGAACTTAGTTGTTTAATAGATTAGATCTCTCTCTCATCTATAGCCCTAATCAAATCAAATCGATTGAGGTATAGTGTTGAAAGAGTATTTTCATTTCATTATCATCTTAATCTATAGTCTCCATAGTATCAGTATAACATTCAACGATATTACACAGTATAGATCACATAAATATCCATAGTTATAGTATCTATAGAACAGCTTGATAAGCAAACAAAAGGCTGCCAGAATAAGCAAGACGTGACTGAATCAACAAATCTCTTTTTTCTAAAGTCAATATTTTAATTTGATCAGCGACTATCGTCATTCGTCACCATCAATTGAATCGACCAAGTCATTGATGTTCTAAAATCACATTATCAAAGTGTCTTATCCCATTCTCATTAGTTAAAAATTTTAATCTTTTTTTCTTTCATGAATTTATTAATGGATCAAACCATGTAGCTTCTTCTAATATAAGCTATTAGAGGAAGCTATGATTAAACTGTCAAAATCACTCCAAATCGAAAGTTGATTCAAAACACAACAGATAAGAATCTATTAATCTATTAAATTTATTTCCGAAATAAGAATTGTCATTAGAAACAACGAGTTATCAGAGACATAAAGCACGGTACGAATGAAAAGCACAATAAAGCATAAAAGTAATTATTACTTTTTTCAATTCAGAATTTTTTTCTAAGGAGAAGACCTTAAAACTTACTTCAAATCGAAAGTTGAATCACAGCAGATAAGAATCTATGTATGTATCAAATTACAACAGATAAGAATCTATCAAATCTATTTCCGAAATTAGAATTATCATTGGAAATAACAACGATACGAGTTATCGAAGGCATAAAGCACAATTACTTTTTTAAAATTTTCAATTTATTGATGGAGTAGACTTTAAAGTTTAAACCCTACTTTAAATTGAAAGTTAAATCACAACAGATGAGAATCTATCAAATGTATTCCCGGAATGAGCAATTAGCATTATCATTGGGAACAATGATACGAGTTATCGGAGGTATGAAACACAATTTCAGTACTTTTATAAATTTATTAATGAAGTAATCTTTCGACCTTACTCCAAATCGAAAGTTTAATCACAACAGATAAGAATGTATCTCAAGTTGATAAGAATCTTAAGGTTAAGTGTAAGAGGACCTATGAGTCCTAACTTCACCTTGTAATAAGTCAATTAATAAATCTATCAAATGTATTTCCGAAATTAGAAATGTCATTGGAAACAAAGATACGACTTATCGGAGTTATAAAACACATTGGTTAAGGTCTAGACTTTCAATAAATTTCCATTGAATCGACACTTTTCCATTGATAGCGACGTGAATTTATTCTCGTGTCCATCGTGAAATAGCAGGGCGTGGCTGTTCATTCAACCTTTTGCACCAAATTGATGAATGGAAGAATGAAAGGAAGAGTCGACGCTCTTGAAAGGTGTAAAAAGAAGAGCAGACGCTATCGAAATTGGCGGTTACCGATTGTCTGTTAATAATACTCAGCTCTGTTAGGATAGTCTGAAAGCGGTCTGCAACGTGAAATTGTTTAGATAAGAGCGACCTCTAAGCGATGCATGTTTTAGCAGACCGCTAATCTCTGTCCTGAAAGAGCTGATAGTTAATAACAGTCATTCGCCAAATGCCAGCTTCGTTGGGGTCTGCTAAGCTTATCGAAGAGAAAATCGATACTCTCATAATATAAATGTTTTTTGTTGAAAAATAACGTTATTCAAGATTAATTATTGTTGACAAACACTGTCTTTGTCAATGTCTATGTGTGAACGGTTCTATTTTCTTTCAAGAAAAACTTTATCATACATCAAAATTTGGTATAAAGAAGTTTTGTACATAATTCGACTGTGTTTTTAACTTATAAGTTTAATAGTTTCTGTAAAATGGATGAATAAATAAAGAAGGTACAAAAGTCAATTCATATATCAAATACATGCTTTAAATTCAAATACTATATCAAATTGATATGTCTATATCTGTCTAAGCAAAGAAGACATTCTGGCAAGATGGAAAATGACTTCAGTTCAGTCAATATTGGTTCAAAAATTATAAGTTTGGTCTCAATTTCTAGATCAGAATGTTTCTCACAATTTGAAACCAAATTTATAATTTTCGAACCAATGTTGATCGAGATGGATGGAGCTGAAGGCCCATCTTGACGAGATGTCTTCTTTGCTTGAACAGACTACCATGAATACGATACAAGAGATTTCAATAATGGTTGAAAATCTCTTAATTTGTCGATTGTTCCAATTGCCACATTTAGATTCAGCCTAATATGTTTGTCTATTGTACCTCCATGAAAGGGAATCGAGACATCTCAAGAGAAAATAACATTTAAATGCCTTATTCGTCAGTTATTATAAATACTCTACTTTAATAAAATCAAGATTTTGGGACAGATTTATCGATGTTTTGGATTTATTTCCCCGAATATCGATAAGTTCAAGGTTCATCACAGTAGTGAGTATCGATAAATCGATGTTTGAAGAGTAATGCCTAACTGTATTGAGCCGATAATCATCACTGGCGGCTCGTGCCCACGAAACAGGTGAAGTGCCAGTATCTTTTACTGTACAGCACTTCACCTGTTTCATGGACACGAGCCGCCGATGGAATCAATAGTACAAATAAACGAAAGAACAGACAAAAGAATCGAAAGGATGGATAGAATCAAGAGTCGAATGAACTTTCATTTTGTCAAAAATAATGACATCGACTTTTGATCGGCAACTCAACAATAAACTTTTTTATTCAATTGCTAACAATTCATCAACTTAGTGCTGAAAGAAGAACATTATCGCTCTTAACTTCACATTTTTAATGATCTTCAAAAAGATTGACAAAAAAGTCTCTTTAGATACAACTTCTCTCCTCAGGGTTCTTGAAATATTGTTTTCTTGGAATCATTATTACATTTTTGTTGAGAAAAGATCGTCAAAGAATACATCTTGTTTCTAAGAACATCCTTCCTCAAGCGTCTTGCCATTTCGTTTTCTTGGAATCATTAGTATCATATTATGATTCGAAGTGAAATGCAGGTAGCTAGCAAAAATTCTCTTTTTGAGAATTGGAATAACATTGCTAACAATTCGAGACACTTGATAATTCCACCTCTATACATATTTTCAGACATATTTAGACTCTATACATATTTCAAAAATTCTTTTTTTACGTCAGCTATACCATACGATATCTACACATTGAATGGAGTATGATAAAATGATATCCTATTTATTCCTATACCGATATCACGAACTTTTGTTTCGCGATAAATATGCACCACCTCTTCAAAATTTTAGCCATTCCTCTCCCTTTTGCTCAGTCCTCATGTAAATGATTCTATCTCTCTCAATTTTAATCAATTTTGCATTAACGAGAGCTTCAATGATTTCCAATAGTGTCCTGGCTTCTCATAATAAGGATTACAGCCAGGAGCTAAACGTTGAAAATATCCATGATTTATTGACTCAGCTTAGCCTACCAATATTGTAATGTTAATAATAGCTTGATTCTATGATATTGAAATTCACTTTGTTTTTCATATGTTATTTTTACTATCCTTCAACCTTTCATTATTGTATTCAAAATGGCGATTCAAAGAGTAAATTTTACTCTTTGAATCGCCATTTTGAAAAGTTTGTATGATCAGGGAGGGGCTAGTGTACGCCAATAGCAGACGTTCACTGTGATTGGTTCAAGCAACTACCAATAGCGGTGCTTGACTGTTGGTATAAATACTGCTGCTCTCTACTTAAAGTTTTAGTTTACCAGAAGTTGATCACAGTAACCGTAACCGGTATATAGATTTTTTATACATAAATATCATGTGAATTCACAACCACAGTATCTTGTCTTCTCATTTAATAGTTTTAGAATGGGTTTGAATTTTAGATAGCTCTGCGGCCGAATCTCTTGGAAGCTGTCCCATTTCTAGCTCTCTGGTCCCATGTCCCAAGTAAAGAAGACATTCTGGCAAGATGGAAAAATAACTCTAGCTCGGTCAATATTTGTTCAAAAATTATAAAGTTGGTTTCAAATTGTAGATCAGAATGTTTTCTACAATTTGAAACCAAATTTATAATTTTTGAACCAACATTGACCGAGCTGTAGTCATTTTCCCATCTTGATAGAATGTCTTCCTTGCTTGGACTGACTATACCAGAAAGTATGAGACAGAATAATATTAAGTTTTATTCTCTTAGACCATCACTGTCGACCGCAATAATAGAAGTGAGAGATGAAATGATGAGCTTTTGGTGGCCGTGAGCGAGCCGTTATTCGATTAAAACTGAATCAAGCAACGGGACTCGATGAAATTGCGCACTACACTTCATCAGAGTATAAATTACAGCTGCTCTGAGAAGACACTGTGTTACAATACACTTTACGCGTAATTGAGTGTCTTCTCAGCGTCCGCGCACTATCTAGGCTACAGCATGTCAACACTGTGACAAATGTGCATGTAACATGTTTGTTTCAAGGGTTTCTGGAATTAGTTGGATGTATGACAATTTGACAATATTTTAGTACTCTGGAGTTCCTATTTGTGATCATTGAGTTAAGTTTTAGAGTTCGGTTAAGACCGAAATAGTTTTCAGAACTATATTAGCCAGTATAATAAATATTTGTTTCGTTCGAATACATTTCGTTTCAAAAAATCTACAAAATCAAATTTTAATAAAAAAAACTATAATTTGAAATGTATAAATTTATTTTTAATATTATTAGTTTGAAAGATTAATTTTTTAATATATTTTTCTATTTTATTTTGGGCTTATATTTTAATTTATTATTTCCAAATCCCCCAATTAAAATAGGTATAACTATGAAAAAAATTCTTGAATCTCATTGGTGTGTTCAAATACTGCACTGATTCATTCTTAAGTTTTCAACTGTCAAGTTGAAAATTAGAGAATATACTCATCATATGTTTAAATGAATAGTATGTGAATTTTCAATTTGATGAATTGATACTATACCTCATTAACAATAACTTTAGACAAAGTACGATACAGTCCTGAAACAAATTTCGGAAACATACGCATTGCCATTGTTCCCTTCTTGACAAGGGATAGGCTACTTGAAAATAACTCTAAAGAGTTGAACCATGCCTTGTTGAAATAAAAATTATTTGCAGGGTACTGAGATTGATATTTTATAATTTAATAATATGCATATGCTTTGCTAAGTCGTGTATTTGTTATGGTTTGTCGTGGTGAAGGTGGCCACCCCATATTTACACCCACACATAAGCAAAAAATTTGTTTACTTTGTCTCAAGTTATCGTGAATAGAGTATAGAGCTATGTGTGTGTGTTCACGCTCCAATTTCATGTTACAAGGTGGATTTCTTCTTTCAAAAAGATACTTAAAAGACTCTTCTTTCAGAACATATTTATTTACTGACTTTTTACAAAGGCGAAGTTAGGACTCATCGGTCCTCTCTTACACTTAACCTTAAAGTCATTGAATGCCTGAAATGCAAATTATCGAAAGTCAAGGTTCTATATATGAATCTTGATCGAAAGTAATCTAGTGTGATCATTGCTTTACGTATTCGAACGCGGATCTAAATCTCTTAAAAAAGTTCAATTCATGTACAGAGTACAATAGAGTTCATGTAGACAGGAAGAAATTATCGTAGACAGGAAGCAAAATTGTTGAAAAATATCGTGTAACGTGCAGTTGGTTGGCAGGTGGATGGATGACCCTGTCCCTGCCCTAGACGGACTGAAGCTGAGATCGCTTGGCTAAATCGGTGTGCGTTGGGGCAGGGCAAGGTCCTTTCGCGCACGCTGTGAAGACACGCCGTCACAATACACTTTATATTGCGATGGCGTCTCTTCTCAGCGCGCACAAACTACAAGGTCGACAGAACAGACAAGCAGAAAGGCATTCGATGAAGACGCCTTTTAAAAATAGTATTGCCACCAGTCTTGGATGCTGTTGTTACTTTGTTTTAATGCTAGCCAAATATCAAATTTAGTAGAATTCTAAATAATTAATAAAGTTTTTTCACAGTCTGCACTAATTCAGCATTGAGAAAAACTTTTGCACAAGAAGCCCAAATAACTAAATCGAATCAGATTAAGATAGCATGAATAAATACATAATGAGATCAAATTTAGAAAGCATAAATACTGTATTTACAAGAAATATTCTACACTGTAATGTTTTAAAACATTATTTACATGGTGGAATATGGATAAATTTATTATGCTACCTAGTTTGGAAAACGTAGTTTTTTGGGGTCCATGTCACGGATCTTTAATTCTCAAAGCGCCAGCTGAAGTATTCAGTTTCCGATAAATCACTCTCGACAAACAAACACACTGTGAATAAGTATTAATTCATCAGCAACCACCAAAAACCTGTTTGAGGGATGTTTAATCTGGATGTGTTTGGTGAAAAATGAGAAACAAATAATAACCTGGAAGTAGGAATTAATGGAAGGTTTCAGAAAAATGATAGACGACAAGATTGACAGGTTTACGTCTGATAGACGTCAATTTTCATCATATTTATACATGGAGAGAATGAATAATGACAGGGAAATAATCAGCAGGTATTTGGAATAATTTCACAATGATCCAGACGATGAACGAATAGAAATTGCTTGATTCAGGAGACGATCACGCTTTCAACAACCCGAAGAATTTTATGCCCTTGACAAACGTTTCCACGTCTTTTCACGGTGGAGGGGGAGGAAAGGGGGGTTACAAGCTGTAAACAAGGGGCAACCCAAGTGAAGAATGGATGGTAGTCATGCAATTCTTGGATGGTGGGGGGCAGGGGGAAGGACCCCCGAGTTCCTCACAGAGCCAATCACAGAGGCCAGATGTTGTGTTTAAATTCAGGAGAAAGGTTTCAAGGGACAGCTTTTCGTGTCTCTGTGGGCTACAGGAATGGAGGGGGGGGGGGGTTGGATGTTAGGGGCGTAGGGTAAGAGTTGAGGAAAGGTTGGCGATTTAATTTCCTTCCTTTGCCTTGGCCTTGAATGGAAAAGGCGGGGAAAATTGGGATCACCAAATGGAGGTGAAACAGTTTAAAAGGTGAATGAAGAAATATGATGTAAGTGGAAAATACGGGGAAACAAGTTGAAAGGTATAAGTAAAAGGTACAAGGTATAAAAGAATATATGAATTATAAGAATAAATGAAGTGGAAATATATGACTATAACAGTCTTTGTTAAGATTGATATGCCATATAACAGTCGAAATATTCATCTATTCAATATGACACAATAATACTTAAAATTAAAACACAATAAAAGGAGAAAACACAGTCATATAGGCTATGTCCAAAACTTCTTCTATCCTAATTTTGATTTTTGACAAGTTAGAAGTTGAAAAATAGAGAATAGAAGGGAACCAAAAGATGGAATCAAAACATAGGGAGAGAATCAAAAGATAGAAGAACTGTGCTTTTAATGAAAAATAGAAGTGATATAATTTAGGTAAGAGAAAACAAACTTACCTATAAATTCTCTTACCTAAATTACGGATAAGTTCCACAACATCTCTGTTAAAAGTGTAAATTTTATTAGAAGTGAAATAAGTTGAAAGATTATTACAAAGAAGTAAATAATAGATAGATAATACCAAAGATACTAGAATACATATACTACAGTTATAGTAGGCCTATCCGTGGATAATACTTGTGTGAAAAATTAAAAGCTGAAAAATAGAGAATTAAATAGTAGAGGAAGGAATGAAGATAGAAGAACGATTATGTAAATAGGAAGATAGATAGATAAAATAACTTTATTTTACACTTTGTAAAAATTTTACAAGAGTTTGTGGGCGAAGTTGAGGCATGCAAGCCCCCTCTTCCACTTAACCCACAAGTGGAGGTGGAATAAGAATAAATAGATATTGCTGACGCCAAAAAAGGCAGGCAGTTTCGTCTGCTCCTTGTGCGCTCCAAAAGCTGATGTTGTTAATTAGAGTTGTCATTCAGCTATGCCTAGATGATTTTCTTGGAATCAAAAGAGGCAACAGATGCTTTACATCAGCGGTTAGTGGGCAACATCCTAACATCGCAAGAGACCGCGTAACTTTTTTGCGTCAGCTATACATGGAAATTTAGAACATAGAGTTAGAAAATCATCATCATCACAGAGAAAATACAGGTGGAAGAAGTTGAAAGAAAACTAGTCGAGTCGATGATAAATATGGAAAATATAGATAAATTGGATTGCCATGCATGTGGGAGGAACCAAAAGATGAAACGCTCACATAAAAACATATCACGATCACAGTGACGTGGTGGGGAGGTGGTGAGGGGGGTGGGGCCATTGATACTACCCCAAAAGAGTTAAATATAGGGAAAGGGCGCGCTTTTCGTTTTCAAAATCGATAGTAACCTACTCCCTCTCACTCGCCCTCTCTCTCTCCACCCACGATGAGTTCCTGTATATACTGCAACCAGCGGCGCCAAATTGGACCTGAGAGAGAGATATAGATGTGGATGAGAGAGAGATTGATTGATTTGAGAGAGAGAAACATGGAGCAAGAGCAAGAGGGAGAGAGATTAGATTAGATTTCTTTATTCATTTAGATAATAATAAATTATACAGTATATATTGAGTTTCTAGATTGCATTTTTCGTTTCTAGAGATGTTATGAATAAATCTAAAAAATATAGAGAGAAAATTATAGAGCAAGCATTATAAAGAGACAAAGAGAGATAGATAGAAGAGAGAGAGAGAGAGAAAGTGATAAGAATGAGAGTGAGTGAGAGGAGGAAGTGAATGTTGGGAAAACGGAAACAGTTAGTCTGGTCGAGCAGAGAAGACATTCTGGCAAGATGGAAAATTCACTCCAACTCGGTCAATATTGGTTCAGAACTTATAAATCTGGCCCAAGATTGTTGATCGGAATGTTTCCTACAGTTTGAGACTAAATTTGTAATCTTTGAACCAATATTGACCGAGTTGGAGTCATTTTAACATCTTGCCAGAGTGTCTTTTTTCCTGGAACAGACTACATGTTGGCGGACTAAAGTCGAGCAGTTTTGAAACGAACAAGTTTCTGAAAATTGTAGGGCGTTCTTCGATCTCCATTGTTAAAGATACCCTTGTTCATTTGGGGGGGATGTGACAGGGGGAATAAGTTCGGGGGGTGAATGTGAGAGGGGGATGGAATGTTGTAAAGAAATCGTCATCAAAGACAGTGTCGTTACGAACTATTTCTTGCTCTGAAAAGAGAGCTACACTGAAACTTCTCTTTGAAACTCTTTGGTGTAATTTTGGACGTTGGCGCAACAATGTGTATGTCATAATGTGCAAGAGATGCTTGACTTGTCAAGTGCTATTCCAAAGAGTGCTTTGTGTTGGGTTCATGAACTTATTGAGTACGGGGTGGTGCATTGTATTGAGCAAGCGGGAAAGAGAAAATATTCAAACGAGAATCAAGGTTCAATATGAATGGAAAGAATTTATTGATTCATGGAGTCATGAAATTATTTGAAAAGAGTTCATTTATTGTGTTGAAATGTCCTCTACGCTGTAAAGGCAGAAGAAGAAGAGGAAGATGAAGGATGAGGAGGAGGAGGAGGAGGAGGAGGAGGAGGAGGAGGAGGAGGAGGAGGAGGAGGAGGAGGGAGGAGGAGGAGGAGGAGGAGGAGGAGAGGAGGAGGAGGAGGAGGAGGAGGAGGAGGAGGAGGAGGAGGAGGAGGAGGAGGAGGAGGAGGAGGAGGAGGAGGAGGAGGAGGAGGAGGAGGAGGAGGAGGAGGAGGAGGAGGAGGAGGAGGAGGAGGAGGAGGAGGAGGAGGAGGAGGAGGAGGAGGAGGAGGAGGAGGAGGGAGGAGGAGGAGGAGGAGGAGGAGGAGGAGGAGGAGGGAGGAGGAGGAGGAGGAGGAGGAGGAGGAGGAGGAGGAGGAGGAGGAGGAGGAGGAGGAGGAGGAGGAGGAGGAGGAGGAGGAGGAGGAGGAGGGAGGAGGAGGAGGAGGAGGAGGAGGAGGAGGAGGAGGAGGAGGAGGAGGAGGAGGAGGAGGAGGAGGAGGAGGAGGAGGAGGAGGAGGAGGAGGAGGAGGAGGAGGAGGAGGAGGAGGAGGAGGAGGAGGAGGAGGAGGAGGAGGAGGAGGAGGAGGAGGAGGAGGAGGAGGAGGAGGAGGAGGAGGAGGAGGAGGAGGAGGAGTACCATCATTTTTATTTCGTGTCTGGGTGGTGGTAATTATGTCATAGCCGTCAATACTGACAAGGAATGTGTTTTCATTCAGCCATGCTTCTCCTAGAATGATTATGTCGAACTCAGTTTTCAAATCTTGAAGAAATATTAATACCTCATCAATATTTTTCCCATAACTCCTAACATTGAGGTGGAAGACATTCAAATTCGTATATGCCTCACCGCTACTGTTACCAGATTTGAATGAATTTATATAGCTATTACTATCAGTCAACTCCAGACAATTAATCGGTATTACATTATCAATTACATCAAAGATTGTTGTTTGCATAACCACAATACAAGCTAGAAAAGGGAAAAAACAAAACAATGTATCATGTAAAATTAAGAAAAAAAAGAAAAAAAAACGCCGCAAAAGACAGTCAGAACACGGCTCGTTCAAATAATAATTTCATCTCAATTATGTGAACTGGAATCCATACATAACGAGAAGAGATGGGAGATATATTATGTCTTATAAGGACTTCATAGATTACAAACTCATTAAATTATTTAGAAGTTGATGTAATGTGATAGATTTATCTTTGGCAAAAAATCGAAGTAGCATGTAAATAGTAGGTACCTCTATATATATGGTATGTCTAGGTATGGTATGGTATGGTATGGTATAGGTATGTCTATATCAGTTTCAGATTTTTGTTTACCTAGACCAAATTCTTTTATTCCACGCCATAATAATTTAGAGTCAAGTTTATTGTCATCATGAATGAGATATCTGATTTTTGAATTACGTAATTGCTGCTTGACTTTATTTCTCAAACGTCGGTATTCAAGTACACTAATCAAGTCAGATGTCCTCTTGAATTTTCTATGAGCTCTGTCCCTCTGTCCCATCATTTTTAAAATGTCGTCAGTCATCCAAGGTACTCGTCGTTTTCTGTTTATTCTTCTAGTCACATAAGGTGCATGGTTGTCATATAAATCAAGAGTCAATTTTTCAAAAGATTCAAACATATCATCAACTGAGGGCAATGCCTCAATTTGATGCCAAGGAGTTTGAGCTAAGTCGGTCAAAAAAGCTGTTTCGTCAAAGTGTTTAAAGTTCCTATAAGTAATAAATTTCTGATCAGGTCTAGGTGTCTTATGAGACAGTACAGAATAGATCAAGTCATGCCCAGAAATAGCTGGAACGGAGACCTGACCAAAGTGAACAACCTCGTTTGGGTCACTAACTATTAAAAGGTCGATAAAGGAGAAGAAGAAGAAGAAGAAGAAGAAGAAGAAGAAGAAGAAGAAGAAGAAGAAGAAGAAGAAGAAGAAGAAGAAGAAGAAGAAGAAGAAGAAGAAGAAGAAGAAGAAGAAGAAGAAGAAGAAGAAGAAGAAGAAGAAGAAGAAGATATTAGTTTCTGATAGTACAGTATATCCTATACCAGTGATGATGTTAGTTATGAGATATTGAAAATGACAATCAATATTGTTCATAGTTGACATTAACTGAAATAGATAAGGGGCTCAATCTGTGATGTATCTGAACAAAAAGTTGAATGTCGGTGATTGTATAAATCTTACCGAAATCTCAGAAATTGCGATCTAAAGAAGACAAAATTCACAAAAAATAGCACAATACAAGTGAAACATCTGTGTGTTTGGCCGCAATTTTTAGAATTTCGATCGCGATTTCTGTGATATGGGTAACAATACCCATTACCCAATACATTTACACAATCACCATCATTCACCTTCTTGTTCAGAGTTCGTTTCTCTTTTATCTACTAAAACTACAAATCTATAATTTTATATCCAGTTATAACTATTAATTTTTGAAAAAAAA